>OY856410.1:63083317-63165817 GCA_963693085.1 Alisma plantago-aquatica | reverse complement strand
AAAATATAATAAAGTAAATGTGCATGTATGCACACATGTATCTTCATACCCTGGAAAGTTCATCATTATCTACGCCATGCACTGCCTTTTCAATGAAGTGTTTAGCATCATTAATTAGATTGATTTTGCCTAACAAATTGCCAAACAACTAATTGTTTCTTGACGGGAACGTGGATGCTATGCCCTTTAGCCAATTCATCACTGCATTGTTGAAATCCAATAAGTACATGTTCACAGACTCTGGAAGCTTCAGTTTCTTAGCTCATCATGGTTTTCTAGCATTAAGTATCTAAGGATGACATAGGAGCTATGGCTCGCCTAGGTGCCCCCTTGGGTTCCAGATCTTAAGAGACCAGCCCAACTAGGCCTTTTGGGCGGCCTAGGTTTTGACCTAGGCGTTCAGTGGGCCAAACTGGGCCTGATCATATAAGTTTGAAAATAACCTATTTTTTTTCTAGATAAAAAATTAACCATTTTATGTAACTCGCTGCTGCATTTTTTTTTGTTATTTCTTCTTTGCCCTCCTACTAGTATGTTTTTTTTCCTTTTTCCTCCAGCAAGCAACAACATTGTTGCTAAGCAATGTTTTTTTTTTCTTTTTTCTGTGTTCTTTCTCATTCCCTTCCCCAATTTTCTGTTTCTATTCCTTTTTGGTCCACCAAGCAACAACATTGCTGCTCCATTCTTCTTCTTCCTCTCATGCTTCCTACTGTTCATCCTCTCTCCTAATGTTCCTCTCTTCCTTTCTTACTCTTTTTTATTTCGATTCCTCCTTTTTTCTGAAGCAGTTCTTTTTTATTTCCTTCTTTTGGATCCTCCCATATTCATGCTGTTGCATTTTGCTTTTTCTTTCTTCCATCTCCAATATTACTGCTCTTCCATTCTTATTATTTTACCTCCTGGATTTCCTCCTCATCCTATTGATTAATAAGTTACTTGAAGGTTATTAAATGACTATACATAAAATAAGAAAAATAAGACTGAGAAATGGTTTTTACGAGCCAAAGCACCATTTTGTCAAGTGGTCTAAGTTGAAATCAACCAAACGGAGCAGCACCTGCTTTGCCCATCTTTTTAGGACGCACCTCCCAAGGAATGAGATGGCAATGCATCTGATTGCGTTTTCCTTTCAAAATCTGATTTGTCTAGCTTTCGGGTGACATCCGTGGAAGTTGGGAGACTAACATGCAGCTGTCACTCTAGGATAGAGGCTCCTATTTCCATCTTGCTGGGCAGGAGTGAAAATGAATTCAACTGGAAATCCCAGTTGGGGATAGAATCTCGGAGATGAAAGGGGTATTCTTAGTAGGAATCAGGACAAAGGATAAATCCCCCGTTGGCATCTATCCTCTATATCATCTCATAAATATTTTCTTGAGGAGTTTCCACACCATTCCTTTATGACTTCTCCATATTATTTTTAGCTTAATGACTTCTCAAATATGAATATAATTTATAGGAAGTCATATTATCGACTGAATCGTCCAAAAGGACCATTACACCATCTGTCTACAAAGAAGAAGATCTACCATGTCTTTATATAATTATATTATTGAAAAGCGGCCAACTTCCTTCGCCCTTTATGCATTCTAGGCAAGAAGGCATTTTCTTTTTGCGAAAATTATGAGGTGAGAATCAATCACCTGCGTAATGCCTCTAAAAGATATAAAATGATCCACTTGTACACAATTACTGAAAATAGAGCAGTTGAGATCCATGCTCTCATCTAACGCCCCGACTTGTAAGAAAGCTAAATTCCTTCATAAAGCTGTCGATACTATGCCAATAGACTATATAACAAGCTTTCTAAAATCCAGCTCGAAAATAAATTTTCATCGCTTAGGTGGCTTGTTAGCAGGAGAGATCTCATGAGCATCTAAGACTTGTCTAGACTCTAGAATATATCTCCCTGCAATAGAGGCACTTAGGATCAAAATAACACTCTTTGATAGGATCATGGAACTAAATTTATCCTACTAGCCATCATATAGTCATGAAGTTGTAGCAACTATTTTGAGGCTATTAGGTCTGAAGTCCCTTCTTTTCATCCATGTTCTTTTTCTGGAGTGAAGAGTATCCAAGATTGGTCTAGACTTAAACGCGTTATGCATATGGATTGAAGTACAATTATCGTATCAGAGCTAGAAGTCTTCTTTGATCATTTTCCAAAAATAGTTGTAGAAAGCAATGAGGAAACAACTTGGAGCGCCGAAGAAGCATACATATTACAAAATTTGACCTTAGTGCCTACTCTGTGAATGGAGCTGGAAGATTTCTGCTTCGATTAAGTTGTCTGATAACCTTAGAAGCTATCTATAATCTGAACCTCTTGACATCCCTTTTCCTTGAAGAGAGCCTCGTAAGATTGTAGAATGTGACTCCTGACAGCTCTTTTCTCTTGTATCCATGCGTTCCCAACTTTGTGTTACCAACAAATTTTGATCTTTACCTTTTGGATACCATCTTGTTGAAAAAAAGATGCCTTTGTAATCATACTTTGGTTTATAATGTTTTATATATGTTGCCGGCTCCTAGCCCGAATGAAGGAGGGTTAGTGGTGGGTTGATAGCCAACCATTAAACTTTTGTCACTCATTTTGTGACATCTGGCCTTGTAGTCTAAAACCATAACTGAGCTGAATGGAAAAGAAAGATTTATCATCCATGTAGCTGACCCTAGCATGGGTTAGAATGAGGCAGATGATGATGATATCATAGTTATCTAGGCAGACAGGCGGTTCCTTTTTCCCAAAGGGACGCCTAAGCGTTTTTGCTATTGTTTTATTAAATATATATAGTAACATGTACATATATATTTAGCTATATTCAAACAGATACATTACTATGTATATTTTGAATGGTTATATCTAAGTTGTAACAGTTCTATTTGACCTAAATCACACCTAACATGAGCAAAACTAGACCCGATTGGCCCTAGTTTGGCCTATCTTGAACTAAAGTGAACTTAATCTGACCTATTTGCCTAAATCTAACCTAATTTTGCATAGCATCATTAGATTCTAACTTTCCCTAATTACTTTATATTTGCCTAAATGAAACCTAATTTGGCCAAATCAGACTAAGTTTCCTAAACCAGACCTAATTTCTCCAAACCAGACATCTTTTCTGCAAATAAGGCCTATTTTGCTCAATTTTGACCTGATTTGTCTTAAATCAGACCTTATTTTACATAACAGATCTAGTCAGACCTAACTTCCCCTAATTTATCCTATATTGGCCTAAATGAAATCCAAGTTTAGCCAAATCAGACCTAATTTCCCCAATTCAAATGTATTTTTCCAAATCAGACTTGTTTCCCCTAAATTAGACCTAATTTCCCCAACTTTGACCTGATTTGGCCTAAATTAGACCTTATTTTGCATAGCATGACCTAACTAAACCTTAATTCTCTTAATTCACCCTATACTGACTTAAATGAGATCCTTGGCCAAACCATACCTAATTTTCCAGATCAGATGCATTTCCTCCAAAGCAGATCTGTTTTCCCCAAATTAGACCTAATTTGCCAAAATTTGACCTAATTTGTCCTAAATTGGACCTATTTCAACCATAAAATGACTCAAGGTGGTCTAATTTGACCAAGTCCAGACCAAATTCATGCCAATTTAGCCTTTAAATGGCTTAATTTGGGCCTAAAGGGCCTTAGATGCCAACTTAATACACTTAACAGGCTGGGCGCCTACTTTGAGGTGCCTAGGCAGGCGCCTTGATAATTAAGGTGAAATATCTGTTTAAGTTATTTCTTTCTAATTCTAATCTACTTGATCCCTTTGAGATGCCAGTTAAAGACTAGGATATTCTATTACTAATTGGTGCGGTGACTTTAAAATCCCACATACTAGTTTAGATGCAATTGATGTTGCAAACTTGCAATCCATCAGCTGTCGTCAATGCTTGTTTTGTTTCATAGATATAATCTGAAGTTAATTGGTTTTATTAAAGATGAATTTCACTACTAGTTTCTCACTTGTTTTAGTTTGCTTTTGCTGATATTTTGTTATTAGCTCGGATATATTCTTTTCTGAACACTATTTCGTTAGGTGCAAGGCATGCATACTGATGTTGCAAATTTGAGAAATGCTAGCATATGGCGTGAAGGTTCTCGAATTATTTATGAAGAAGGATTTCGGGCTTTTTGGAAAGGGAACCTTGTCACTATTGTACATCGACTTCCTTATTCATCCATAAGCTTTTATACTTATGAGCGATATAAAAATGTAAGGATGCAGTTGTAATTAGAGTTTCCTTCTACTACATTCCTCAGTTAATATCATCCTTCCATCAATACATATGTTTCTTAGTTTAGTTTAAATGTTCACCATGCTTATTTCCACTAGTTTTTGCAAAGTACAGATTCTACAATTGGTTCCTGGGCTAGATAGACATAACGAGTATGCCAGTGCTGATGTTTTAGTTAAACTGTTGGGGGGCGGCTTAGCTGGTGTTACGGCTGCATCTCTGACTTATCCTTTGGATCTTGTGAGAACTAGATTAGCTGCACAAGTAAGTTCTGATTTGTAGAAGTTATTCTATAGCTATATTTGATCTTGAACTTTAATTTCTGAAATGAATATTGGTTAATGAGATAACCGTCTCGAATAAAATGCTTATTTGTAACAGCAATGTTTGGTATGTTTAGTCCAGAAGAATTACCTGGTTAATGTCAGGTTTGGTAAGACAGAACTTTCAAGAAGTAGAAGTGGGTGGAAGTGTTGTTCGAAAGGTGTTGCTGTTAACTTCTAGAGTTTTAAGATTTAGAAACGGACCTTGCCATGAATTGTAGAGCACAACGCATAAATTCGGTCATATATAGTGTGAATGTAAGTATATGTACTGAAAACTAGGAAGCACAAGTACCTTACAGACACATATACATGCACCGTTTTGAAAAATAGAACATCGGAATTTCCTAATATAGACGTGAACATGAGAAAACTCATATTAAAGGATATGCATACTTAAGATTCCCCAAATAATACCGACCAAAAAAAAAGATTCCCCAAATAATTTCTCTACCAATACTCTTTAAGCGTGCATTTTGAGTTATATATCAGTTTCTGCCTAATAGTACTCAAGAACCATGCTATAAGAAGGTTCCTGCCTTACGTAAAATTAAAAGTGTCTTTCTTCACAATATTATCTTCGAAGAATATAATTTTTCGTTATGTTACCTCTCCATAACATAAAAGTTATTATCTTTTGTTCCAAACAATGCATTCAAAAGGGATGAGACTCATCGACAATCAATTCAAATAACTGTTAAGATAAAACTAGCACGTGTTTCTACCAATTGGATATCTGTGTTTAATACAAAAAATAAAAGTAATGCTATGCGAAATCACTAAAAACTTGTAAATGAAATAGACTACGGTGAAAGTAACCACAATAACAGTTGCTGCTAGTACAATTATGCAAAGTAGTACTTGCAACCAAAGCATCAGGTGTATCTACTAGTCTACTTCAACTGCATGTTCGGTTGGCTTTTGCTGGAATTGTGTCCTAGTCATGTCATAGATGCGCCCTCAGCACGTTGTACACGTTTCCAACCTATTTTATGGCAAAAAATGTCAACTTAACCCAATTGTCCGTATGTACAGCCGTATGTGATTTGTGTTCGATTTGGACATTTGCATGTATGATTACAACTATTATCTAGAAGTGTCTCTGATTCCTAGTCAGAATGCCATTGAATTTTTCTTTAAAGGTGAGCACTGGAGGACACAATTTGAAAATGTACTACAATTGACATGGCCTAGCTATAACAAGATATTATTAGCTCATGTACCCATAATATTCATATTGTAAAAAGTTAACATCTCGAGGTATGAAAGCTTGGTATTTATCAGTGTTATGAAAAGCGGTCTGCGGTGTACAGACAGACATGGTACCACTGACTTAAGAGTGTATGCATTATGCAGGAGTATCAGTGAGACATTATGCTGTTTTATATAAAAAATAAATAAAGTGTATAATTATATAAATTTATATGTTAATCGTAATATTACATATTTGTATATACATAATTGCCAAATGAGGATATAGTTAGAAGCAAAACTTCATTTACAATGTTAACCAAAAAATATATTCAAATTACGTAAACACGAAAATGATTATACGGACCATCCAGATTTAACAAAGCATCAAAGACGAGCATATTAGATCCTAAAGGTCCAAAAAATGTGTAGTTTGACATTTTCTGAATATAAAGTATAAACACACAAAACATGAAAGAGCTGAAATTGCGACATTCCTGTACCACAATATTAGCAGATAGATGATAACATAATAACTTGTTGAATGTAAATACAATTATAAATAATGTGAATATAATATAGTAACAAGTACTATACTCTGACCAGTAAGAGCTAACAGGTATAATTTAATTCAATGAAGAAGAAGATGAAAATGAGGAGTATGTGGATTAAGGAAAAGAAATTTCAGTACTACTGTACTCTTTTACTATATAAATATGGAAGGAAAATTGAATGAGTGAAAATTGGATATGAAAATGGTCTTGGTGGAGGAAATTAAAGAGGAGAAATGACGTTGGAAAGTAGGAAGGATTTAGAGGGGGAAATGGGAGGAGTTTAGAGCAAGGAAGAAGATACCGACGATATCGTCGGTATACCGCTCGGTATACCGATATCGACCCAACCTGGCATCGGTTTAAGCATTTCTATCGCTGCTCCCGCAAATTTCGGTAAACCGGTGGGTTTACCGGTAAAACCGACCGGTTTTCGGCGGTAAGGAGGGGGTTCAGTGTAAAATGTCCCACTTATTGGCGATATCGGCGGTATATCGCCCCGGTATGCCGGCATTTGCGAGCGCGTTGCTGCTGCTGCTGTTGGAGTGAAAGAAAAACAGATTTGGGGTGATTTTCTTTGTTGGAGCTCAAATCAGCTGTAATCAAGGTATGTTTTCTTGATTTCTTGCATTCTTCATCATTTCCAACCCATCTCCTATCTATTTCCATCTATTTTCACCATAAAATCTCTCCAAAAATCTCTAAATACACCCAAATCTTAGATCTACTTCAAAAAACTTAGGATTAATGCTATTTAACATTAGATCTATGAATATTATATGTAGATCTACTAATGTATAACTAGATCTACTACTTTTAATTAGTATTATCATATAATTTCACTAATTAATATTAAATTCGTAATAATACAATAAGTACTAGAAATAGTAGGTATCTAACTTAGGTTTAGTAGAAGAAGTTGTACCAAATAGCAATGTGAACAAATACAAACAAAAATATAGTAAAAATATTTATATTTTTCGTTTTTTTATTTATTTAAAATGCTGAAAATAAAAAAAAATCATTTTTTTTTGTTTTTTCTACAGAAATGTATGCGTTAGTGTTATGTAAGATGGAATGAGTAAAGTTGTAATACATCACTTGACTTAATACTAGATAATTATTAGATTTTATAATTTTAAAATTAATTTCAGACTTTAATTTTTTATTTAAGCCTTTTTTCTTATTAATAAAAATCTTAAAAAATATTGTGTTTGATTCTATAAGTACATTTAACATTTATACACCTAAAAGTGTTGTGTTTGATTCTATAATACATAAAATAGATTAATTTCTTGCAACTTAATGGGTTATAGATTTCATACACCTAATTTTTATTTGTCTTTGTCTTTTTGCAGTGTGACAGTGTCCACTTTTGACTTTTGAGAAGATGTCTTCAAGCGATGGTGAGGGTTCTGGGGCCGGTAATGTTGGTGGAGCTAAGAATGTGATGGATTTTGCATGGAATCACTGCACGCCTTTTGAAGGCAATAGGGCAAAGATAGTTTGCAATTACTGCAACAAGACAATTGGTGGAGGGGGGATTACTAGATTCAAACGTCACATTACTGGCGGTGACAAAAATGTGGCAATGTGCACAAGGTGTCCCCAAAGTGTTAGAGATGATTTTAGAAATATTATGGGTGCAAAGAAACACAAACAACAAAAGATGAAGGAGGCTGACAGGGGTTACACAGATACATTATTCAATGTTAGGGGCACATGTTCTTCTGCAGAATCAGATGATGACATTGCATATCCTCCTGATTGTGACACAACTTATTCACGTCGTGCGTATAGGCGTGCCCTTAGAGATTCCCGCAGAGATGAGTGGGAAAGAGAGGAGGCAGATCGAATTACAAGGAGGTATGGGCCATCTGGTGCAGGTGGAGGCAGTGGTACTGCACGTATTCCTGTTGTTGATGTAGATGATGATGAAGACAGAGCTGGTCATGGAAAAAGGAAGAAAGGTGGCATTGATACACTTTTCCGTTCTGCTAGTACGAGATTGAGGCATGTTGATGAGCCAGGGGTTAGGAGGCCTGAAGCTAGGCAAAAAGGCATTAAAGCAATGTTCACTGGTGCAAAAGATAAGGTCGGCAAGGCAGTGGGAAGTTCTTCTTTGCTCATGGTATACCTGCACATGTTGCAACTGAACCGTATCTGCAACATATGGTAGATGTGATAGGGGATTCTGGGAGGGGCGTCAAGGCCCCCACTTCATATGAATTAATGAACAAGTATCTTCCCCTAGAGAAGAAGGATCTACAAGTCTGGATTTCAGGCCAAAAAAATATGTGGGCTGAATATGGTGTCACACTTATGTGTGACGGGTGGACTAGTGGCAACAGAAGACAAATTATCAACTTTCTTGCACATTGTCGTAGATCCACAATTTTTTTGGACTCTGTTGATGCTTCAGGTGAGGTCAGGAACCACAGGTTCATAAAGAAACTAATGAAGACATACATGAAGCAGGTTGGTGTGGAAAATGTGGTGCAGATAGTTACGGATAATGGTTCTGCCTTCAAGAAGGCCGGGGACAGTTTAATGAAGAAATATCCCATATACTGGACACCATGTGCTGCCCACTGCATAGATCTCATTCTCAAGGACATTGGCTCAATTGAATTCATTAAATCTGTTATCATTGATGGTAGGTTGATCACAGGATTCATCTACAACCATTCTTTTCTATTGAATGCAATGAGGCGACGTGAGTATTGTGGAGGTGATTTGATTAGAACAGGTGCAACTAGATTTGCAACAAACTTTCTTGCCTTACAATCATTAAAGTCCAAAAAGGATGGACTTAGGAGGCTCTTCAATGGAGTGGAGTGGATCTCCATGAAGGAGCACAATACCCCAGTTGGCAGTAGAATTGAGCAGTTGATTGCCAGCAGACCTTTTTGGGATAAGGTTACTAGGGTGTTGCGAATAATGGAACCAATTGTCAAGGTATTGAGGCTGGTAGATGGTGACAAAACTGCAACAATGCCTTTTTTATATGATGCAATGACCTCAATGGTGGACCGCATCAAAGAAGCAGCTCCTAAGTCCAATGAGCAATACATCAGAATTTATGAGTCTCGTTGGACAAATATGCTTTTGCATCCATTGCATAAAGCAGGTATATATCTCAATCAATTATGTTCTAAGTTTCTAACTTCTGAGTTATTTGTCTAACTCATAGTCTACCTATTAAAATGTCATTCTAATTTCCTTATTTATATTTGTGACAGCTTACTATTTGAATCCGAGGTTCCAATACTCACAAACGCTTGGATTGAATCCGACTCTAATGACTGCAGTGAGAGATGTCACCAACAAGTTCATTACCTCTCCAGAAGAGCGATTGCTAGTACTGGATGAGGTATAAGATAACTATATTACTTACATTCTTAATGTCTCATTAGTCATTACTCATTAGTCATCACTTTGATTTCATCATCTAAATATCGTAAATGATGTTTTTTTTTGCAGTTGCGCCATTTCCGTGAAGGCACTGGATGTTTTGGACATCCAAATGCGGTATTTGATCGTGAGGCAGGTGATCCTTGTGAGTGGTGGGTTTGAAATGGAACAGGTGCCCCCCATTTAAGAAAAGTGGCTGTTCGTCTCCTTGCTCAAACAACATCTGCAGGGGGTTGTGAAAGAAATTGGAGCACATTCAATCTGATACACTCAAAGAGAAGGAACAAGCTTGGGGCAAACAGGTTGAGGGACCTTGTCTACGTTCACTACAACATGCGGTTGAGGGCTAGAGCAATACGAGATGCCAACTATAGGGAAGTGGATTTTGCTGTTGTCCACGATCCCATTGACCGCATACACTTTCAGCACTGACAGACGTAGAGGGCTGGAGGAAGATTCAGAAAATCCTTTAGAGGAATGGATGAATGAGATAGGTCGTCCTGTTCTTGATAATTTAGATGGGCGTCCAGATCCATACATAGAAGATCAATTTGAGCCAAACAACGGTGATGATATTATTCTTGATAATCCGCCTGAAAGACTTGAGCCTGAAGCTGCACATGTAAATGTTGATATGGAAATAGATAGAAGAGTACAAGAGCAGTTAGGTAGCTCAAATTCTTCTTCTTCAGCTGGTTCTAAATCTAAGTCTGATGATAGTGACAATGATAATGATAGTGGTAATCAAAGTCAACGCTCTCCAGAATATCCTCCAACTGTGGATCCTCAACATGATGATCGGCCTTATGTTACTAGGGGTGCACCTCCACAACAACAAGAATATCCCATGCCTGAAATATTTTTCAAAGAAGAAAAACTCGAACTGGGAAAGATTACAGCGGTGCACCTCCACCAAATGCCGCAATGCCCACAACTCCAAGCCCCTACCCCTACTACCCATCTAATCCACAACCACAACCACAATACCGGAGTCCAAGTGATTATCATTCTGATGTTGCTGAATCAATGGATGCATTGAGTATATCTGACTCTCAATCTCAATCTCAAGAACATTCATTTGGAGATATGTTATTTGGGCAAACACTTCCATACCCATCTCAGACTTCTCAACATGGGTATTCTGGATATCAAGTTGAACCACAAGGCCCACAACCAAGGTTACAATTAGAACTTGGACCTGGTATGGGATATCATGAAGCATACTTTGTCCGTAGCCCTTATGGATGCTTTCGGGTGAACACCGAAGCATACTCTGGTGATTTCGGGCAAACATGGAGTGGTGGGCATACTACAATTTATCCTATTGCCGGAGTTCCATTACAACCTCCTTTTCCTCAACCTCCAGCTCCTCAAGCAAGGGCACCCGCACCTCCTCCCGCTTCTTCTCAGCCTCCCAGGAATTCAGCAAACAAGGCTCAATATCTAAAAGATTTACAAGAACATTTTCCAAAGATTGGGATGATGCGGTATGTGAATCCTGAAGTATATGAGGAGCATGTTGTCACATACAACAAATCGTATAGAGCTTTGATGACATGGGAGCAATATGTAGAACAACAATATCCTTATCAGCAGCCGGCGTGCCACTCAACATACAACTGATGTGAGTTAGTACTTAGTAATTTACTATGTTGTTATATGTTTTTTGTAAGTTGAATATTATTGCATAAGTGTGTAAACATGCGTTTATGGATTGTGCTACTAAAATTTCAGATCTTAATTCTTATATTTTGTCATCGAAATCTCAAAAAAACAAGATTGATTCCTTACCTCCCACATGATTGACCCCCCCCCCCCCCCAACATACCCAATATAGAATTTTATTGCATAAAACGTTGCATCTAGGTGTTGAGACCACACCTGTAAAATTTCATGATTTAATTCGTTCATTTAGGCGTCGATAAGTCCATGATTGCATCTGTCGATATTTTCGTCGGTATACCTGTAAATATCTATTTCCACGCCGTCGATAAGTTGTTGGTATCGGCATTTAATTCCTTGGTTTAGAGGGGGAAATAAAAGGAGGAACTGCAGTAGTTTGATGTGATGCTAAATGAGCACAAATTGAGATTGGAAGAAATGGGAAGAGCGGGAGAACATGATGTGGACAGAATGAATTAATAAGGGAGGAAATGAAGGCAAAAATAGGAGGAAAATGAAGGAATAAATGAAGGGGGAATTATAGTAGAAATGAGGACGAGATATATGGGGGAGTAGGAATAGGGTGGGGGATAAGTAGAATGGAAGAAGAAAGTAGAGGGGAACCAAGAGAAGCAAATAGAGGGGGCTACTGTGTGGTCGATGAGAATGGAAGAAGGAACTAGAGGAGATGAGTGTGATAGAAGGGAATAGAGGAAGCAATAGGAGGAGTAGAAATAGACAAGTGGAACAATGAGAATGGAGGAAGCCATAAACTAGAGGATGACAAAACATAAGAATCATGAGGGCGAACATGTATAGGAGACTGGAGTTACGAGGAAATGGGAGGAAGAACGATACATAAGAGGAGGAAGAAGAGGAAGAGGTAATTGATGGAAAGGGAGGAGTGCTTGGGTTTCTACTACTTAACAAAGGAGGAGAGAGCTTGAGGAGTAATCCGTTGTTGCTCCTTTAGGAGAGGAGAGATCTGGGCCACCATCGCCGCTTGAAAGAGCCTTTTGTTGCTGCTTAGGTCAACATCTGTCACTATTGTCATCATGAATATTTGGAAACCTATGGAAGTACAGTGTCGAGGAGTGGAGAAGGAGAAGGTATGAATAGGAGTCTTAGGGGTTTAGGATCGGTCTAATCTTTTTTCTATTAGTTGGGTCTCGTGCTTTTCAACATGTGGCAATTAAGAGGCCATATAAGCGCTTAGGAGGCTGGTTATTTGGTCTTGGTTTGCTTCGTTGTTCGCTTGGGTCTATGTGGCATGACTCTAATTATTCGTCCACTAAGCGCTTCCTCGGACTGATATTCAAAACTTTGATATTTGTATTGGATTATGATTTCTATCATTTTTGAAAAAAAAGAAAGAAAATGGAATGCTATTTTTAGTCAATGAAGCAAATATCCAATTTCAACGGACGTGGAATAGAATAATTTCATGCCTTGTGTTTTATGCCAAAATAATGTCAGCATATCCTTGATTGTATATTTGTATGCACTACTATACTCGATAACCTTCAAATATCCTTGATGTCAATATCACGCTCTTTGGATTACATCTTGTGAACCTAACTCTACTAATATTTTATGCAACATGAATTTGAACATTTGTAAGGGAAGCCTTGCCAATGGATTTTTTAATATGATTTGCTAATAGAATCAGTAGTAACCGGACGCAATGGGTCTTATTAGTATCATAAAGGAAACTTGTAGTGCATTTTCACGACTTATTGTGTTTGGGTTGCAAATAATGTTGTGTTTGTGTGGAGCTTTGAAACAATACATGTTGACTTTTTGGCAAACCCCAAGCACTCTTAAGATTTTGATGTTAATGTCATGTCACCTCCCTCAACTTAGATTGTGGATAGCTTTTGTAACTTTGTGCATAAATTGTTGATGTAGATTTGGCCATTTAATTATATTGAATTATAGTTGAAAGTGTTGCTAATGTTTGGGGAAGTTTGACTAAAATGTTGTTGAAGCACATCATAACCTTTGTAAATTGACCATGTACCCCACCACCATCATGTTAGGGTTCCTCTATTGAACTTTGCTATACTATACATCCTTGCAACAACCATTTTTTCGGTGGTTGATGTTGTGAAGCCAACTGAGGATTATTAATGTATGACCATTTTGGTAATCCAAAATCTTTAGCATGATAAGGCTTATATGAGTAACAAGCCCCTGATGACTTCAATTTTATTGGTGGCAGACCATCAAGCTTTGTCTCTACTTTTAAGTTTCATAGCCTCAAAATACATATTCTTGGCTTGATATTCCTTTCAACATGTTGAATAGAAGAGATTAGGAACATGAATTTTGGTGGAATAAATGTTGAATTGTTCCAAGGATTTTGGGGATTTATTGAAGCTTCTAGTTTTTTAAAGATTTCCAAATTATCTTAATGGAAGATCCCACAATATCTATTAAGGACCGTCTTTAAATTGCATTGGCACACAGTTGATGTCGGTACATGCAATAGGTTAGTCTAGATTGTTGAATTGGGCATTGTTCTTGGCTATGTGTCCAACAATCTGTTCACATGGTTCACTATAGGGTTGGATTGTCTTCCTCCGAAGTGTCAAAAACAGATTTGAAGGCTGAAGTAGAACAAAGCACCATACTTGGTGCCCATTGCAATTCTAGGTATGGATCAATCCAGTATAATTTTGGTGGTGAGCATGGTTGCTAGGATTGTGGCTGAACAACTTGTGCGGTGCGTAGAGGGGGGGGTTCTATAGGGTGCTTTTGATACCACTACAATTTTCTTGGTGCACGACAAGGAGGTGGGTGGTTAGACAAGTCATACATGTTGGATCAAGGGCTCTAGAGGTGGGTGGATAGAGCTTCATAAATCTCACAAAACGGATTAGACCACCAAATTATATTAAGTGCATGAACTTAAACAAACAACAATTTGATGTCTTAACTAGCAAGCATAGCAACGATGAGAGACAAGGAAGAGCATGCACTTAGACAAGGTGGTTTAGAGTGGTTCCACGTACTAACTAGGAGCCAAGGAATTAAATGACCGATACTGATGCCGTTTCGACAGATTGGGTATAGATATTTACAGGTATACCGACGGAAATATCGACAGATGCAATCCTGGCCATATCGATGCCAAAATGAACGAATTAAATCATGTAATTTTACAGGCGTGGTCTCAACACCTAGATGCAACGTTTTATGCAATAAAATTCTATATTGGGTGTGTATGTGGGGGGGTCAATCATGTGTGAGTTAAGGAATATGTCCTATTTTTTGGAGATTTCGATGAAGGATATCGATGACAAAATGCAAGAATTAAGATCTGAAATTTTACTAGCACAATCTATAAACTCATGTTAACACACTTATGCAATAATATTCAATTTACAACAAACATATAACAACATAGTAAATTACTAACTCACGTCAGTTGTCTGTTCAGTGGCGTGCTGGTTCTCTATACAATATGTTGTTCATATGGGCCACATATTGCTCCCATGTCATGTAACTTTTGGAAGACTTGTTGTATGAAACAACATGTTCCTCATACACTTCAGGATTGGCAAACTGCATCATCCCAAACTTCAGAAAATGTTCTTCCAAATCTTTTAGATATTTTTCCTTTGTTGCTGAAATGGAGGTAGGTTGAGTAGAAGCAGGTGGAGGTGCCCTTGCTCGAGGAGCTTGAGGTTGAGTAGCTGTAGAAGCAGGAGGAGCCCATGTTTGAGGAGCTTGAGGTTGTAATGGAACACCGGCAATAGGATAAATTGTAGTATGCCCACCACTCCATGTTTGACCTCCATCACCAGAGTATGCTTCAGTGTTCACCGGAAAGCATCTATAAGGGCTACGGACAGAGTATGCTTCGTGATATCCCATACCAGGTCCAAGTTCGAATTGTAATCTTGGTGGTGGTTCAACATGATATCCAGGATACCCATGTTAGGGCTGAAATGGGTATGGAAGTGTCTGCCCAAATAACATATCTCTGAATGAATGTTGAGATTGAGAGTCAGATATGCTCATGTTATCCATTGAATCAGCAAGATCAGAATGACAATCACTTTGGCTATGTTATTGTGGTTGTGGATTGCATGGGTAGGGGTATGGGCTTGTAGTTGTGGGCATTGTGGCATTGACATGTGGTGGAGGTGCACCGCTATAATCTTTCCCAGTTTGAGTTTTTCTTCTTTGAAATCTTTTTTCAGCCATGGGATTTCCCTATTCTTGTAGAGGTGCAACCCTAGTAACATCATGACTAACATAATGCCGGTCATCATTTTGAGGATCAACAACTGGAGGATATTCTGGAGAGTGTTGGCTGCGATTATCACCATCATTGCCACCATCATCAGACATAGATTTAGAACCAGATGTAGAAGAAGAAGAATCTGAGCTACCTAATTGTTCTTCCACTTCTCTATTGATTTCCATATTAGTATTAACATGTGCAACTTCAGGATCAAGTCTTTCAAGCGGGGCATCAATAATAATATCATCACCATTATTCGCATCAAATTGCTCTTCTATATATGGATCTGGACATCCATCTAAACTAACAAGAACATGACGGCCTATCTCATTCATCCATTCCTCTAAAGAATTTTCTGAATCATCCTCCAGTCCTCTACGTCTTTTAGTGTTAAAAGTATATGCGGTGTTAATGGGATCATGGACAACAGCAAAATCCACTTCCTTGTAGTTGGCATCACGTATTGCTCTAGCCCTCAACTGCATGTTGTAATGAACGTATACAAGACCCCTCAACCTGTTTGCACCAAGTCTGTTCCTTCTCTTGGAGTGTATCAGATTGAAAGTGCTCCAATTTCTTTCACAACCCGCTGCAGATGTTGTTTGAGAAAGGATGCGAATAGCCACTTTTCTTAAATGAGTGGTACCTATTCCATTCCAAACCCACCACTCACAAGGATCACCTGCATCCCGGTCAACAACCGCATTTGGATGGCCAAAACATCCAGTGCTTTCACGAAACTGGCACAACTGCAAAAATAATATATACGATATTAAGATGATGAAATCAAAGGAAAGAATAATGAGAAATAAAGAATGTAACTAAGTCATATAGTTATATACCTCTTCCAGTACTAGCAATCGCTCTTCTGGAGAGGTAATGAACTTGTTAGTGACTTCTCTCACTGCATTCATTAGAGTCGCATTCAAGCCTAGTGTTCGTGAGTATTGGAACCTCAGATTCAAATAGTAAGCTGTCACAAATATAAATAAGGAAATTAGAATGACATTTTATTGTAGACAAGTATGAATTAGACCAATAACTTAGAAGTTAGAATATAATTGAGTCATTGAGAGAATTATATACCTGCTTTATGCAAATGGATGCAAAAGCATATTTGTCCAATGATTCTCATAAATTTTTATGTATTGCTCATTGGACCTAGGAGCTGCTTCTTTGATATTGTCCACCGTTGAGGTCATTGCATCATAAAGGAAAGGCATTGTTGCAGTTTTGTCACCATCTACGAGCCTCACTACTTTGACAATGGGTTCCATTATTTTCAGCACTCTAGTAACCTTATCCCAAAATGGTCGGCTGGCAATCAATTCCTCAATTCTTTTGCCAACATGGGTGTTGTTCTCCTTCGTGGAGGTCCACTCCACTCCATTGAAGAGCGTCCTAAGTCCATCCTTTTTGGACTTTAACGATTGTAAGGCAAGAAAATTTGTTGCAAATCTAGTTGCCCCTGTTCTAATAAGATCACCGCCACAGTACTCAGGTCGTCTCATGGCATTTAGCAGAAAAGAATGGTTGTAGATGAATCCCGTTATCAATCTACCATCAATGACAATAGATTTGATGAAATTAATTGATCCCATGTCCTTCAGAATGAGATCTATGCAGTGGGCAGCACATGGTGTCCAGTAGACCGGATATTTCTTCATTAAACTCTCGCCGGCCTTAAAGGCAGTAGCATTATCAGTAACAATCTGCACCACATTCTCCACACCAATTTGCTTCATGTATGTCTTCATTAATTTCTTTAGGTATCTGTGGTTCCTGACCTCACATGAAGCATCAACAGAATCTAGAAAAATTGTGGATCCACGACAATATGCAAGAAAGTTGATAATTTCTCTTCAATTTCCACTAGTCCACCCATCACACATAAGCGTGACGCCATATTCATCCCACATGTGTTTTTGGTCTGAAATCCATGCTTGTAGATCCTTCTTCTCCAGTGGAAGATACTTGTTCATTAATTCATATGAACTGGGGGCCTTGATGCCCCTACCAGACTCCCCTATCACATCTACCATATGCTGCAGATAGGGTTCAGTTGCAACATGTGCAGGTATACCATGAGCAAAGAACTTACCCACTGCCTTGCCAACCTTTTCTTTTGCACCAGTAAACATTGCTTTGAGGCTTTTTTGCCTAGCCTCAAACTTCCTAACCCCTGGTTCATCAACATTCCTCAATCTCACACTTGCAGAACGGAAAAGTGTATCAATGCCTCCTTTCTTCCTTTTACCATAACCAGCTCGGTTTTCATCGTCGTCATCTAGGTCAACAATAGGAATACATGCAGTCCCACTGCCTCCACCTGCACCAGATGGCCCATACCTCCTTGTAATTCGAGCTGCCTCCTCCCTTTCCCACTCACTTCTACGAGAATCTCTAATAGCACGTCTATACATACGACGTGAATAAGCTGTGTCACATTCAGGAGGATATCCAATATCATCATCAGATTCAACAGAAGAACTTGTGGGCCTAACATCAAATAATGTATCTGTATAAGCCTTTTCAACCTCCTTCATCTTTTGTTGTTTTTGTTTCTTTGCGTCCATCAGTTTCTTGAAATCATCTCTAACACTTTGGGGACACCTTTGGCACATTGCCACATTTTTGTCACCACCAGTAATGTGACGTTTAAATCTAGTAATCCCCCCTCCACCAAGTGTCTTCTTGCAGTAATTGCAAATTATCTTTCTCCCGTCAGCGGGCGTGCAGTGATTCCATGCAAAATCCACATCCTTAGCTCCAACATTACCGGCCCCAACGCCCTCACCATCGCTTGAAGACATCTTCTCAAATCAAAAGTCAACACTGCAAAAAGACAAAAACAAACAAAAATTAGGTGTATGCAATTAATAACCCATTAAGTTGCAAGAAATGAAGAAATTATTCTATTTTATGTATTATAGAATCAAAAACAATACTTTAACTGTATAAATGTTACATGTATCTATAGAAGCAAACACAATATTTTTTAAGATTTTTATTAACAAGAAAAAAGGGTTAAATAAATAAAAAAGTCTGAAATTATTTAAAAAAATAAAAAATCTGTCATTTATCTAGTATTAAGGCAAGTGATGTGTTACAAATTACTCATTCCATCTTATATTACACTAACACACATAAATCTGTAGAAAAAAAACAAAAAAAAATGCATTTTTTTATTTTCAGCATTTTTAATAAATGAAAAAAATGAAATATATATATATATATTTGTACTATATTTTTGTTTGTATTTGTTCATATTAGTATTTGGTACAACTTTTTCTACTAAACCTAAGTTAGATACCTATTATTAATAGTACTTATTGTATTATTACGAATTTTATATTAATTAGTGAAATTATGTGATAATATTAATTAATAGTAGTAGATCTAGTGATACATTAGTATATCTACATAAAATAATCATAGATCTATTGTTAAATAGCATTAATCCTAAGTTTTTAGGAGTAGATCTAGATTTTGGGTGTATTTAGAGAATTTTGGAGAAGTTCTATGGTGAAAATAGAAGGAAATAGAGAGGGGAGGGGTTAGAGAAGATGAGAAATAAAAGAAATTAAGAAAACATACCTTGATCAGGGCTGATTCGAGCTCCAAGGAAACAAATCGCCTCAAATCTCCAAGTTGCTCCACTCAAACAACAGCAATAAGCAACATGTTCGCGTAAATCGGCATGCCGAGCGGCATACCGCCTATATCGCCCGTAAGTTGGGCTTTTTGTAGCGGTAACCCTCGGTTTTCGGTGGTAATTGGCGGTATTTACTGGTAATTCCACCGGTATACCGATATTTGCGGTACCAGCGACAGACTTGCTCAAATCGATGCTCGATGGCGTCGATATCGGTATTTCGACCGGTATACTGACGATATCTCATTCATTGCTAGGAGCAATGTTAGTCTACTACCTAGAGGTGGTTAATCTCTAGGATTTGCAATCTTGGTACTCTTATATTCCATCATAAGATTACAAGACAAAACCACAACATCCAAGGGCTTAGTACCTCAAGCAAGGATCTTCAACCTATAGAAGGAGCTTACCCACTTGAACCATGGAGTCTTCATCCATCAACATTGACTTACCCTCTCCTTCTTCAAGTCTTCGGCCTTCAAGGGATTACCTATTGTTCTTGAGAGCTTGCCTTGCCTATCTCCTTCACTTGGAGATCTGGAACACCTTGCCTTCTTCAACCTTGAAGAACAACAACTCCTTCTCCTTCACTCGGAGAAGATCTTCAGCCTTTTCTTCAATAAGGAAAGGGGTAGGAAGATGGTGGAGGAGAGTTTTACATCAATACAAGGAGTAACTCTCTTACAAAGGAACCTATCTCACTCATACTCACAGATTTGACTTGAAGGTAGAGAGAGAAAGGGGCTCAAAGGGTTAGAAGACTCAACTAAGCTAGGACCAAGCATGTAGTGAATGAGCAACCTTGGAATGAACTCCAAGAGGTCCTATTTATAGTTGAGGGTGCCCCTTTAAGTTGTGGGACACTTAGATACGAAATATAACCGTTTTTGCTCAAAGCAACGACTCTATTTTTGCTCAAAACACACACCAACGGTCACAATCACTTTTTCTGCAAATTCCGTACAGTGCAATCGGTCAAGTTTCAATAAAGGTAACTCGACCGATAGAGTAAAAGACAAAGTCGATATTGAAATCATCGTTCGAGTTTGCCCTGGGGAAACTCGACCGACCAATGAAGATCGAATTGGTCAGGTACTGGATCGGTCGAGTTCTGTGAAAACACAACTCGACCGATGCCTTCTTCAGAAAACTGATCTAGGAGGATCGGTCGAGTTTGCAACTCGACCGATTGACTGCCTATGGTCAATTTTCTAAAGTGCATCTAAAGTGATTAAAACTTGGTGTTTAGTGTTCCAAACAATTTTCTCATCTTAGTTACAAGTCAATTCATCAATACAAGTGATTACAAAAATATTCTAATGTCATTTACATAGATTTCCAAAATTACACATTTGTATAGCTTTTGACTTGAACTTGAGCAAATTAGGGCTTTTGATTTTTGATCCTTTTCATGTATCTAACACCTGAAATCAATCTTCAATACACATATTAGATACATATGAATGGAATGGTTAAGTCATTATCAAAATATGGACAATGTATGACCTCTAGGTCAACATTCTCCCCCTTTTTGACAATGACAAGCCATTCCTCAAACATATTGAAAAGGATATAGAAGTTATAGGTTTGCCTTGTGAATTAGGGGGATTCAAGATGTGAACAATGTGAATTGCTCCCCCTCAATCTATGCTTCTTCTAACCTGCATGGTTAGTCTATCTACACAGAGCAATAATAGCATACATGTACTATGTAGTCCTTTGCAAGTCACATGATAAAACAGTAAATGAACAAGAAAAGGATCTCATAAGCAGTAAGCAATAGTATAACAACGAGTAACAATATGATTGAGTTTCAAGACTTTGAAATTTTCTCTCCCCCTTTTGACATTATCAAAAAGAAGGGGGGTAGAAGAGTATATATCCAGGTCTTCTCCAAAACACAACCAACCAGATAATCATACAAGCAATCTCATATCATGTGGCAAACAGAGACGAAAGCAACATACAATCTCAGTCATAATCAAAATATGGTGAAAGGTGGCACCAACACATAAGATATATCAGAGTAAAAAGCAAGAGTGCACATCACATCTATTACAACTCAAATGCATGTTCTCATGAAATCAACTACAAGCAAGAAGCGATGAAAAATAGAAGATAAAAACAGTACAACTCAGATAATGTGCCCATATGTTTCTTATACAAAATGGTCTAGAAAGATGTATATGATCATCATGCTAGACTAAAAACTAAGAAACAAGCTAAACATCTAAACTATCTATATCAACGACATCATCATCATCGGCTCCAGGCTCGTAGTCCTCGTCTCCATCAGAAGGTGCAGCAGTAGTGCCTTCATCACCAGATCCAGCACCATCACCATCACCATCACCATCACCGTCATTAGAAACATCCTCGCCATCACCGTCGTCATCATCATCAGCCTCAGCATCGTCAGCCTGGTCAGGCATCTCCTCATCAGCAAGAGGGCCGAAAACGCGATCGGGCCAACGAGCATTCTGCTCAGCTCAAGACATACCAAGAGCGTGAAGCGCATTGGCCTGAGGAAAGGACGGAGCAGAGTCTCCAAGGCTGGCAAGCAAGGTGGCCAGGGGGCCAGCAGGTAACGAGAGGTAGGCGGAAGCAGAGCTACCCGCAGCGAAGGGTGGAGGAGCAGTAGTAGCGGAAGGTTCGGGTGCTGGATAGTAATGATTGTATGCATATGAAGCATAATCAGTACCGGGGTAGGGCTGGTAGGAGGGGTAGGGGTGAGCACAAGATAGGTTCATGGTCGACATGATAGAACACAAATCCTGATGCTGGTGCTCTTGAACCTGTTGGTTGTATGCTTGTTGGTGCATCATGTAGCCCATAGTGATTTCATTAGATACACGGAACGAAGCACGACTAGGTCGAGGAGGGGGCTGAGGAGGTGGTGCACGGGCAGAGGAGGCAGGGGCTGCAGAGGCAGAGGCGGAGTGAGAAGCACCAGGGGTGAAGGAAACAAACACAGGCACATACTTCTGAATCATGGTTTCACTGATACATACACCTTTCCTGGCTACTTTGTAATGAAAGTCAGAATAGAGTGATTTCTCAGTGGCGAACTGAAACAAACCATAGATCAGGGCAATGTAGGGGGGATGGGTGCCTTTGGTGTTCTTACCGGTGTCGAAGCAGGTCATGTGGTGTAGAATCTATCTGGCCCACTTGACACCGATGTTCTCTAGGATGCAATACATAATGACAGCAGTGTTCTCTGCAATATCCGTTTGATTTTTCTTCGGATGGATGTTGCAGTTGATCACTAAAGCCAGAATGCGCTTCCTAAGGTCGAGGGAGGAGGAAGGGTGCTCTTCTTCTTATACGGAACGTCAGGTTTCTTCAAGTAGCGATGAATGTCAGGGAGAGTCAATTCATTTTGCTTGTATAAACCTTCCGGGTCCAAAAGATCGAAATACTCGCCGTAATCCTTGTGCCAGGTATCGTTTTCCTCATCTCCGGAAAAGAAGACATTTAAAATATCCTCGGAGATTTGGAAACGCTTACCCACGATCATCGAGGTTAGGATTACTTGAGCATTCAGAGGGGGGTATGAGGGAGTCGTAGTTCTAACGCAAATTAGTGTAGAACTCGTGACTGCTTTTGTGTTTGTCATCGAATTATGAAAGCAGTCACGCTCGACGACCAAGGCAGAAAGGTGGTGGACGGCGAGCAACCTAGCAACTTGATCAATAACCGCTTGACGCCTAGGGCTTGGCTCAATCAAGGCGTGAAAAAGAAAAGGACTCCTAGGAAGAAGGTCCTTATACCTATTAACAACCTCTATTGAGACAAAAGAGGTATCATCAAAGGGAATCAAGCGATTAGACGAAGAGGATGAAGGTGCATTGCTTGGGGCAGGTCGTTTTGTCCTTTGGGAAGCCATGGAGGCAAAAAAGAGAAAGAGAAACGAACAAACACACAAAGCAAACCTCAAAAGCCGTCCAAACACCACCAGGGAGCAACTAGGGAGGTCTAGGTCGAGAAAGGGCTAGGATAGGGAGGTTTAGGGCTGGGGGTGAGAGCTTAGGGATAGAAGAAGAGGAATCGGTCGTCTATTCTCTAGTTGAGAGGGAGAATAGTCGGCCGATCCAAACTTAAGTTGGCTTCAGCCCGCGGATCGGTCGAGTTTTGAGAGTCGGAAACTCGACCGATTGGTCCTTTGGAGAACAACTCTCGGCCACTAATCGGTCGAGTTTGTCCTGGGGGAAACTCGACCGATTGTCAACCTGACTTAAAATCATCAAACTTAATTTCTAGCCATATGCATGCCAATTAAATTCATTTTACGAGTCTATTATGTATATTGAACATACTTAGGCACATATCACTCATCATTGGGTACTATTTAGCGATAAAACTAAGAAATTAGAGAAAAGCCCAAAAACAAGTGAAACTAAGCATGTCAACAAGCAAGTTAAGCATGAGCAAGACTTATAGGCATGGTTGTATAGGCGGCCAGGCGTTCCATATGGACGCCCAGGCAGCCTAGGCGCCCAGGCGGAGGCCCAGTCGTTTCCAGGCGTTTTTATATATAGCTTGTTTTAATATATATATATATATAAGTATATATATATATTAGTAGATATATCTAAATTGCTTATATAGTAGAAATTGTACATTAAAAAATCTGAATTTGTAGTACTTTTTAGGAGATATTTGCCATTTTCATTTATTGGGCTCTTTTGTAAAGCCAATTTGAGTTAATCACAAAATTGATTACTCATAAATTAGAAATCAGAAATGTTAACTATATTTGTATTTCTATTCATGAGGTGGTACATTTAAAAAACAAAACAGTAGATTAATAAAGTCAAATAGTAGACAAGTTAAAACAGTACATTAATACTAATCAGTAGATAAATTAATAAAAAACAGTAGATAATAAATACAAATCAGTAGATAAGTAAATACTAATCAGTAGATAAAAAAATTCAAAACATTAGATAAATAAATACAAATCAGTACATAAATAAATACAAAGCATTAGATAAGTAAAAAGAAATCAGTAGATTAAAAAAATTCAAAGGTTAGATAAGTAAACTCAAAGCATTAGATCAAATCCGTAGATAAAAAAATTCAAAACGTTAGATAAGTAAACTCAAAGCATTAGATAAATAAATACTAATCAGTAGATAAACAAATACAAAGGATTAGATAAAAAAAGTACAACTCAGTTGATAAACAATTATAAATCAGTATATGATTAAATAATTTTAAAAAGTAGATCAACAAATACAAAGCCCTAAATTTAAATATTGTGATGAATCAAAAATCATTAGATGAACAAATCAGTAGATAAGTAAATACAAAGCAGTAGATACGTAAATATAAATCAGTAGATAAGTAAAACAAATCAGTAGATAAGTAAAACAAATCAGTAGATGAGTAAATACAAATCAATAGATAAGTAAATATGAATCAGTAGATAAGTAAATACAAATCAGTAGATAAGTAAATACAAATCAGTAGATACATAAATTCAAATCAGTAGATAAGTAAATACAAATCAGTAGATACCTAAATACAAATCAGTAGATACCTAAATACAAATCAGTAGATAAGTAAATACAAATCAGTAGATAAGTAAATACAAATCAGTTGATAGAAATCAGTAATATAAAAAACTTTGATACATGTATTACTTCTGGGCGCCCAGGTTGAGGCGGGGCTTGGGCCCGCCTGTACAACACAACATATAGAATAAAAACAACTAGCTAGACAACATGTCAATATCATCGAAAGCAACAATGAGCAGATTAGATCTAATAAAGTTAAATTGCTCTCTAGCTAGAGGTTTAGTGAAAATGTCCGCCAACTGATTTTCCGTGTCCACATGCGTGATATAGATATCCTTCTTGGCAATGTGGTCACGAAGAAAATGATGACGAATCTCTATATGTTTAGCTCTACTATGCAATATAGGATTATAAGAAAGATTGATTGCACTAGTATTATCACAATAGATAGAAGCATCAAAATGTATGTTAAAGTCTTAGAGCATTTGCTTCATCCATAGGACCTAGGCACAACAACTCCCGGCTGCATTGTATTCAGCCTCAGTAGTTGATAATGCCACGGTGCTCTGTTTCTTGGAAAACCAAGACACCAAGCATGGTCCTAGAAGAAAGCAAATGCCACTTGTGCACTTTCTATCAACCAAACAACCTGCGTAATCCACATCACTATATGCTACAAGAGTAAAGTCCCTTGACTTAGGAGTTAGGATACCATAGTCTAAAATTTTGAGTTTTGGCTAGGTACCTCAAAATCCTCTTAACAGCAATAAGATGCGATTTCCTAGGGCTTGATTGAAAGCGAGCACGCAAGCCAACACTAAACATAATATCAGGTCTAGAGGCAGTTAAATAAAACAAACTTCCAATCATACCTCTATAGAGCTTCTCATCTACCTTCTCACCTTCTTCGTCTCTATCAAGTTTGGCGACGTTGGACATGGGTGTGTCCATCGACTTCATGTTCTCCATCTCGAAGCGTTTGAGTAGTTCACTGGTGTACTTGCCTTGGTTGATGAAGTTTCCATCTTTGGTTTGCTAGATTTGGAAGCTGAGGAAGAAAATCAACTCACCCATCATGCTCATCTTGAACTCACTCTGCATAAGAGAACTAAACTCCTTGCAAAGATCAGGATCAGTCTCGCCAAAAATGATATCATAAACATAAATTTGAATGATAAGAAAATGGCTAGAAGTGTGTTTTAGAAATAAAGAAGAATCGACTTTGCCCATGACATAGCCATTGTCTAACAAAAAGTTCTTTTTTTTCTCATATTAAGCTCGAGGTGCTTGCTGGAGTCCATATAGAGCTTTTTGCAACAAATAAACATGATTAGGTAGCTTGTCAATTTCAAAACTCGGAGGTTGAACAACAAATACTTCCTCCTCGATTGTACCATTCAAAAACGCACTTTTAACATCCATTTGATATAGCAAGAAGTTTTTATAACTAGCAAAGGCAAGTAGCTATCTAATAGATTAAAGTCTAGCAACAGGAGCATAAATTTCATCAAAGTCAATACCTTCCTGTTGATTGTAACCTTGTGCCACTAACCTTGCTTTGTTCCTTACCACTCTACCTTGTTCATCAAGCTTGTTGCGGTAGACCCACTTGGTGCCAATAATTTTTCTATCACTTGGTCTTGGCACTAGAGTCCACACATGATTCTTCTCGAATTGCTCTAGTTCCTCTTACATGGCTAGGATCCACTCGTCATCACCAAGTGCTTCTTTGATGTTCTTTGGCTCCAGTTGTGAGATGAAGGCACTGTCTGCTTGTTCTTTGTTGTAGGCAGCTCGTGTCTTCACTCTCTCAAATGGGTTGTCAATGATTAGCTCTTTGGGATTATTCTTTACAAAGCGAGGAGTAGGATCCTTCTTCTCTTCATCTTCAGCTTCAACCACCTGCTTACCTTTGTTGTTGATGTTGAGGTCTTTCAAGATAGAAATCAAGTCATCTGCAACATCATTATCAACAACATTCTTGCCAACAAAAGGGTTAGTTTCAATAAACTTAACATTGATAGATTCTTCTATTTTAGACAGTTCAATATTGAAAACTCTATAGGCCCTGCTTGTAGTGCTATAGCCTAGGAAGAAAGCCTTGTACGATTTTGGATCAAACTTGTCGAGAGAATCCTTCGTGTTCAAAACAAAACAAGGACATCTAAAAACGTGAAAGAAATCAATGGATGGTTTTCTACCACGCCATAACTCATAGGGTCTTTTCTTCAAAGAAGGATGTGTAAAAATTTGGTTCTGCACAAAACAAGCGGTGCTTACGGCTTCGGCCCAAAACTTTTTAGGAATGTCATATTCAAGTAGCATAGTCCGAGCCATCTCCTGAAGCGACCAATTCTTTCTCTCTACTACCCCATTTTGTTGAGGCGTACGAGGAGAAGAGAAATTGTGCGAGTAACCAAAATTTTCACAAAAACGCTAAAAAAGATCATTTTCAAACTCTCCTCCATGGTCACTACGGATAGAAACAATCCGACAAGAAGCTTCGTTTTCAACTCGTTTATAAAAGTTCGAGAAAACATCAAGCGTATAACTTTTCGAAACGAGAAAGAAAGTCCAACTATAACGAGCAAAATCATCGACAATCACAAGCCAATACTTGGAACTGCGAAGCGTTTGCGTTCTCATTGGTCCGAATAGATCAATATGAAGAAGCTCAAAAGCTCTTTTGGTACTAAGGACTCCTTTGGATTTGAAGGACGACTTGGTTTGCTTGCCTTGTGTACAAGGTTGGCATTACTCATCTTTTTCAAAATCCAATTTGGAAAGTTCCCGAACCAATTCCTTTTTGCTCAATTTCTTCATTTGATGCATATTCACATGACCCAAACGGCGATGCCAAAGAGAAATATCATTTTTATCCACAACCAAGCATCTATTAAGTACGGGCTTTAGAGCATAAAGAACAATAACATAAAGATTACCATTTCTAGTTCCCTTATATATGACATTGTAAGTGAAGGAATCTAGAAGCAAACATTCTAAAGATGTAAACAACACAAGATATCCATTATCACAAAGTTGGCTAACACTTATCAAGTTATGATGTAGGCCATCAACAAGCAAAATATTTTTGATACAAAGCTCTTGCCTACATCACCCTCACCTATAACCTTACCCTTCTTGTTGCCCCCGAAGGTCACCGATCCTCCTTTCTTTTTCATGAATTTGTTGAAATGGCTGATTTCACCTGTCATATGTTTTGAGCAGCCACTATCAACAATCCACCTCTTCTTGACCTCACCTACATCTTCACTTGTAGATGCCATTAGAGCAAGGTGGAATTCTCCGTCTTCGGAGCTTGAAGAGCTTGAGGAAGACTGCTCCCAAGCTGCATCTTTACTTCTTCTTTCTTTTCCTTTCTCTTGTATTTGCCTTCTCTCTTGTACTCCTTGTCTTTCTTGTGGCTGCTCTTGTGATGGCTCTTCTTAGCCTTCGGGCAGTCTTTCTTGTAATGGCCCTTTTAGCCACACTCCTAGCATCTAGGAGTTGATGAAGAAGGTTTCTCGTTGAAGTGTTTGGCCTTTGAGTAGTTTGCTTCATGCTCATTTGGGCCTTCATCTTCACTTGAGGAGGGAGTAGGGGACTTGAGAGCAAGTTGTTGTTGCCGAACTATCTCTTCAATTTGAGCTTTGAAGGCTGTGTCCTTGATCTTCTTGGACTCCTCTTCTCTCTTTTCTGCTTCTTGTTTATCAAGCCTTAGTTCATGGGCTTGAAGGTTGCCAACCAACTCCTCGGTTGACAATTCACTAAGCTTGTACACTTCTTCAATGGATGTAACCTTGGGGTCCCATCTCTTTAGAAGAGATCTTAGGATCTTGGAGTTGATAGTGCCTTTGTCCATCACACTACCAAGGGCCGCCAATCCATTGATGATGACATTGAGCCTAGTGTACATATCAGCCACTCTTTCATTCTTACCCATCTTGAAGTTCTCAAGAAGACCACCAAGCAAGTAGATCTTGACTTCCTTCACTTGCTCCGTTCCTTTATATGTGACCAATGTTTTAAAAAGCGTGAAGCGGGAGGCGTGCGGACGGGACCTTATAGCCGATTAAGCGGCAGGCGGCTGATTAAGCGGGTGATTTTTGAAAAAGCGGATGCTTAAAATCTTATATATTTATATACAAAATTACATGTATGTGTAGATAAAAAATATATTTCTAAGGAAATCACTAATACTAACCAGTAGTATCAATTAGTAATGAACGAAATCTACAAGAAAATCAGTAAAACCATTAGAAGTATAATAAAGTAATACGATATTTACTTGGATATATTACAACAGTACCCTATTATATACAACTTACATACAAAGTTTGCATTCTAAAGTAGGACTAGGTATATCATAGAACATTTAATGTATACAAGCTTCATATATTATATTCAATATTACTTGGATTATATATTTAATTAACATTACATGCTTACAACAACATTTTTTTCAAAAAGTGAAAAAAAGCGGGAAAAAAGCGGGCGCTTTTCTTCAAACCGAGTAAGCGGTCGCTTAAGGGCAAAATTAAGCGGATGGGGGTGTTGGCCGATTAAGCGGCCACCTGGGCCTTTTTTTAATACACTGTAGGTGACACAAAGCTTGTTCCAAATCTCATGTGCGGTGTCCCAAGAGGAGATCCGGTTGAACTCGGATGGGGTGAGGGCTGCATAGATGATGCTCACAACTTTGGCATTGAGTTGAGCTTGCTTCATTTGGGCTTCTGTCCATGTGGAGATATCCCCTTTGGATCTTCATACTTGAGGTGCACCACCTTCCACATTTCATAGCTCACACCATGGAGGTAGAACTGCATTCTTCTCTTCCAATAGAGGAAGTTGGTGCCGTCGAAGATTGGAGGTCGCATGAAGAAGCTTACTTCCAAGTGGGATCCAAGTGCTAAATTGCCCATCTTCTCCTACTTGTAGAAGTAACTTGGAGAAGACCTACTCTAATACCACTTGTTGGATCAAGGGTTCTAGAGGGGGGTGAATAGAGCTTCACAAATCTCACAAAACGGATTAGACCACCAAATTATATTAAGTGCAGGAACTTAAACAAACAACAATTTAATGTCTTAACTAGCAAGAATATTAAGGATGAGAGACAAGGAAGAGCATGCACTTGGACAAGGTGGTTTAGAATGGTTCCACGTCCTAACTAGGAGCAATGTCAGTCCACTACTTAGAGGTGGTTAATCTCTAGGATTTGCAATCTTGGTACTCTTATATTCCATCATAAGATTACAAGACAAAACCACAGCATCCAAGGGCTTAGTACCTCAGGTAAGGATCTTCAACCTATAGAAGGAGCTTACCCACTTGAACCATGGAGTCTTCATCCATCAACATGGACTTACCCACTCCTTCAAGTCTTCGGCCTTCAAGGGATTACCTATCCTTCTTGAGAGCTTGCCTTGCCTATCTCTTTCACTTGGAGATCTGGAACACCTTGCCTTCTTCAACCTTGAAGAACAACAACTCCTTCTCCTTCACTCGGAGAAGATCTTCAACCTTTTCTTCAATAAGGAAAGGGGGTAGGAAGATGGTGGAGGAAGTTGGTGCCGTCGAAGATTGGAGGTCGCATGAAGAAGCTTACTTCCAAGTGGGATCCAAGTGCTAAATTGCCCATCTTCTCCTACTTGTAGAAGTAACTTGGAGAAGACCTACTCTAATACCACTTGTTGGATCAAGGGTTCTAGAGGGGGGTGAATAGAGCTTCACAAATCTCACAAAACGGATTAGACCACCAAATTATATTAAGTGCAGGAACTTAAACAAACAACAATTTAATGTCTTAACTAGCAAGAATATTAAGGATGAGAGACAAGGAAGAGCATGCACTTGGACAAGGTGGTTTAGAATGGTTCCACGTCCTAACTAGGAGCAATGTCAGTCCACTACTTAGAGGTGGTTAATCTCTAGGATTTGCAATCTTGGTACTCTTATATTCCATCATAAGATTACAAGACAAAACCACAGCATCCAAGGGCTTAGTACCTCAGGTAAGGATCTTCAACCTATAGAAGGAGCTTACCCACTTGAACCATGGAGTCTTCATCCATCAACATGGACTTACCCACTCCTTCAAGTCTTCGGCCTTCAAGGGATTACCTATCCTTCTTGAGAGCTTGCCTTGCCTATCTCTTTCACTTGGAGATCTGGAACACCTTGCCTTCTTCAACCTTGAAGAACAACAACTCCTTCTCCTTCACTCGGAGAAGATCTTCAACCTTTTCTTCAATAAGGAAAGGGGGTAGGAAGATGGTGGAGGAGAGCTTTACATCAATACAAGGTGTAGCTCGCTTACACGAATTTGACTTGAACGTAGAGAGAGAAAGGGGCTCAAAGGGTTAGAACACTCTCAACTAAGCTAGGACCAAGCATGTAGTGAATGAGCAACCTTGGAATGAACTCCAAGAGGTCCTATTTATAGTTGAGGGTGCCCCTTTAAGTTGTGGGACACTTAGATACGAAGTATAGCCGTTTTTGCTCAAAGCAACGACTCTATTTTCGCTCAAAACACACACTAATGGTCACAATCACTTTTTCTGCAAATTCCGTACAGTGCAATCGGTCGAGTTTCAATAAAGGTAACTCGACCGATAGAGTAAAAGACAAAGTCGATATTCAAATCATCGGTCGAGTTTTCCCTGGGGAAACTCGACCGACCAATGAAGATCGAATTGGTCAGGTACTCGATCGGTCAAGTTCTGTGAAAACACAACTCGACCGATGCCTTCTTCAGAAAACTGATCCAGGAGGACCGGTCAAGTTTGCAACTCGACCGATTGACTGCCCAAAGTGCATCTAAAGTGATTAAAACTTGGTGTTTAGTGTCCCAAACAATTTTCTCATCTTAGTTACAAGCCAATTCTTCAATACAAGTGATTACAAAAATATTCTATGGTTATTTACATAGATTTCCAAAATTACACACTTGTATAGCTTTTGACTTGAACTTGAGCAAATTAGGGCTTTTGATTTTTGATCCTTTTCATGTATCTAACCCCTGAAATCAATCTTCAATACACATATTAGATACATATGAATGAAATGGTGAAGTCATTATCAAAATATGGACAATGTATAACCTCTAGGTCAACAATACATGCACATAGATTTCGACAAGAAGACTAGAGGGAACTTGAAGGATTATGTAGATCTGTTTGCTTTGTTAATGCTTGAAAATCGTTGATGGCGAGCTACACATGCGCCTGCCATTAATGAGAGGTGGGCTAGAGTAGCGGTTGAATGTTGATGTATTTAGTATCCATAGTAAAAGCAACAAGGGAAAATGAACAAAATACTTTTCTCTCTCTTAACCACGTGGTGGTTTATGGTGTCTCCAATAATGAGCCCGCTTTAAGTAAGGATGATAAATGATGAAAATAAAGATTATGGATGAAGAACAAGGGTTATATTCAAAGTTACTTTTGGAATCTGATTCCACTCGATGGTGATCAAAGAGAAGGGGGAGGGATACACCCCCTAGGGCATTCAGTAGCAAAATGTACACACAAAACTTAATTCATATGAGTAAATCCATTCTAAACCATACCTATCATGGCAACATCAGACGCCTGCCAACATAAACAACACCCTCACCTTTTAAAATGATAATTTATGTGTATTTTTTCATTTAAATCTGAGGTTTGCATCACTGATGCATTTGGCCAATTTACGAAGCGACGATACTTCAAAACAACCCTCGTACCCATTCTGGACATATTGGATAATGATACTTCAAGGATACTCCGAGATGCGTATTGAATGCTTCCTTGTTGTTGCTCCCCCCTTCTGGATGTTGGATACACATCAAACACTTAACAAATTATGTCCCTATTTTTTCCTTTCCTCCATACACCCATGCAGTGGAAGGTTATTTATTGCTATATACCCCTATCAGGGAACTAGTGGATGTTGCTTCAAATGCATACAGAAGACAATTTTTTCCTCCCCTCATGTTGCACTTTGTTCCTTCAATGGTTAGTCAGTACTTAATGGCTTTAAGGGGAGATGCGACTAGAAGGGAGACACATCTAAGTCTATGTACTACATAGGTGGTCATGGGATGCCCTTCAAGTTAAAATGAAGGTGTGATTTTGAAATAGGCGCGAGTCCCTTTTTTGTAGGTATAGCCACTTTTCAACTATGTTGACTTAGAATGTGATTCCCATATGTCCTGCCCATGGTTATCTGAATCAGATTAAACCGGTTGGTTCAATCGGGAACCAGTCCCTCACTTGCTCTGTCTCACCTAAAGTCGGAAATTATGTCTAACCATGATTAAATCTTGAACCGACTGGTTGAACCGGTCCGTTTTCAGCCCAAATAGGTTCTTTCACCTAGCCAATTATGTGCCCATGTGAGGCACGTGCAACTCAAATTAAGGAGGGGGAGAAAAAACCCCGACTCCCCCAATCCCCCTAACCCTAACTCTCCCGTCTCCCTGACCCCCCCACTATGTGTCCTAGTCTCCTTCCCAACTGAAGCTTTCTGTTGCAAGGAGGTGCCGCTAGAAGCTCGCTGCAAGTTGTCGGAGTTGTTGAGGCACGCCGAAGTAGTGCTGCTGTCGGCGTTGGTGCTGCTGTTGCCGCCAGCGTGCTGTTGCTTGCGCTGTTTCTCATGGCCGTGCCTGCTGCATGTCGCTTCCTGGTAACATCCTCCTCTCTCTCTTTGTCTTCCTCTCCCTCTTCCTCCTCTTCTTCCTCTACTATTCTTCTTCCACTCTAGGCGGCTAGGCCGCTGCTTGTCCCCCTCCTCTTTTTTGCTGCTATCTAGTGAAATTGTTGAAATTTACACCTTTCCCTTTTCGTTTTCCTCTCCCACTTCCTTCTTAGTTTCCTCCTTTTCTTCTACTCTTCTCCTTCCTCGGTTGGGTTCTTCTTCCTCTATTACACTGTTGCCTCTATTCCTCTTTGGTCCTTGCCTTCTACTACTACTTCTACCCCTCTCCTAGTACTCATGTAAATCTTCCTGTACTCCCTATTGTTGACGTCCTCTTCATCCTCTAATCCTTCCCTTCTTCTACTCATGTTTTCCTTCTTCAATACATTACATTCTTCCTATACTCTTATTCTTCCGTTACTCGTCTACCCCTCTTGCTGTTCACACGTTCTTCCTTAGCTAGTTAATTTATTTTCTAAATTTCCCCTATCACCCCTTACTCGCACAACTATCCCTGTCAAGCTTCACGCTGGTGATTCAACAAACATATGAATCTACTGTTGCGGATTTGTTTTACTATTTTAGCTTATATTTCTTGGTTGTGATACATTTTCTTCCGCTACACTGGTAAACTCCTCTTCTCTTTTCTCTATCTACAATACACTAATCTGATTATTGCATTTGATATCTAATTAGTTCGCTACTAGGAATCTCGGACACAGACTCGAACACAGACACGAATATAGACACAGGCACAGACACAGGACATGACAATTCCCAAAATATATGACACAAACACGACACTGGACACAACAAATATATATATATATATATATATATGTATATACATATATATATATTTGTAGAACATATATGTTTTATGTATAAACACACAAAATGATCTAAATAGATTATGCAAAGGGGCAATCACCATGAAATCCAACAAGTACTTAAGTTTAACCGATAACATCATATCCACAACTCGCAATATGGAATAATCACAACAAATATTATGATGTTTGATTATAATATTGTTGCAGTAAAAATATGTGGAATGATAAAAATTAAGAGCAATAGAATATTGGGACATTAGTTTTTTTCTTGTTAGTGGAAGTAATGGTGAACAAGATTTACTATCAAGATGAAGAAAGGGATAGGGTGAGGAAACCATCGTACAAAATTTTGATCGAAATTTCGAAATTTCGATCGAAATTTCCGATTTTTTTCCAATCGGACATCGAAACACATGTACGCAGAGAATGGGACGTCATTTCGCAAAAATTTCGCTAAAATTTCGCACTTAGGTGCGAAATTTCGCAAAACAGTGCAAATTTCGCCCAGTTTGGGCCATAATTTCGCAAAATGGCACAAAATTTCGATAGAAATTTCGAAATATGTGTTCCTAAGACTGCTGCCACTACATGTTAGGTATTTTGGCGATTCTCTTTGTATCTTTTGCTTATAGAGGCTATTTTCTTTGATTCTAAGGTATGTTTCCCCTATCCCTAGGCCATGTATACATCTTTCTATGTTTACACTCTTCTAAAAGATGTGAAGAGATACTATGACAAATAACAAAGTTCTAAGTGCTGCTACTAGTACTACCTACTACATGTTAGGTATTTTGGTGATTCTCTTTCGAAAATCACATGAACTACAAACAAACTTGTGGATCTATGAAATAATAGTATTAAGTCTGCAATTCTACAATAAATTTGTTATTATTACACATATGTATACATAAAATGACTTTAAAATAATGCATTTTCTTTGATCTATGTATACATGACCCATGTAACCTAACTAAATTTGAACACTAGAGTTATATAAGTTGTAACATGTAAGTTTGTAACTTGCAACTGTAAGTTTTAAGGTCTAAGTGGTAAATTGTGGGTTTATAAGTTGTTTACAGTCTAACAGACTTGACAATTCTGTTCATTTGTGCACTCACTCATTAAGACATGGATCCCACCCTAACCTCTAAACATATAACTTTAAAATATAATCTAGTGTATCTTTCTCTAAACATTGTGTATACAAAATTTCATAATCTAATTCCTTCATTTTGTCATCGAAATTGCCATCGAAATTCTGTCGAAATTGTTCAGCTTCCTTCACTTACAAATGTGGGAGACCCCCCACCCCACGTATCCAATATGAAATATTATTGCATATTTGAGTAGATCTTGGTGTTTAGATCGTCCTGGTAAATTTTCATAATTTAATTCGCTTATTTGGTCGTCAAAATCGTTAGGGCCGTAAATATCGAAATTTCGTGCGAAATTTCGAAAAATTTCTGTTTCTGGGCCATCAGACATGGCATCGAAATCGGACATTTAATTCTATGGAGGAAACATGTTGCTAGTGGTGGACGAGGAGATGGAAAATGAAGGTGTCTTGAAGGTTGAAAGGGAAGAAAAGGAGGGGAATACATTGAAGAGGTACTTAAGACGAAGAGGAAAGAGAGAAGAGATGGAGATGTTAAGAAGCAAGAAAAAGAGTAGGCGTAGGGAGGACAATACTATACTACAATTGCTAAAGAATAGCATTGACGGCTTGCCTATAGTAGCTGAAGCTTACCCGGTGCTAGTAGGCAAGGAGTAGTGAAGGACAAATGACAGAGATCTAGAGAAGACCTAGGTTTTTTTCATACATGTAGGCTTAAGTGGGTTGGGTTGGTAAGTCTTGGATATGTCCACAGAGTGTCTAAGCCGTGTCCAACATTGAATTAAAGTGAACGTGCCGAAGGCGTGTCCACCACATGTACCATATTTACATGTGTTGGACACGACGACCTCCGGGAAGTGTCCATGCTTCCTAGGTTCTCTTTGCAGTGTCTATATTCTAGAACTAATTAAATTGATTGCTATGTTTAGTTCTTTTGTGGACAATTACATTATAGTGAGGAATTGTGCTATCATTCATATTTAATTTGTATATTCCCATGATTTTCATACATATTTAGATTTTGATATTATTTATGATGTCATCTGATGTCACCGGTTGAACTGGTTCGACCAACGGTGAAACCAATGAACTGAGAACCAAAGGCTTCACCGGTTCGTTCACAAGATCGGTTTTGCAAACCTTGGTCCGTCCTATTATCTTATGTTCTTGTTCCTTTTTTGCATAAAAAGTTGTACACCTTTTTTTTTCATTTGAGATGTTCTTTTTTAGTTGTTGATTTCATTTTCCTTCCTCTGAGTTTTATATAAACCCCAGAAAATGTAAACATGAGAAGTATAATGTAGTTTTACTATACGATGGATGCATAGTCCCTTGTAAACTCTTCTAACTTCTTGCATTTTCTTCAATATTTGATAATGAATGTAGCGTTGGAATGTGATGACGCTGGATAAAATTTAACGAACTATATTTTTTTGCCATGTTAGTACCATATTTGTATTTATATCATCATCATCATCATCATCATCTAAGCCTCAGTCCCAACTATGTTGGGGTCGGCTATATGGATCCTTCGTTTCCATTCAGCTCTATCATGGGCCATATTCTGGTTAAGATGTAAAGATTCATAATCTCTCTTTATAACCTCATCCCATATTAATTTAGGCCTTCCTCTTCTTCTATATATTATGCTTGACTCAATAGCATTGTTTCATATAGGCGCATTAGTCGGTCTGTGTTGCACATGTCCGTACTATTCGAGTCGTCCCTTGCGCAACTTGTCCTCCATGCTCGCCACCCCCACTTTATAGTCATTTCTCAGTCGATCTTTTCTTGTCTTCCCATACATCCATCTTAGCATACACATTTCAGCCACACTCATCTTGTTGAGACCTTATTTCTTCACAGCATGGCTGGCCATATAGATGTTCTATGAAACTTACTTTTTGACCCGAGAGGGATCTTCTGATCACATAAAACTCCACTTGCACTCCATTTCAACCATCCTGCAGTGATCTTGTGACAAGCGTCATTTGAACATCCCCATCTAGATGAATAATAGAACCCTAGTAATGGAACTTATCACATTTTGGTATATGTCCTCCGTCCAACTTGGCTCCATCATTCACACTTCGAGATTGGCTGAAATTGCAATGCATATGTTAACATATATTCCTGTTTTACATATTCTATTAGTTGTTTTGTTATTTCCATATTATATGTGGACCTCTCTGTAAATGTTTCAGTGTTATATATATGAGGGTGCACACAATGTGCAACCCTACGCTTCCCAAAACTGCTTTGTGTTTCACATGGTACCAGAGCAGTAGATCCAGCCGCCACCCTCCCACCCCTCTCTCTTCTCCGGCCGGCCGGTCCCCCCCTTCCCCCCCACCCCCGCCCGCAGCCGCACAGCCGCCAGGCAGCAGCCGCCGGCCGGCAGCAGCCGCCGGGCTCGCCGCCAGGGCCGGGCGCCCTCTCCGCCGCAGGGGGCAGGGAGCCTCCGCGGTCCATAGCCGCCGGTACGTTGGCTCCGTGAAGTTCTGCAGCGGTCCGGTGGCTTGAAGTTGGTGTGACGTAGACCGTTTTTTTCGGTCTTGTGCCTGCCTGCCCGTGTAGGCCGTTGTGCCACCGGGTTCTGTTCTGCGCTTCGGCGTAGACCGTTTGTGAGAGGTTCTTCTACGGTGCTTTGTGCCTGCTGTGCCTGTCTGACGGCGTAGCCCGTCTCCTGCCTGCTTGTGCCTGCTCGTGCCTGCTTACTTCTGTGCCTACTACTCACATGGCGTCCTCGAGTGATGATTTCCGCCGTCAGGTTACTACTGTGAAGCTTGATGGGCGCAACTATCCACATTGGGTATGCTCCATGACGATCTATGCCAAGTCCCATGGCAAGTACTCACATCTTACCCGTGCTGGTCCGCCAGTACCCGCAGAGGATGCTGATGCTAAAGATGTGAAGGCGTATGACGATTGGGTTCGTGACGACTCGAATGTGATGACCTGGATTCTCAACAGCAGCATTGAGAAGATCAGTGTCACGCTTCTTCACTTGCCTACGGCGAAGCAGATGTAGGATCAGCTTGCTGGTACATACTCGCATAGTCAGAACCCGAAGAAAGTGTTTGACATCACCAAGCAGCTGGGACGTCTACAGTTCACGGGGGCGGACATTGCAGATTACTTTTCTGACTTTACTGGATTGTGGGGTGAACTGGAATCCTATCACCCACTCTCCACGGACCTGGCTACCATGCAGCGTCAGCGCCAGGTGCTGCAGCTAGTCCAATTTCTTTGTGGACTGCCCGAGTCCTACGCTGGAGTTGTGGACCAAATCTTAGCCAGTGACCCTCTACCGTCACTACAGAGTGCCTACAAGCGTCTTCAGCGCTTGCCTTCGTCTTCATCGTCTCTGACTACTGATGTTAGGGAATCTTCTGCTCTTGCTGCCGCGTCTGGTCGTGGCCGTGGTCGCTTTACTGACAGCCGTCCTCCCTTGGGTGGAGGACGAGGACGGACTGCTTCTGGTCGCAGAGCCCCTTCTACTGCCCCTACTGCTGGTGCGCGTCCTCAGTCAGGACATCGCCTTTGTACCTTCTGTGGCCGGTCCAACCATATTGAAGAAAAATGCTGGGAAAAATATGGTAAGCCGGAATGGGCCAATGCAGCTGCTGACTCCACTACTACTGCATCAGAAGGAACGACGCAACCTACTGACTCTGCCTCCTCGGGTGCGACTGCTGACTACATCAGTGCTGAGGTGGAGCGTCTTCTTCTTGAGCGTGCTGGTGCGTCGTCTACAGCTTCGACTAGTGGAGCTCATGCAGCCACTTATTCTGGTTATGACACTGCCTTCCTGAGCTCTTCTTCTACTCCTGGTAATACTAAGTGGGTCATCGACTCCGGTGCCTCTTCACATATTTCTGGAAATCGTTCACTGTTTCACAAATTATATAAACCTGCTCGACCCTCATCTGTTATGCTGGCTGATGGTTCCAAGTCTGCAGTGTCTGGAGTAGGGGATATTGTTTCTGACTTTCTGCTGAAATCTGCCTTATATGTGCCTAAATTTCCTTTGAATCTATTGTCTGTCAGCAAAATATTGAGAAGCCTACAGTGTAGTCTGACTTTTATTCCTGGTTCATGTGTTTTTAGGACCTTCGCACGAGGATGAAGATTGGTGGGGGGTATGAAGGTGCTGATGGACTATTCTACCTGGATCATTTGCCAAAAGCAGCTAAAGCAACTGTGACTCCTGCATTATCTACCTCGGTTTCTGCTTTACAGTGGCACTACCGACTGGGACATCCATCATCTGAAAAGCTTCGACATTTAGTTTCTGATATTGGCATTTGTAGTTTTTAGTGCGAGTCATGTCAACTTGGAAAGCAGACTAGAGCTGTTTATCCTAGACGCAGTCATATTAGCAGTAAAAATATGTTTGATCTTGTGCATTCTGATGTATGGGGCCCTTGTCATGTGCCGAGTCTATCTGGTCATAAATATTTTATTCTGTTTATTGATGATTTTTCAAGGACTACTTGGTTGTTTATGATGAAAAGTAGGTCGAAGTTTTGTCTATTATCAAGTTCTTTTTTGCTGAAATAAAAACACAATATGGTGTGCCTGTCAAAATTTTTCGTACTGACAATACGCTGGAATTTGTTAAAAAAGATGTGGATGTTTTTTGTAAATCTGTTGGTACGATACATCAGACCTCCTGTGCTTATACACCTCAGCAAAATGGTGTGGCTGAGCGTAAAAATAGACATGTGTTAGAGGTGGCTAGAACTATTATGATGCGTGCACATGTTCCTCGCTCTTTTTGGCCTGAGGCTATATTGACTGCTTGTTTTCTGATAAATAGAATGCCATCTTCTGTGATTGGAAACAAAATACCTATTCAAGTGCTTCAATCAGATATTCAGTTATTTACTGTGCCTCCTCGGATTTTTGGATGTACGTGTTTTGTAAGGTTACTTGGACCTACTTCTGATAAACTGTCTCCTCGTGCTGAGAAGTGCATTTTTTTGGGATATTCTCGTACCCAGAAGGGATACAGATGTTATAGTCCTACTGCAAGGAAATGGTATACTAGCAGTGATGTAGTTTTCTTTGAGGATACCCCTTACTATTCTACTCGTGGTGACAGTTTACAGTCTGATCTTATTGCCTCTCCTCTACCTGTTACTACTGATTGTGTGCCTGATATTACTGAGAATGTCACTACTGAGGCTGCTAAACCTCCTATTATAGTTTATCAACGCAGGAACAGAGCACCTTCTACTCAAGAAACCCCCCCTGAAAACCAATCTTCACCTCCAGAAGGTTCTACTACACCTGAGGTACATTCTGATCTTCATTTACCCATTGCTCTTAGAAAGGGTACTCGTTCCTGCACATCACACAGTATTGCTCAGTTTGTTTCTACTGATCATCTGAATGTTCATTCTAGCAATTTTGTATATGCCTTATCTGCTGTTGTTGTTCCAAAGAATATCCAGGATGCTCTACGAAGTACTGGATGGTTGTCTGCTATGAAGGAGGAAATGTTGGCTCTTGCTGAACGAGATACTTGGGAGCTGGTGGATCCACCTCCTCAGTGTAAACCTGTAGGCTGCAAATGGGTATATGCTGTGAAATATCAACCTGACGGCACTGTTGAAAGGCTGAAGGCACGGTTAGTTGCTAAGGGCTACACCCAAACTTATGGTATTGACTATTTTGAGACATTCTCTCCGGTTGCTCGTCTTAATTCTGTCAGAATTCTTCTTTCTGTTGCTGTTAATCTTGACTGGCCACTGTTGCAACTAGATGTGAAAAATGCCTTCTTGTATGGTGACTTACAAGAAGAAGTCTATATGGAGCAACCTCCTGGGTTCGTTGCTCAGGGGGAGTCTCACAAAGTTTGCAGGTTAAAGAAGTCTATTTATGGGCTTAAGCAGAGTCCCCGTGCCTGGTTTGATAAACTGAGTAAAATTATGATTGACTTTGGATTTCTGCGCTCTCAGGTGGATCATTCTGTTTTCACCAAGAAGACTTCAGCTGGTATTATTATTCTGATTGTCTATGTTGATGATATTATCATATCTGACAGTGATTCCCTTGGTATTCAGGCTACAAAATCTCATTTAGGCAAGCACTTTGCTACCAAAGATTTGGGCAGACTTAGATATTTTCTGGGCATAGAAGTTTCTAGAAACTCTAATGCTCTTGTGTTGTCTCAGCGAAAATATGTCCTGGACATATTGCAGGAGACCGGTATGCTGGGAGCGAGACCTGCTGATGTTCCTCTAGATCCTAATGTAAATTGGGATGATGACTCTTCTCCTCTATTTGCTGATCATAAAAAGTACAGGATGCTGATTGGTAAACTCATTTATTTGACTGTCACCAGAGCTGACATTTCTACTGCAGTGGGTCTTCTTAGCAGGTACCTTGATAAACCCAGACAGTGTCACTGGGATGCTCTTTGTCAGATTCTACGATATTTGAAGAAGTCTCCTGGCAAGGGACTTCACTACAGGAAATATGGACACTCTTCTCTTGAAGGGTACTCTGATTCTGATTATGCAGGCAGCAGAGTTGACAGAAAATCTACTTCTGGATATTGTACGTATGTTGGAGGTAATCTTGTTACCTGGAGGAGTAAAAAACAAAATGTTGTGGCCAGGTCTAGTGCTGAAGCTGAATATAGGGCCATGGCCCATATTGCCTGTGAATTGTTGTGGGTGCGCTCTCTGTTAAAAGAGTTCGGGGTTGACTCTTCTTCTGCTATACCTATGCACTGTGAAAATAAGGCTGCTATCTTCATTGCTAATAATCCAGTCTATCATGAGCGCACTAAACACATTGAAGTAGATTGTCATTTTATTCGAGAATCCATTCTTACTGGCAAGATCTGCACTCCCTTCACTCGTTCTGAAGACCAAGTTGCTGACATCTTCACCAAGCTGCTGGCGAAGAAGCAATTCTGCACACTGACGGACAAGTTGGGCATGATTGATATCTATGCTCCAACTTGAGGGGGAGTGTTAACATATATTCCTGTTTTACATATTCTATTAGTTGTTTTGTTATTTCCATATTATATGTGGACCTCTCTGTAAATGTTTCAGTGTTATATATATGAGGGTGCACACAATGTGCAACCCTACGCTTCCCAAAACTGCTTTGTGTTTCACAGCATATACTCAGTTTTGCTCCTGCTATTCATAAATCCATTTGATTCCAATACATCTCTCCAACGTTCAACTTTATCATTCCATCATACTTGTTAAGGCGGCCGGTCGGTCACCTTTCCAGCTTGGGCAACCAACCGACTAGTCGTCGACCAGTCGACTAGTCGGTTGCCCAGTCGTAGGTATGATATTTACATAATATTGATCATCTACATATAGTTATATACAATAATTATATAAATCCACTAATGCAAGCATGTATCCAAGCATATAATAACCTAGATTTGGTAAATGATGTCATAAAACACCTCAAAATTTTTGAATGGAGACTATGCAATGTCTTCAAATTAAACAAATATAATTAGATAGATAAAAGTGATATACATTATTAAATTTAGACTTTTAGTGCTTGTTGAATTGCTATAACTAAATTAAAAGTTATTAATTGAACTAGTGTAGTGTGAATGAAATTGTTAAACAAATATAATTAGATAGATAAAAGTGATATACATTATTAAATTTAGACTTTTAGTGCTTGTTGAATTGCTATAACTAAATTAAAAGTTATTAATTGAACTAGTGTAGTGTGAATGAAATTGTTCACATCAAATTATTGCAAAAGACAAACACCAACATTCGAGATTGGAGTGGGGGGAATTAGAATAGCAAAAAAACCCTTATCATTCTTGGCTCTATCCTAACTAAGTGGCTGCCCAGGCTTGGTTTGGGTCGACTAGTCGGGCTAGTCGGCCTGGGCGGACGCCAAACTGAGGTCCAAATTTGGGCGTATGCTAGTCGGACCCCCCTCCAGCGACTAGCCGACTAGTCGGCCGACTCAACAAGTATGCATTCAATCCATCTTTACTTTCGTCAATCAAAACAATATCATCAACAAATAACATACACCAAGGAATATCATCCTGAACATTCTTTGTCAAATCATCCATAACAAGAACGAATAGATATGTGCTAAGTGTGGATCCTTGGTGTACCCCAATTGTGATAGGAAAAATTGGTGTCTCTCGTCCAGTAGTCTTCACACTAGCAGTAGAGCTATCATACATGTCTTTGATCAAGTCAATGTATTGGATTGGCACACCCTTTTTCTTCAAAATCATCCACAACACTTCTCTAGGTACTTGATCATAAGCCTTTTCCAAATCAATAAACATCATATGAAGATCTCTTTTGCTTTCTCTATACTTCTCCATAAACATCCTAATCAGAAAAATAGCATCTGTTGTTGAACTTCCACGCATGAAACCTAGTTGGTTGTTTGATATCTGCGTTATAGATTTGAGCCTCTGCTCAATAATCCTCTCCCAAAGCTTCATTGTGTGCACATCAACTTAATACCTCTGTAATTTGTGCAGCTCTGAACATCATCTTTGTTCTTGTAGATGGGTACTATAATACTATTTCTCTACTCGTCCGACATCTTCTTGGTCTTCATGATCTTGTTAAAGAACTTTGTTAACCACATAACTCCTCCATCCCCCATACTCTTCCATACATCAATGGGAATACCGTCTGGTCCGCACGCCTTTCTCATTTTCATCTTTTTCAAAGCATTCTTGACCTCAAATGGTGAAACTCGTCGTGTGTAATTGATATCTCTTATATTCATGTCACACGAGTCTCTTAACATTATTTGCAGTATCTCCATTGAAAAGCTTATGAAAGTAATTTCTCCACTGGTTCTTGATATCATCGTCCTTCACCAACACTTTGCCATCTTCATTCTTAATGCATTTGACTTGACTCAAGTCTCTACCTTTCCTTTCTCTTATACGAGCCATTATATATATATCTTTCCCCCCTCTCTAGTGTCCAACTTCTTATAAATATCATCAAAGTATCCAGACCTTGCCTCCCGAACAACCTTTTTAGCTTCTTTCTTTGCTTGCTTGTATCTTTGGAACGTTGCATCATGTTGAGATTTGGGCAAGCTCCTATAGATCTCCCTTTTCAGTTTAATAGCCTTTTGTACTTCATCATTCCACCACCAAGTCTCTTTCTGTGGAGGCCCACAACCTTTGGACTCCCCTAAAACCTCTTTGGACCCGCCGTATTTTTATCTATATATTACAAATTATTTGTATTCCGTGTTTGTATTCTTATTTATATTCATGTTTGTTTAGAAACATGTTTTTGCTACCTAGTTGCCAGCCCTTGCTTGTGTACACCCTTGCCTTAGACCTTTAAGTAGTCATAGGGTGGGCTCCACATTAATAATTACAGTTTATTCAACAAGTTCACATGTATATTTGTCCAAACCTTTTACCTCTATATAGTTAGATTTCTTCCTAGATATGAGGTTTGAGTTTTAAGATAGAATTAATATTATGAAAAAGTGAACCCATGACATACTCTGAATTGTGCATTGCTAATATAATTTTGGGTATCACAATGTAACCAATAAGAGGCAGCAACGGGCCTGCGGCTGTAGGGGCTTGCCAAATTGGAATTTGTACTTCGACAAAAGATTCTCCTAAGAGAACAAACCAATTACCTCCCTAATAGGATGTGCTCTCTTACACCAACTTGACGCACCAAACTATGTGTATTATGCCATTACTGTTAACGATTCCAAGGTAAACATACTTAAACCCACTCTACACATTAACCCACATGACAACTTATATAAGCATCATAATCATGATGAGGAACCACTCTATCATCCACTAACAGAAGGATGCTTTCATATATTTTTGAGTTAGAAGAGACTATACTAACTTCTTTGTTATCCACCTATTCATCAACCACATCACCTACTAGCCTTCTCCAACCATTGTGGATATTTATCGTGGCATAAACAATATAAGCAAAGTAAAATTGGACGAGGTTTAACAAGAACCTTTAAAGGGAAAACTATTTATACAAACTCCTTTGATGTCTACCAATATAGGATCCATATACCTATCTTTGTGGATATTTATCAGGGCTCAAGCTTATTGTGAGAGAAGTAAAGTTGGACAAGATTCAACAAGCACCTTTTAAGGGAAAATTTCTATTTTGTGAGATTTAGTTCTTCATCATCGACATTCTTGACAACTTCACTTCCTTCACATTCATCGCAACACACCTTTACCATCAATATAAGGATATCTTAAGATCACCGTAGCAGAGGCTATAGTTTTTGTGCGGGGTTACTGTAGCAGATACCAAATCATTGGTTTAACTTTTAAAGGCAACTTGTCTTATCTTACACTTAGCATTGTATCTTTGGAACACTGTTGCCTGATCTCTGTTGGAAATGCATGATTGCTCGAAACATTAGTTGTTATGTGTACACACGCAATTGTGGCCACATTGGGTGATTTAGAAGGCTAAGCGTAAAAGTTGTTACTTGGTATCAAATTCACACCTCAGGCTCCATGATTACAACTTCAAGATCCTTGAGCTGCGAAAAAAGCGGGGATTAGGATGTTGGATAGTGGATGTAGGGAAAGAAGTGGAAGGAGGGGAATGGAATAACCTGAATGAGTGTGAGCATACAAATTGAATGGGAAATTGGGATAAGGAGATATAGAAGGATGATAGTGTAAAATGGGGAAGTAGTAGTAGAGGGGAAGAAAATGGTGGTAGAGCAACTAAAGAGGAAAAATGGATGAAGCTAGGAAGGAAGAAGGGGATAACGAAGAAGTTGGGAGGAAGAAATGTAAGCAGCAAGAAGAATAATGAGAAAAGGGGACAATGGAGAAGGAGAAACATTGATAGGAGATGATGGAGAATGAGGGGAAGAAATTAACTTCAAGCTTAAATAGGAAGAAATGCAGAAACGTGGAAGTAGAAAAGAATAAAAAGAAGTAACAAGAAGAACATGGAGAAAGGGTGTGACAGAGGAGGAACAAAGGGAAGTAGGGAAACCAACAATAGGAGGACGGTGGAGGGAAGAAGGGGAAGGAGGAAGAGGGGAAAATACGTACAACAACTAGACACTGGAAGAGGGAGGGGGATAAGTGGAAGCAACAAGGAGGAATTAGGAAGAGGGAAAACTAGAGGAAGAGGGGATGATGGAGGTCCTGGAGGAGGAATGTGAAGAAGTGAAATCCGCAAGCAAGAAGAAGAAGATAAAATCGGGGAAGATGAGAGGATGGTAGAGTAGCAAGAAGGGGAAGCAAGTCAAGAGGGGAACACTTGTAGTCGCCAACCTGCTGAGGGTAGCTGTTAAGGAGAGGGGCTATTGTTGAATCACCAAGGTTTGCTTCTGCCAAGGGTGATTGTCGCCACCGAGATGGAGGCGGCTATAGCTCATGCGGCAAGCTTCTTCGTAGGAAGGTTGTCACCTTTTGTATGTGCTTTGTCAGTTGAGGGGGGAGGGATTGAGGAGTGGGTTGTGCACAAAACCATATGAAAAATTTGTCAAGTCGTGAACTAAACCCTTGGCTAGCGTATAAACTTGAAAAAATGTGGGAAAAAGTACCAAGCACGTTTAAAACGCAATACACATATAAAGCGCAATGAAACTATTAGACAGTTTGGGAGTCCAAAATGGGCGTCACAATATGATAGAGAACACATGTGCATTAAATGCTTTTTAAAAGATGACGAATATTGTGACTATGCATGGATGTGAGGCATGGAAAACTGAGCTATATCCGGGGGATCTTGATGAGAGTTTTTGACGACCAGATGAAGGAATAGAGTTATGAAATCTTGCTAGCATGATGTATATACATGTCTGCATTTATGTTTGCTATAATATTAGATATTGGATATGTAGGGCATCCCCTAGATGTTTTACTTTGTTTAACAATTTGCAATTGATATGGTCTCAACAGTCGGCAGATTCATTACAAATAATCTTAATATAACTTATAAATAGACTAAGGGATTAAGTGCATCTAATATAGAATTACAAACAGGAACAACTGAACCACAATCGATCCATGTTAACCCAATCATCAGAGTGCGGAAGGGAAATGTACTTATATCATAGTTGTTGAGGTGCCCGCCTGGTTGCCTCCTAGTCGGCCAAGTGTTCATGGGTGGGGGGTCGACTGGATGGACGTCCAACATCTTGGCCCAAATAGGCGACCAGACCACCCATGGCGATTAGGAGGCTAGGTGACCGCCTGGGCAGGTGCTGACCTAACTGGGCAACCACTTGTTTTATTGAACAGGTCTAATTAAGGTCCCAAATACTATGCCTCACCTCATATATTTTAAACTCGTGGAGCAGTAGTGTACCATTTTGGCATTTACATTTGTTGTTTATGGTTGGAAAAGTGTTTAAATGTGCTGCTTATTGACCATCTTATTGTCACTTGGGACGTTGAACAAAGATTGACTCAATCCACGGTTATGAAAGATGGGTCTGATTCTTTCTGAATTAACAAAGAAAAAGAATTCATGGTTGATTCCCACTCTTCCATCTCATTAAATAACAACATGAATATCGAAAATCAGGTACAAAAAGACGGGCAAGGTTTTCATCAAAGGTTTCGGCCTCACGCTGCCTAGACTAGCCTTCCAAAGTTGAGTAGTTATCGTCCATGAAATCAAATGAGCAGACCGCCCTCATTTCATTTATTGCTTCCACCCACTGCTCCCACCGCTCGGTCTCGTTCGTTGGGCTTCTGGCTCGCTCTAATACCCATTTTCCTTTGAGAAGACCTGTGTTTCACCATCAACAGCCGTGGCTGACGCTGGCTCAGATCAGTCACACTCCCTACGCTCGCCTTGCCTTGGTCACCTGCCGCAAACCTCACTTTTACTATCATTTATGTTAGAAATGCATATCTGCATAACTTATTATTTGTATGTTGTACTTATTTTTATTCTTAAATTAGTAATTCAATTAGAGAATTTCAAGGGTCATTGGAGTTATGACTTACGAGGTATATATTATAGTATGAGCTTTTCATTCTCAACTATTTGTTGCCTCTTGTATAATCTTATCTCATATAATTACATATATTTCAACTTATTTTAGGGATTTGGATTAATATTATACAATTTCAGTCCTAATATCCGTATGTACTTGTATATAACTAACACATATATAACTTTTTATTATAAAAAAAGTCACTGCCTAGGTGACCGCCTGGAAGACCTGGGCGGCCGGGCGCTCAACAAAAGCAGGTCTCCGCCTGGCCGCCTTAAAAACTACGACTTATATGCTCCATGCAGGCCCAAGAAATTTGCACTATATGAATTTATCCAATATGTTCTGGTATTTAGTCTGTGGTTCTGATGGTCATTGATAATCATATTTAGAATGCCCATGGTGCGATGCGTATGGCACTGTTTGCCTAGACAATGATCGCCAAACACATTGAAAGAACTAGAAAACATGCATTGAATAGTAAATACCAGGGAATGTAATGGAATTATGATAAACTATTAAGTATATACTAGGTATAAGTATGATAGAATCAGTGTTTTGAAAAGTGACCCAGGCGACTTAGACCCCTAGCGGCTACAATTAGCCTTTAGGCGGCTGTCAGGAGGTTCTGCATTAAGCTCACTTCAAGTCCGTTCAGCCCGCTTAAACGGCCACCTGAGCACTACTTTTGAGCGCCTGCCTGAGGCTGCACCTATATTAGTAGGTACATTATTTGTAAATGAAGGTACATGTATCTGTACTAATTATAAACCTTTATACCAAATTAATTTACAACATGGGATGTACTAGTACATGCAGATCATATAGTATATAAATACATACAGATCATATATAGTATATAACTATTACATACATATACACAACAGAGAACTAGTACAAACATACAAACAAACACGCAGTACATCAATAGTGCATAGTAGAGCACTAGTACATGCATACAGACCATTTATATACATCATCACCATCGTCATCATCTAAGCCTCAATCCCAACTCTACATGGATCCTTCGTTTCCATTCAGCTCTATCATGGGCCATATTCTGATTGAGATGTAGAGATTCAAAATCTCTCTTTATAAGCTCATCCCATGTTAATTTATGCCGTTCCATTCATATGGTTTGCGAACCCAAGCCGAGGAATTTAGGCCGAGGACCCAACTCCGAACCCTTTGAAAAGTCGTCAAGACCTTCTCCGGTTTTATTATCAAACACATCTTCTTTCTTCTTTAATGGAAAGATCCATACAAATTTGGAGAAATCATCTATAAACGACACAAAGTAACAAGATTGAACTTCCATCTCTTGCTCTGACTATCTTTCGTCCGAATTCTGTCATCTCAATGGGTTCAAAAACCACACGTTTCTTTGGATCATCATAGCGTACTTCCACATATCCACTCAGAGGCTTCATCGTCGAGAGGGAAACAACCCGGATCACCAACTAAGGCCCCTAAATGATCACTCAGTGATAAAGGAGGTAGGGGTGCAGAGACAGCCAGGAGGTTTGCCTAGACTTGAAAGAGTGCGTAATAGCTCACTGATCGACCTGCGCCGAAGATGAACGGGGTGTCGAGGCCTAAATTAACATGGGATGAGCTTATAAAGAGAGATTTTGAATCTCTACATCTCAATCAGAATATGGCCCATGATAGAGCTGAATGGAAACGAAGGATCCATGTAGCCGACCCCAACATAGTTGGAAATAGCCGACCCCAACATAGTTGGGATTGAGGCTTAGATGATGATGATGATGATGTATGTAAATGGTCTGTATGCATGTACTAGTGCTCTACTATACACTATTACTACGTGTCTGTTTGTATGTTTGTACTAGTTCTCTGCTGTGTATATGTATGTAATAGTTGTATTCTATATGATCTGTATGTATTTATATACTATATGATCTGCATGTACTATTGATATACTACAGTCTGTATGCGTGTTTGTACTAGTTCTCTACTATGTACTAGCATGTGTATGTATTAGTTATGTACTATATACTATAAGTTCAGATATGTATAAAAGTTCCTATGCAATGATATTTTATCCATGAATGTGTAATTCTATCCAAAATTTACATAGCAAAATAAGCATCCACTCAAGCAGCCCGAAGGTGCTGTCTGCATGCCTCCTGCTTCCCGCTTTGTAAAACATTGGTATGTAATATTAGACTATTGATATTGTATACCATTATTATTTAACATGCGAATATGTTACTATTGCCTTAAGCAACTAAGTATATATCTAAATACTGTACAGTAGTTAAATAGTGTGTAATACTACTTTGATTCTACTATACAATAGTAAAAACTATGTGCCATTAAGTCTATTATAGCAGATAATACCATGTATATGTAATGTAAACCTATGTGACTTTGTCATAAATCGGTAATATTATACAGCTGTATGGTTCTAATTACTAAGTATGGAACATTAAGCTAAAAAATAACAGTCAGTCTCTAAATGTAATACGAAATCATTGTAAAATGTTATGTATTTTACAATGATTTTGTATTACATTTAGGCCTAGTTTGGCCGCATACTTCGGAAATCCCAGTGATTAATGTAATAATTGGTAGATCATTGCGTTGTACGTGGAACTCACAATCACCGTCCCTTAAATGCTCTAACGGAAACAAACGCATTATCCAGTCACGCCGAACTGGACGTTACTGGGGAATGCCGGCTTCCTACCCAATTTGCTGGACTATCCAATCATATCTTCCGGCAAATCAACACTGAAGCCTGGAAATATGTATAGCCCACCTGCTCCGGTTACTAAAAAGTACCAACGATATGTACCAGACTACTGGGATTCAGAAAAGAGGCGGCCAAACTAGGCCTTACAGTATTTTACAATGATTTTGTATTACATTTACAGACTGACTGTTATTTTTTAGCTTAACGTTTCATACTTGGTAATTAGTACTATACAGCCGTATAATATTACCGATTTTTGACAAAGTCACATAGGTTTACATTACATATACCTGATATTATCTGCTATAATAGACTTAATGGCACATAATTTTTACTATTGTACTACTATATAATATTAATTACTTAGTGCATTACTACATTATATTATGGCATGATACTAGTATACAACTGTAGGTAACAAAAACCACTATATATGGTACTAACTATTAAGCATAGTAACAAGTTCGGGATTCGGCAACTTTTCGGCTGGCTGGAAAAAATCAGAATTCGGAAAAAATCGAGAAAAGTTGTGAAAAGATCGATAAATTTCGGTCAAAGTTTGGTCAACTATTCGGAAATAATCGAGAATAAGTCGGCAATATAAGTATATACATATATATATATGTATGCATATATATGCATGTATGCATGTGTATATATATAGATAAATGTATGTATTGTATGTACATACGTATATGATGCATGTAATTGTTACGACCACAAGACATACAATCTTAGTGAGTAAAAATGTAGGAAAAGAAGTAAAAAATAGTTGAGAAATAACATGAACTGTCCAGAGGAGTGGGGGCTTTGAGGTTTAGTGTGTATTAGGAATTTTGTGTACATGGTTTGGTAAAAAAAGAGCAAGCGACTTAAAAGAGAAAAATCGGGAAAAATCGTGAAAAGTCATGAAGAATCGTAAAAAATCGTATAAATCTCGAAAAAGCGGGATTAATCGTGAAAAGTCGTGAAAAATCGGCGATTGGCGTATTAATCGTGATGAATATTCGGGAGCCTATAACATCGTGAAAAATCGCCGATTTTTCGTAAAATTCGGAGACTTTTGTTACTATGCTATTAAGTAGAGCACATGATAGTATGATACTAGTATACTGTTGTATGTAATAAAAAGTATCTTAATGCTCTGTTTATATGTAAGGAACTATTAATTAACGATGTTGTGTGGGGTGAATTTTACATTGTCATATGGGTTTAGTTATGTATACAAGTCTCTATTATATATATATATATGTATATATATGTATGTATACATATATATATATATATGTATATATATATGTATGTATATGTATGTATATATATATGTCTATATATATATATATATATATATATATATATATATATATAGTCAGGCTAGAATACCCTCGAGTGTACAGATCACGCCGTACACCCCAATGGTGTTTGCCTATTTAGACCATATTTTTTCAAAATGTAATCCATTGATCTTAATGGTAACAATAATAATAGGTCACATACAAAATTTGAGCTCATTTGGATGAGTGTAAGTCACTCATATCCAAGGACAACAAAATCAACGCACAAAACTAATTTGAGATGCATAATTTTTGCCTCCTTAAAAATGACTGAGGTGTACGGTGCCTCTGATACACTCGAGTGTACACTAGCCCGACTCTCTCTCTCTCTCTCTCTATATATATATATATATATATATATATATATATATATATATATATAGATATAGACACACACACACACACAAATGTGTGTATTTTCGTATAAAATCGTAAAGAAAAGTAAGAATCCACTTTTTAAAAAAGCGCCCACTTGGTGCTCAAGCGGCCATAAGGTGTTGTCCACACGCCTCCTGCTTTCGCTTTTTAAAACATTTGATAGAATCAATTACACAGTTTTTTATGATTTAGTGTGGATTCATTTTTTAATTAAAAATAAGCACAAATTAGATAAATTATATAGGTGTACTAATGTCATACAATATTAATTCTTAACTAATATCACATTAACATACACATTTAAGTAAAAAATAAAGAATTTCAGATTTAATTTAAGTTTAATATTAATTAATTAATAAATATATTACGAAATATTTAATTATGGAAAGATAATATACAACTTGCATCTGTATTAGTGTTTGTTACAAGTTCTTCTAGTCATAGTTATCAAGGCACCCACCTAGGAGCACCCTAGGTTCTAGGTGGGCCACTGTCACCTAGGTTTTCAGATGACTATGAACACCCAGGTTCTAGGTGGGCCACTGTCACCTAGGTTTTCAGATGACTATGAACACCTAGGGCCTTTAGGCCCAAATTAAGACACATAAAGACCAGATTAGCATGGATTAAGTCTGAATTTGGTCAAACTAGATCAATTTTAATCATTTATAGAAGAAATATGTCTGACTTTGCCATATCAAGTCTAATTTGGGCAAATTAGGCCTGGTTTTGAGGGGGGGGGGACATGTCTGAGTTGGGGAAATTTGGTCTGCTTTTGCCAAATTCGGGATCTTTTTGGGTCAATTTAGGGTACATTAAGGGAAGTTAGGTCTGATTAAGTCATGTTATGCCAAATTAGGTCTGACTTGGGCCACAATTACGACAAACTAAGTCAAATCAGATCAAATTTAGATTAGTTTAGGTCAAATTAGGGCCAATTTGGTCTAGCTTAGGTCATGATAGGTGTGATGTAGGTGAGGTTATGATTGATTAAGCTTAAGAATAACCAATTTAAATGTACAAAGTATGTATAATATGTTTAAATATAGCTAATTAGGTATGTAAAGTGATGTACATATATGTAAAAAATAAGAAAATATGAAAAACGCCCAAAAACGGCTAGGCTCCCCTTGTGTGGGAAGGACTGCCTTTCTACTGAACTCAAGTGAAATAAGTAACTAACAATAATATATGTGTGTGTGTGTGTTTGTATATATATATATATTCTAATTATTCTAATATTAGTTTAGGTCAAATTAGGGCCAATAGGTCTAACTTAGGTCGTGGTAGGTGTGACATAGGTGAGGTTATGATTGATTAAGCTTAAAAATAACCAATATATATATACATAGTATATATATATATTTGAAGATAGCTCAATTTATATGTAAAGTCATGTATATATATGTAAAAAATAAACAAATATGAAAAACCCCTAAAAACGGATAGGATTCCCTTGGGTGTGAAGGACTTCCTAGCTGCCTAGACAAGTATGCTTCTACCAAACTTAAGTAAAATAATACTATATATATACATATACTAATTATTCCAATATTAGTACTAATGACCTAAATATCTATTTATCATAACTATTATTGTAGATCTAGTTATCATGTATATAGATCTATGTTTTACATATGTAGATATATGTGTAGAGTACATAAATACCATAAGTATAAAAGTAGGATGCTAAAATCGTTCTTTTAAGGTGAAACTATTAAAATGGAGAAAGAAAGGCTGGAAATGATGGAGAGTGGAAGAAATATAATTACTGACCTTGATTTAAGAGGATTTGAGCTCCAATTGGTGAAAGCACCCCAATTCCACTTTTCTCCCCTTATAGCAACAACAAGGGTTGCAATTGTCAGAATTTCCATCAAAATTTTTTTGGGGTTCTTTGTTTTATTGCTGAATTCTGCAAGAAAAAACCCCCTCAAAATTGGCAAAATGCGTCGAGATAATTGAAATTTTGCCAAAAATATCAGCATGCACAATCCAATCGACTCGATTCACATGATTTTTTTAGCAGATCCCGCCAAATTTTCTTTCTTTCTTTCAAGTTTCAATGATTTAGACAATTTTAAAGGCCTCAGTCATGGCATATACATTCCGATTCTCAGTAGGTGTGCCTTGCTTTCTTTTTTTGATTGTGTGCGCTGTTGTTTCTCATTGTATGTTTGTGCAACTTATTCTCCTCAGTTATGCATCTTCTTGGGCTGAAAAGAACATTCTTTGAGTTCAATATTAAACACGAGAAGCATCATTATGCAGGATTTTTGGGGTAATATAATGGATATAGAATCCATTAACTTATTAATGGAGAACCTAATGACTAGAATTTAAACTAATTATTCAAATCTAATCAAATATGAAATAACGAATCAAAAGATATAATATTCATTACGAGATTTCATTCATCAGGTCTGCCTTTCTTGAGAGCCTTATAAAGACCTTATATATAGGTGTTTAAACCCAACTTACTAGACAACTAGCCAATGTGGGACTAAACCACCGTCTTTACATGACAAACTGAGAAAATATCAAATAAAACCTAAAACACAAGGCAAACGATAAAATATTATAAATACTACTAAAAAGACTGTTTAAAGGGTTATGCTCGTCCTACGTCAACTTATGCTCGTCCGACATCACTTATTTATTTAAGATACTTCCCTGCTGGCTCAAAATATGATTAGATGATGCTACATACATACTAGATACAAATTTTGAATTTTTTTTCTTATGTACCACATCATGTGTGTGTCGTATACTTTGTATAGATCGCCATGTCTTTTGTCTGTGTTCCGTCTGAAAACGTGTCCATGCTTCCTGGCTTTATGCTCTAAATGGGGTATTTTTCTAATACAGGTTGTTGGAGTTTTACTTTGTGTCACCTGGGGATAGCTGATGCAGGATGAGAAAGATGTTTCTAATATATTTGTATAAGATGCCAGACTGCTTAGTGGTCGCAGATTGTACTAGGATATTGTTTTCTTTTTGTCACACTTCCTTTATCTCAGCTGGGTATTTTCCAGGATTTAGTTTGAGATTATACTGGACTTTAGTTCTCTTTCCAGGCTGACAATGGATCCATGTGTACCTTTGTTTAGGGCAGATGTAGTCATGGCTGTTGAGACTTGAGATCTTTTTATCTATTAATTTCTCTGCTTCTTGATTTGATGCAGTTTTTAGCTTACTTAATAGTTAGGTTTGTATTCCTCAAGTATTTGGATGTTTCTCATATTCATGATATATAACAAAGTTGACGTAGTAGTACTTGTTATTGACAATTGGATATGAATGCTGTTAAATAAGTAACAACTCTGTTGGTTTGAAAAAAAAGATCTCAGTTCGTGATTCCAAAAGAGTACACATGCCTTCTAAATTGCTTATCGTAATGATCCTATATTACGTATGGGGTTGCGATTAAGAAGTCTGACGCTGTAGTTTTATGAAATATCTGGCTTGTATTCTTGATGGGCCACACCGATTATATTTAAACTCTTTTCAGTTGGAATATATTAAGTAATTAAATTTATACATGGAACAACTTTGGCATATCTATTGTCTGGCAAAAGTAAAAAATAATGGAACACGTCTAACACTGTTGTTGATCTGATTCTTTCAGACATGTAATACGTACTACCGTGGCATTTCCCATGCTCTATATTCCATTTGCAGAGACGAAGGGGCTAAAGGCCTCTACAAAGGTCTGGGTCCAACGCTTATGGTAGGTAGTCCTTTATTCTTGCCCTCTTCTGGTCAAGAACAGTCGTTTTACATGTGTCCGAGAGCTAATAATTTACCATATGCAGGGAGTTGGGCCTAGTCTAGCTATAAGCTTTGCTGTGTATGAAACACTCAGATCATACTGGCAAACACAAAGGTAATTTTTGTGGAGGTTGAATTTGGAAATACTGTAAAGCAAAACTACTTTTTTGCCCTTATATCATCATCATCATCATGATCTAAGCCTTAGTCCCAACTATGTTGGGGTTGGCTACATGGATCCTTCGTTTCCATTCAGCTCTATCATGGGTCATATTCTGGTCGAGATGTAGATATTCAAAATCTCTCTTTATAACCTCTTCCCATGTTAATTTAGGCCTTCCTCTTCTATTTATTGTGCCCTTATATAACGATCTATATTGATTGTTCCAATGCTGTTTCACCTGGCTTTGGTTTTAGGCCTTACGACTCTAGTGTCGTGGTAAGCTTGGCTTGTGGAAGCCTGTCTGGGGTTGCATCATCAACAGGTAAAAGTTACGTCTGTTATGCAGTCAAATATATATGATATTCTTTTTTTTCGATGTTTTACATATCTGAAGCAATCCATATAACATTTTACTATCTCCTGAAATCTAGAATTATTGCATTCTATTCCATAATTCTCCTTTGTTTTATTTGAGGTTATGATGCAACCAATGAAATGATTTCTTCTCTCTAGCTACTGATATATAAATGCTACAAGCGATATGTCATACGAGCTTGCTATAAACTGTCTTGCCAACTAGTTAAGTTGAACTGGAACAAATGATTTCTTTAGAGAAACGAGCACGTGAGATGGGTATATGAATCTATGTTTTATATATGACGAGTTATTGAGTTACCCTTTTCAAGATTTGACATCTTTGTTTTCCCTTGGGGTACATCAATTTGCATTGATTAAGATTTTAGCACAAGTTCACAAGAATATCCTCTGCTATCTGATTATAAATGAAAGGTCTCATGGTTGCAGCACTGGTAAATGAAATGTTTCATTATGAAGCAGTGTCTGACGCCTGGAACTGGAAACTTGTACAAGTTCACTGAAATTTTTGACAAATCTATTCTTGAATGTTTTGACAAAAAATGAACAACATGGCAGTCAAGGCTTCTAGACATTCAATGAGTCTGGGTGAGTGTCTAGAACACCTAGATGAGACCAGGCCCTTGCCTAGGCATTTGTGTTTCCTCAACTATAAAGATTTTTCTTTATTGATGTGCCCGTATGATATATAAATAATAAGCTATATGATACATAATTTTGGCTTTAATCTTAAAATAAACTGTAATTCTTGGTTTTGCACTTTAGAGATAATTGATACCTAAATGTAAGCACTCGACTAAAAAAATAGAACAAATAATCAAATAACTAGGCTCCTAGATGCCTTGGCAGCACCTAGGAGGGGTATCTCAGAATAGAATCAATATAAGGACTTTGCATGTTCAATCAATAGAAATAAATCCATATATTTAAGCAATGATTTGGATATATTGCTTGGGATCGGGTCCTTGATGTGAATGAGGGATTGATCAAGTATGTTAAATTTTATGATCATAGCTGTAAGATTGAAAATGGTTTAATATTTGATGGTTTCATGATACTACTTATATGGAATCAAAATAATTAGAGTGTACTACTTAGCTGTTGGGTGGTGTGCTGGTGTTGGAAGCTTTTAGGCATCTGTTCGTCTGTTGTGCATCTAGGAGCGCTTGACTAAAAAACTAGAACAAATGATCAAATAACTAGGCGCCTAGATGCCTTGGCGGTACCTAGGAGGGATATCTCAGAATAGAATCAGTTTAGGAACTTTGCTAGTGTTCAATCATTAGAAATAAATCCACATATTTAAGCAATAATTTGGATATATTGTTTGGGGTGGGTCCTTCATGTGAATGAGGGACTGATCAAGTATGTCAAAATTTTATGATTATAGCTGCAAGATTGAAAATGTTTTAGACTTTTAGTATTTGAAGGTTTCATGCTACTACTTATTAGTAGGTGGTAATCGAAGTAATCAGTGTACTAAGCTGTTGGGTGGTGTGCTGGTGTTGGAAGCTTGTAGGCATCGGTTCAGTCTGTTGTGCATCTAGGAGACCAATCGTAACCATCAAGTGTTTCTTTTGCCTGTTAACTAATTTTTATAAAAGGAAACACTTGATAAAAAATCTAAACTGACATATTATGTATTAAGACCTAAAAGTAAACTTTGGGCCCCTATATTAAGTAGACCTAAAATATATATTTATAATGCTTAATTTTGTGCTTTGGGCCCCTATATTAAATATTAAGACCTAAAAGTAAGCACTTGACCAAAAATCTAAAGTGACATTACGAAAGATCTAGGCACCTAGATGCCTTGGCGCACTTGGGGAGTAGTATATCTTTTTGATGCTCCTAGGGGGACAACTCCCCCTAAGGATGTTAAAGCCTTGCGAGGGCAATAGGTAAATTAATGGCTAGCACAATGCAATGCGGCAGATATCACAATCTTACCTAGAAAATCCAACTATTGTTCAGTCCCAACTTGAACTGAAATTGTGACCTTATTAGTAGTTTTAGTACAATGGTCTGATAACCAGAGTTTACTAATGCAGGCAAGGAGTAATATATATTGTTTTAAATTGGATTGATTTCCCCCAAAGCTCTTTCTTGGTCATCATTATATCATGTCTTGAAGCTGTAGATAACACTGGTAGTGAAAGTGACATTGCTATACCCCGCAACACATGATAAGCCCATGTTATGCCTTGTTTGCCCATATCTTTTGTTGATTAAGAATCACAATCTAAATAGCCATTTTTTAGTGACTGTACAAAGGGCGATCTGTATCTGTAGTTGGAATCCAGCCAAACCATCCTTGTGACCAAGCATAGTTGTTGAGTTGGTCGCCTGGGCTCCGCCTAGTCGAGCTGGCGTTCAACAGGACTCCGCCCAGCCAGATGCTTTGCTTCAGAGTTACTTTGGGCGTCCGCCTGGGCGGCTAGGCGACCCAAAACAGTGATGGGCGGCCGCTTTTTTGGAAGGTCGGGCCCAATGACCCATTTAATAATCTTTTCCTTTCAATATTTTATTAATTCTACAATAGTATACTTAATTACTTATTGTTGTCTCTTTTTGGTATTGAATTTGTCTCATTTTCTTTATTGGTTATAGACTTGATGACTTATAAAAAGTGTTATTTCAATAAATTTGGGAGGGGTGGATAAGTTATACATACATACATGCATATGTATATACATAACATAGTATATATATTACATAAATTTACATGCATAGGTATATACATAACATATTATAAATAATACATAAAATTACATTCGTAGGTAAATATATAACATAGTATAGTACATAAATAATGTATATATGTATAAATCTACATGTGTAAAAAAAAACCCGCCCTGGGCGGCCGCCTCAAAAACTACGTGACCAAGTTTCATTGAAGAAATTACTTGGATAACCAAACAAATGATTAACAAGAGGAGATGCAAATCAGCTCATGTTCTACATTAATTCTGCGAAATATAATGATAATCACATTAAAATTTTGGAGATTAGAATCTATTCTTTATTAATTGTGCGAGATATAACACACCATTTCACTCTTTATTACCATGTGATGTACTTTTTAAGGTGACAAGACACCCCAACGCTGCGTTGACATGCCTTGGTGATCCATAATTTTACTTAAATTTAAAAGTAGTCTATTTTCCCATCTATATACATTTATCTTATATAGTTTGAGTATTTCCTCTATGTACATGCATATATCTTATGGTTATAGACATAACTGTATACAGAAATCTATGTTTAACATACACATATACACATATTTTTATGATAAAGTTCGGAGTATGCACTAAACCGTATATTATATACGACCATATTATATCAGTGGTTAATATGGTTATTTTGAGTTCCTATAACACTTAACTCATGCTGTAGAATATTATATATCATGATGGCAGCCCTACTAGGGATAACATAAGATTTTCACTCTTACAAGATCTATATTTATGTATTTTACATAAAAATGCCTATTTGGGGTTCTTAAGATATGCATGAGTGGATCTAAATGACTATTATCTTTTACATTGCAATCTATTAGTATATAGACTTTCCTGTGTTTTTACTTAGTCTATTTCTCTCTTTTTCCTGTCTTGTTTTATCCCATATTGGTTATATCTAAACCATGTGTCTTTCTCTTGTCTTATAAAAGAGAACCACTGTACTCTGTTTTTAATCATCTCAATAGTAAGACAATTAGCCTCATATTCTAGATGGTATCAGAGCCACCCGATCCACCCTAGCCCTTTTTCCTAACCCTACCCCAGCCGCCACCCATCTTCTCCCTAACCCTACCCCAGCCGCCACCCTCCTTCACGCCGCCGCCCAGCCCCCCATCTTCCCGCCGCCGCCCACTCCCTCCCAGCAGGCTGCTGCCGCCCATCCCCTCCTCTCTTCTCTTCTCTTCCATTTTCTTCTCCCTCCTCCACTCACCCTCTCTCTCTTTCTCTCCCTGCCCCTACCTGCCGCCACCCCTCCCTCTCTCCCTGACCTGCCGCCGGCAGGCCTTGCTGCCGCCACCCCCTCCTCATCCCCACCACCACTAACAGCCACTGCCACCCTTTCTCCACCATCTTTTTCCCCTCTCCTATAATCTCCGTACCCTAAGCACATCTTTCCTTGTGGCTTAGACTACCACAGGTTCTCTCTTCGGTCTCCGTTTCCTTTCCGAAAAGCTTACGTACAGCCTGGTCACTTTCCAGTCTGGCACGTTGAAGGCTTAAAAACAAGTTTCCGGCTCTGACTGCCTACGCCTCATGGTGGAGTGATCTCTTCTCCATGTTGGCGTAGGTTCTGTTTCCTTCTTCCTGCCCTATAAGGGTTTTCTGAGGTCCATGTGTTGGACTTCTACTGCTGTCTACTACTGCTGCTGACTACTGTCTGGATCTGTGCCCGTGCTGCTTCTCTTCTTCTGCTACTGTTGCGATGGCGACTTCCGACCTCCCGCCGCGCACTCTCTGTGTTACTACGGTGAAGTTGGATCACTCCAACTATCATCTATGGGCTGCCTCCTTCGCGTTATATGTCAAATCCCAAGGACGCTACTCTCACCTGACTACCAAGGGCCCTGCTCTTCCTGCTGCAGACGCTGATGAGAAAACCAAGCAAGCCTATGATCTATGGTCCAAAGAGGACTATGGGGTCATGACCTGGATGGTGAATAGTGTTGAAGCAAAAATCAGCCAGTCCTTGCTTCGACATTAGACTGCCAAAGAAATGTGGGACCAGCTTTCCCATGTTTACTCTCACCAGCAGAATCCGAAGAAGGTCTTCGAGATATTCAAACAGCTTGCCAAACAGGAGTATTCGGCCACCGACTCCGTTGAGGACTACTACAACTCCTGCTGTGCTCTCTGGGATGAGTTCCGGGTATATCACCCTCTGACTGCTGATATTGAAGAAGTGCACCGACAACGGAATGAACTTATGTTAGTTCAATTCCTCGCTGGCCTACCTGCGTCCTTCGCTGGTGTTGTGGACCAGATTCTCTCCAGCGACCCTTTGCCTACTCTCCGCGATGTTCTCAAACGGGTTCAGCGTCTACCCTCTGTGTCTCAACCTGTGCCTGACACCTCTGACGGTGCTGCTCTTGCTGTCCGCTCTGGTGATTCCTTCCGTGGTCGTGGCTGTGGTAGAGGTTGTGGTCGCGGAGGACGATTCTCTGCTCCTGGTCGTGGAACTGGATCCGATCAAACTGAGTCCCGCTATTGCACTCACTGCAAACGTAGCAACCATAATGAAGATAAGTGCTGGATCAAATATGGCAAACCTGAGTGGGCCAACAAAGTGACAACTGATGAACCTGCTCCGCCGACGGCTGACTGGATCCGCTCCGAGTTTGAAAAACTCCTTCAGGCTCGTCTGGCGTCTTCTACTGAGGCTTCAAATTCTGGCAGTGCTGCTCTTCTGACTACGGTTGGTAAAAATTCCTGGGTTATTGACTCTGGTGCGACTTCTCATATATCTGGCAATCCTGCTTTATTTTCTAAACTGCAGCAGACTTCTTTTATACCTCCTGTTACCTTAGCTGATGGTTCTAAATCACCTGTTACTGACATTGGTGATATTTGTCCTACTGGTCGTCTGCCTCTGCGCTCTACACTTTATGTCCCGAAGTTTCCTATTAATCTTCTTTCTGTGAGTAAAACTGTGAAGAGCCTTCGTTGCTCAATTACATTTGATCCGGATGGTGTTTTATTTCAGGATCTGCGCACGAGGATGACGATTGGTTCGGGCCATGAGGGACCGGATGGACTCTACTACCTGGACGAGCCAAAGACTGCTGCATATCTGACATCATCGGTGACCGACATCCAGTGGCACTATAGATTGGGACACCCTTCTATTGGAAAGTTAAAAGTCGTGTTACCAGATATAGTTAGTTCTGATTTTCATTGCGAAACTTGTCAGCTTGGCAAGCAAACTCGTGCTACTTTTTCAAAAAAATTTTGTATCAGCTCTAAAGCACCTTTTGATATTATACATGCTGATGTTTGGGGTTCTTGCTCTGTCACAAGTACTTCCGGTTTTAGATATTTTCTGAGCTTCATTGATGATTTTTCTAGAACTACCTGGCTGTTTTTACTTAAAGATAGACCCACTATCCTTGAAAAAATTACTGACTTTTTTACTGAGATACGCACTCAATTTGCTAAGCCTATCAAAATTCTTCGTACTGATAATGCTTTGGAATTCATGCAAATATCTGTTAGCTCTTTCTGTCGTCTCCAGGGCACAATCCATCAAACCTCTTGTGCTTACACCCCACAACAAAACGGTGTTGCTGAGCGCAAAAATCGTCATCTTCTCGAGGTTGCTCGTACCCTTCTCTTTCACTATCATGTTCCCCAAGCTTTTTGGCCCGAGGCGATAGCCACTGCCTGCTATCTAATTAACCGCATGCCTTCATCTGTGCTCAACAATCAGATTCCTTTTCAGATTTTGTTTCCCGATGCATCTCTTTTCTCTGTCCCGCCTCGCATTTTTGGGAGCACCTGTTTTGTTAAAAATCTTCGGCCTGGCCTTATTAAATTAGATCCTAGAGCAACTAAGTGTATTTTTCTGGGATATTCTCGCACTCAGAAAGGATATAAGTGCTATGATCCTGTTTCTAAAAAGTGGTTTGTCTCTGCGGATGTGGTGTTTTTTGAGCATATGCCTTTCTACTCCACGGGTGGTTCTGCGCTCACTTCCGATTTACTTGCTGATACACCTTTGCCTGTGATGGACGATGTACCTGCTATTTCTGAGGATCTGATTGAAAAGCCACCTCTGAAAGTTTATCAAAGAAGACCGAAGCCGACAGCTCCCTCCATGGCCCCTCCATCGTCCTCTTCCTCGGTGCCAGATCAACCATCCTCGCAGGTATTTTCTGATCTTGATATTCCTATTAGTCTGAGGAAAGGGACCCGTACCTGCACTATGCATCCGATTGGAAATTTCTTCTCTACTGATAATTTGAGTGCTAATTTTGCTAACTTCACTGCGGCTCTGTCTGCGATATCTGTACCTAAGAATGCTGCTCAGGCTCTTAGCCATCCTGCGTGGCGTCAGGCTATGGAAGAAGAGATGAAGGCTCTTACTGACCGTCATACCTGGACCCTAGTTGAGCCACCTGCTGATTGCTCTCCAGTTGGATGCCGATGGGTGTTCACTGTCAAATACCATCCCGACGGTACTGTCGAACGACTTAAGGCGCGACTTGTGGCAAAGGGGTATACCCAGACCTATGGAGTTGACTACTTTGAAACTTTCTCTCCAGTAGCGCGCCTAAACTCTGTCCGGATTCTGATTTCTGTTGCTATCAATTCTGACTGGCCACTGTATCAACTTGATGTCAAGAATGCTTTCCTGTATGGTGATCTTCATGAAGAGGTATACATGTCACAACCTCCCAGTTTTGTGTGTCAGGGGGAGGCTTCCAAAGTCTGCAGGCTAAAAAAGGCTATCTATGGCTTGAAACAGAGCCCTAGAGCGTGGTTTGACAAGCTCAGCAATATTCTTCAACAATTTTCCTTCAGACGTTCCCAATCTGATCACTCTGTTTTTGTGAAAAATACTTCTGCGGGTATTGTTATTCTTATTGTTTATGTTGATGATATTATTCTCTCTGGAAGCGATTCTGTTGGTATTCAGTCTACAAAGCGCTATCTGGAGAAACACTTTGTTACCAAGGATCTTGGCTCACTTCGGTATTTTCTTGGGATAACAGTGTCCCGGTCTTCTTCTGGTCTCTGCTTGTCTCAACGGAAGTATGTCCTGGATCTCTTATCTGAATCTGGTCTTTTGGGTGCGAAACCTGCTAGCACACCTATGGATCCCAACATCAACTGGGATGATGAGGAGTCTCCTGCTTATCCTGACAATCAACAGTATCGACGTATGGTTGGGAAACTCATATATCTTACTGTTACTCGGGCTGATATCACTGCTGCAGTTGGATTGGTTAGTTGCTACCTGGACAAGCCTCGACAATGCCATTGGGATGCTGTCTGTCATATTCTGAAATATTTGAAAAGTTCTCCTGGAAAAGGTCTACTTTACAAAAAAAAATGGGCATTGCAAACTCCTTGGCTATTCTGATTCTGATTATGCTGGCAGCAAGGTTGACCGTCGGTCTACTTCTGGCTACTGTACCTTTGTGGGAGGTAACCTTGTCACTTGGCGAAGCAAGAAGCAGTCTGTTGTTGCTCGCTCTAGTGCTGAAGCTGAGTATCGTGCCATGGCACATACTACTTGTGAGCTATTCTGGATTCGGAGCCTGCTGAAGGACTTTGGATTTTCTGATTCATCTGCTATTCCTATGTATTGTGACAACAAAGCAGCTACCTTCATTGCTAGTAATCCTACCTTCCATGAGCGGACCAAGCATATTGAGGTGGACTGTCATTTTGTTCGCGAGGCTGTTCTCTCAGGACAAATATCTACTCCCTATATTCATACATCTGATCAGGTGGCTGATATCTTCACAAAGATTCTACCAAAGGCAAGGTTCACTGCTATGACATCCAAGCTGGGCATGCTAGACATCTACGCTCCAGCTTGAGGGGGAGTATTAGTATATAGACTTTCCTGTGTTTTTACTTAGTCTATTTCTCTCTTTTTCCTGTCTTGTTTTATCCCATATTGGTTATATCTAAACCATGTGTCTTTCTCTTGTCTTATAAAAGAGAACCACTGTACTCTGTTTTTAATCATCTCAATAGTAAGACAATTAGCCTCATATTCTAGACAATCAAAACCCCACAAATATAAAAACTCTTTAACATGTAATAATATTCAATGCCACAAAGCAGTGTTTTGTAAAGCGGCCCAGGCGGCCGCTCAGGCATTCCAGACCCTGGCCGCTCAGATTGGCCTTTAGGCGGCAGTGAGGCGGATCTCCATTAAGCGTCTGCTTCAGGCCCACTCAGCCCGCTTAAGTGGCTGCTTGACTACTGCTTTTGGGCGCCGGCCTGAGGCCGCTTAAGTGAAAAGCAGGAGCTAGGTCCACTTCCTAGACCCAAAATGGAAATGTAATGTAATTGTTAGTATGTATTATTAGATTATCGATATTGTAACAATTAATTAATGTTCAAAACTACACTGATTCCGCTTTTTAAAACATAAGTTATGTTTTTAAGCTAAGTATGTGTTTCTAATTAATAATTGACTAGAGTTATATATGTATCAAATCATTCCTACTTCGTGCAAGCTCTGTATGTATCTACTGCTGCACCCATGTTACATCTTTATGTATGAACTGCTGCACATACATTGCATATCTTTATGCATGCTCTGCTATGTACTGAACTACTAATATATGCTAATATATTATACTCGTATCTATGCTACCTATACATTCATACATTTCTTTCTCTTGTATTGTTACTGTTCAACTGATGTACTGTCTATGTAGATGTATGTAATATGTACAACTGTATAATGTACAAATCATGCACTCCTACTACTGTATAATGTATATTCTGTACTATGTAGTGTGTACCTCTATAGAATAAGGTATGTATTATGTACTTCTTGCCACTATATATTCACGTTCTATGTAGTATGTACCACCAGTTCCTATGTATCGTGTATTGGCTTTGTACATAACTAATTTAATATAGTTCTTGAATATGTCATAATTGAGTTAATTCAGTATTTTATACTCATCACGTGGTTTATATATGCGAAAAAATATGTTATTCGTATACATATATATGTAATTTTGCATAAGATTTTATATGAAATTAGGCACTTGGTTTTCAGAAAGCGCCCGCTTGAGTGTCAGCCTAACGCTCAAGCGGCCACAAGGTGCTGTCCGCACGCCTCACACTTCCTGTTTTTTAAAACATTTCCACAGAGAAATATGAAAACAGTTTAGGCTATTAATCATCATTAGTTCTTTCTGGTATTTAGATACCAGAACACAAACAAAGACTACAGGTTAGAACATTAGGACCCTAAAAGTAACATTAAGTAACTATTAAGAGGCTTAGGGAAGCACAAAGATACATAAAGTAAATTGTGGCAGAGGTCAAGATGTGATAAGAGGCGCACACCTTAACAAGTGTCCCACGTGTTTTTGTCCTCTTCATTATTTTGTGTGAACACCAACTTTTTCCCTTCTAGGGATGGCGATTTCACCTAACCCGATCCAAAAATATGGGTCGAAAATTGATTTATGGGCAGGGCCAGTCAAAGCCCATTGGGTTTAGGCCGTAATTTGGGTGAAATTCGGACCCAAGGCATTTTTTTGGTGCACCCCTTTGCGTAGAAACAAAAAATAACACAAGCAACTTTCTCGGGTCGGACTCACTTGCCTCCCCTGTGATCCGTCTCATCTGAGCCTCTGCCCTGCGGGCAGGTGTGAACCGAGATAGGGAAACAACAAACCATAGTTTTTGAGGCGGCCATGCGGTCACCTACTTTGGCTGAACGCCCAGGTCTCCCAACCAGTTGCCTAGGTAGTGACTTTTTTATATTAACATATATATATGTATATATATGTTTATTATATACAAGTATATATGAATGTTAGGATTGAAATTGTATAACATTAATCCAAATCCCTGAAATAAGTTGAAATAGATGTAATTAGATGAGATAAAATTACATAAGAGGCAACAAATAGTTGAGACTGAAAAGCTCATACTATAATACACCTTGTAACTCCAATAATCCTTGAAATTATCTAATTGAATCACTAAATTAAGAATAAAAATAAGTACAACATACAAATAATAAGATATGTATATATACATTTCCAAATTCCAATATAAATGATAAGAGAATATATGACAACGTATAACGAGAATGTAAATCATTCCATATTTCCACTTCTACAGATTTAAACCCACAAAAGTCAATACTTTATAGTTGTATACCCTAATTTTCAACCATAAAACAACAAATGTAAATGCCAAAATGGTACATTATTGCTCCACAAGTTCAAAATATATGAAGTGTGGGACATGGTATTTAGGCCCTTAATTGGGCCTGCCCAACAAAAAAAGCGGGCGCCTAGTTAGCTCAACACCTGCCCAGGCAGTCCCCTAGCCCCCTAGTCACCCTGGGCGGTCGCCTATTCGGGCCAAGAAGTTGGGCGTCCAGCCAGTCAACACCCCCTTGAATGCTCGCAGACTAGACGATGCCTCAACAACTATGCGACAAGCCCTAGTCTCCACCCTGGAGTTGTCGCTTCCTATCGCCGCCTCTGGGTGCCACCTCATCCCAAGCTCCAAAACTGATTAGGTTTCAAACCACGGTGGCATAGGACCAATAACTACCATCAACACCCGACAAGATTTGTTGCGGTCCACCTCTTGTCACTTCTGTCTATCCAACACCATGTAAAGACCAAAGATGCAATTTGACAGATGACTGTAACCATCAAGTAGTGTTGATATTTAGCCCTTATTGTACTACTACAACCATATGGGCACCACACCTGAGACCTTTTGGCACAAGCGAGAGTGGTGACTATGGCCAAGGAAGCGTGCGTTTGTGCCTTTGACAAGGACAACAACCTCAGCTTTCACGGTTCATGAGAATGTGGTCGAGAAGTATGGAAAGGCCGCACCTTGCACGCAATATACAGAGCACATGCATGAGATATAAGTTAGATGCATGACCAGTTTTAGTTCCAAACAGTGCAACTCGTCTAGGCACTGTTTCTCATTTCATGTCACCTTAAGCTTTTCTTACGAATAAGATCTTTCCATTGATATACGGTTCATCTTCGCTACTACCGCCTTTGTTCCCTCCTATGCGTTGGCTCTTGCTTCCCTCCAATCCCACTCTTCCCACTCCTTTCTCTGCTTTTGATCTTTTTTCCTTCCCTTTCTACCAGAGATGGCCGAGAACCTACGACAAAGGGCCTACTAAATAAATTGGCACCTGCATTGAGGAAAGGGAGAAGAAATGACTAGCCAACAGACATGACACATGTTTTCCCACCGTCAAGACAGAGCAATGCCACATTCCACCTTCCGCTGTTGCTACTTCTACTTCCTCACCACCCCTCTCACTCCATCACATCATCTGACGACCTTGTCGTCGTCCGTGGCGCCTTGCAGGCCCTCAAGGCCCCACCACGTCAGCATAGAAATTGATTTGTTGTGTTCGTGGTGTTTCATGGAATCCATATGATCAGGGAACTGACGTGCTTTTCTGTTGCTTTTAATGTTACTTGTGTCATGGAAATAAATTATTGTCACGTAGTTCTTTGATTGCAGCAATAGCATTATACGACAACAAATCATTTATATGGTTCAGGTTGGGTAATGCTTGCCAGGTCAGGTGGGGTGTGTTCCAGGTTTGGTGGGACTTTACGAAAATAAACCCATAATATACATGTTGGGTTTGGGTTTGGGTGTGCAATATACAGGTCGGGTTGGGTTAGGAAAAACCCGACCCATTGCCAAACCCACTTCTAGTGAAAGTGCAACTTACTTTCTAGGAAAACCCAACCCATTGCCATCCCCAATTGAAGTGATTATTTTAGAAGGCTCTAAATTACTCTTTTAAGTCACTACTAATCATCATCATTAGCTTACTTTGACCTAAAAGTAAAAGATAATGACTTTAAGTTTGGTTTGTAGCTATAACAACATCCTTCTGATTTGCATTTTAATTTTCCTTGTTTCCTTGATCTTCTTCTCAATCTTTGTGGAAGGCTCTGTCTCTCTGTACTTTCTTTTGTCCATCTTCATGACTCATCTGCCTCCAAAAAGGCCCCATCAATACATTGATCTAATCCACTTTTCCCATTTTTTGAGTTGGTACGCTGTTAATCTTGTTCACCCATTGTAATAACGGGCTTGTATTTTCATGAATCACCATGCTTGGTACCAATTATGTAGGCTCTATCATTTGGGTCATGAATCACAAATATGTTGTCTATCTCTAGACTTCATGTCGTGTACATAGTCACAAATTCGGTATTCGGGATACGTATGGTCGAGTTGAAAAATTCGGAATTCGGGAAATATGCGGAAAATTCGGCTAAAAAACGGTCAACTATTCAGGAAAAAGTTGGGAAAAAATAGATGTATATATATAATATGTATATATACATGTTTGTAAGAATATATAAATTAGGCAAGAAACTTGAGATATTGAGTCACAATATTCACCCAAGCATTTATTTAATGATTGTATAAATATAACACAAGAATTTCATTCAAATTATAATAATTACTCATCACTTGATGGTAAAAAGAAGGGCTAAATAATATCTTATAGACTTACACAGTAAGTTCAACAGGAAGAAAATAGCCTGCAACTTCAATAGACACCTTCAACAGCAGCAGTAGGCACCTCCTATAGAAGCACAAGACACGTCTAACAGAAGCAAACTCCTTGAGCTGCAACAAAAGAACAAGAGAAAAAAAAGGAAGTAAACTTAGTTGCTAGAAAATTGCAGCGGATTGGTGTGCTAGAAAGGGCTGCTAGGGGATGGCGATTATTGAAATATTGATTATTGAGAACAGGGGAAGGAGGAAGAGGGGGAAGGTGAAGACATTGAAGGAGGGACCTCAGAATTGGGCCAATGGAAGGGGGGGGGACGTGATGGGGGGGGAGCGTGACTGGGTGTAGGGAGTATAAGGGGGGAGGCTGATTGTGGCCAGAGTTGCTGATTTCCATGGCCGCAGTAGCTTGGAGTTGGAGATGGCTGCAGTAGGTTGGAGATGGCCGCAACAACTTCCGTGGTTGCTAACTGGTGGCCTGAATAAGAAGGGGATGGGGGTAGGAACATATGATGTGAAGGTGGAGGTGAATGGGGAATGGAGGATGAAGGGGGACGAAGGAGGGGAGGGAGGGGAAGGAGAAATAACACAAACAAAAATAAGGAGAGGAGGATACATACCTGAGAAGCGGTAGTAGCCGTAGGAGCTTGGAGACGCACCTTCTGTGCTCCACGCCGGTGGATCCACGCCGCAGGGTGCTGCTCTCTGGCGGTGCTCCTTGCTGGCGCTGGTTCTTGTCGGTGCTTCTCCTTGTCGGCGTTGCTCCGTCGGCTCTCCGTCGGGCGCAAGGGGGGCGGGTCTTAGACAAGGGTACAGAGGGGAGTCGGGAGTCGGGGTTTAGCGGAAGCGATTGAGGGCTTTGTCAAAACCCGGCTGTGAAGGGCAATAACAAACGTAAAAAAAGGTACCGAACAATATTGTTTAAAATGGAAAAAAAACGACTTAAACACGTAAAAAACGTCAAACGTGATTAAAATGTAAAAAACGTTTAGCAGTATAAAACGGCCGTAACATACGCCAACTCAAAAATACGCGGTTTGAACGCGTTTTTTTCAAAAAAACGCCGAATGTTGTGACTATGGTCGTGTATCTCCATCTGCCTCCATAAATGTCCTTCAATAATCTGATCTCAACCACTTTCTCATTGTCCAACAATGTGACACTGCTGATCTTATGCATCCATTGTAGTAATGACTATGTTTTTGGATTAGGTTCACATCAAATATATAGGAGTCGTGAATCACAAATGGCCACTTCTTTTGATCATCTTAGATTTTTGGATCTCAATGTCATGTTATAGTGAAGAACACACTCGAGTGATAATAACTAAGCTTATTTCTTTTACAGTAGAACGGTTCAAGGTGCCTCTAGTTTCTCTCACTATCACCTATAACTAAAAATTCTTGTATTCACAACTTATATCATGCCATGACCACTATTAAATTGACTCTTTTGCTATCAATTCTCTACATATTTGGATGTGCAAAGGATTGGACCCTTCTATAAACAACCTTAACCGCAAGAAGAGGATATTTTTGCATGACAATTTTGAATCACGTTGATGTAGGACAAGCTTCGTACTTGGCCCATGTTCCAACCTAAAGCCCCCCCTCCCCCCTCACAATCAGGCTTGGAGATTCATTTAATAATTTTATTGCTTCGTGGGATTAAATTTGCAACTTTACTAGTTGCAGGACTTGTCCAAATATCAACTTCTAGGACTTTATTAAGTTTAATTCATTACGTCGGCAATTCTCCACACTTATTCTGAATTTATTATGGTTTTGAGGCATTAGTTAGAAATACCCAACGGTCAAATAATTTTATCTGATAGTTTGAATATTTCATTTTCCAAATTGGCTATTCTCCCCCATGAAACATGGAGGCATCACATGTGACCACTCTTCTTTTGTGGTGGCAAGGTCTCGGCAAGTACTCTCATGATGTCAATTGTTATTGAATGCCAACTTCAGCTTGTGTTGGAACTTGGAACTTTTACCCATATTCTAAGGTTTACAAAACTAAACAGAATAAGATTGAATAGAAAGCAATAAATGGCTTGAAAAATTAAGATATTCCAATTTAATTAAAGTTAAAACAGATCAGCAGCTATATTTAAATGATGCAAACATGGTTTTTTTTTTGATGTTTTTCGACACTAGAAGATATTTTCAATAGTTGTTGAGCTTTTTCACCTAAGGTCCAACACAAGAAGGGGGCATTTTGCAAATAAAATAAAATCAGTTGCTTGATAGTCGGGTCAAGAGAATTTCCTTTTCCTATTCTCTTCAATGAATCTCAAACTTCCAACTATAAAGAATATCATTTCAACACTACCATGACACCACCCAAAAACATTGCCTAGCTGCATTTTGGGCGGTAGCCACATAGCTCCCCAAGTTGCCACTATCACGGCGCCCCAGTTATGATGCTACTGTTACAGCTGTGTTTATGTCGCCACTGCCATGGTGTTGATAATCAGTACCACCAAGTGGCTTTTTGTCGACAACTTGTGCGATGCATACATTTTTCTCCATGCTATATCTGTTGCCAATCACCATCACAAACTTGGGTACTGTCTGTAAGCATAGCCCAGTTCATTCTAGAGAGATATTGGGAACTTGTCCAACAACAGCATTGATAGCCTTGACAAATATCTTTGTGCCTTGAGGTGAAGAAGATCGCATGGGAGGAGTACACCTATTCCTATTAGATAAGGGTGTAAAAAAATTGGGTTTGGGTCGGTTCTGAGTTGGTAAAGTCAGCCCGAATTTTCTGATGGTCAAACCCAAACATTGATTTTTTTTCCACGCCTCTCCACCCGGAACTGATCCAGGTTGACAAATCTAAATCCGGGACCAAACCCGAATCCATATTTGGGTTTTTTACGGAGAATTACTTTTAACGGATTCACCAATACGAAATTAAAGAAATTCATTATACAAAATCACATTCCTAGTGTATGAACAACTCCATAAAGACAAAGCAAGTGGGCAACAAAAATATTATATAGCCTTTGTTTTTATTAGAAGCAAAACTGAATATACGCATTGCAACTTTTCCCAATCTAGAATTGTGAATGGAGGAGTCAAGTTGGATGGAGTGGATGTACCGATATGTGATAAATTTTGTTACTTTGCTTTTGTTATTGAAAAGGAGGGTGAGGTCTAAAGTGATGTTTGTCACAAGATCACTTCAGGATGGTTGAAGTGGAGGTGTGCAATTGGAGTAGTATGTGATCATAAGATTCGTCTCAGATTAAAAAAAAGTTTTATAGAACAAATATATGCCCAACTATGCTATATAAGAGTGAATGTTGGGCAGTGAAGAAACAAGATCTCGACAAGATGAATGTGGCGGAAATGCGTATGCAAACATCCATATGGAAAAATAAGAACAAATTATTTTAGGAATGACTATATCATTAACAAATTGGGGGTGGTGAGCATCGAGGACAAGTTGCGTGAAGGCCGTCTAAGATGGTATGGACATGTGCAGCGCAGATTGACAAATGGACCTATTCGAAGCAAGGTTATTGAGTCAAGCACGATGAAACGAAGTTGAGGCAAACTTAAATTAACTTGAGAAGAGCTTATAAAGAGAGATTTTGAATCTTTACATCTTGATCAGAGTATGGTCCATAACATAGCTGATTGAAAAGAAGGATCCATGTAACCGACCCCAACATAGTTGGGATTGAGGCTTAGATGATGACGATGATTGTTTTTATTAGAAGAAATTATAATAACAAAAATATCATCAATTTACTCTAGACATTTTTTTTCCAGAATTTGGTAAAATACTCCAGACAATTAAATTTCATCATAGTAACAACAATTCATATATCATACAAAAATAACACATTTAACACCAAAACATGCTACGATGTCATCTATTTCATATCAAAACAACTTGTAGGACATCAAATTATTGTACTAGGTAGCAGTATCATGGATCATTAAGAAAAATCTACTAATCTAGTGACCTAATAAATCGATCTTGTGAATATGACGACGGTGAACCAGTACCTCATCGAGGTCAAAGAGGCTGATGTCTGACAGCCGTCCTCTGCAAAGCTGCCCAGAACTATTGTTGTCATCCTCCACAAACCATCCAAGTAAAGATGGATTCTTAAAGCCCAGAGTTGTGTGTGCTAGAAAAAGCCCCACTGAGAGCAACGGAGAAGACACAGTTAGGAAATGAACAATCATCTTCTGTTTCCATGAGATTAAACGAGCATAACCGTCGTCAGATTTTGTGATCGTCCTAGCATTTTAGTGGCCAGAAGAAGGTTGCTCTTCGTCTAAGTGGTTGTGGGCTGAGAGGATTGCTCTTGGTCTATGTAAGTGGTTGTGGGATGAGAGAGGAGGTGATGCCCTACCTGCTGTCGTCGGTTGGAATTAGGGATGGCTATTATCCCCATTAACCCATATCCACCCAAACCCAATCTGATTGAGACCCAAATATAATAGGTTTAGTGAGTCACGGCTTGCTAGTGGGCTTGAATTGGGGATGTCACATACAAACCCATATTTGACTGTGATACCCACTGGTGCCCATTCACACCTACTAGAGAGTAGCGTCACTTCCTCTCCGTCAGTCCTGGCCAAGTGATCTTCACGTTTGCCCCAACCTCATGTAATTCAAGGCATGCCATCGAGACACTCTGACGAGGAGACGTCGTAGAGGACACGCTCCGCCATCCAGGCGGCGGAGACGATGCTCTGACAATGAGGTGGAGGAGACGATGCTTCGACAACCAGGCGCCGAGGAGGACGCTGTGACAAGCAGGCATCGCGAAGGACTCTCAGGCAAAGACTCAGATCCAGGCCCCCGGGTGCTACTTTTAAGGATCCTTCTATCGGGAGCGGCTCCGCGCCGTCGGGGAGAGGCAAAACTCGACGATGTGCTCTGCAGTCGTGCGCATCTGCCTCGCCATTGTGGGCCTGAGCACGTCATGCGCATAGGAGCTGGACGCCTCTGGAGCAGTCATCCTGCTAGGTAACATGGTGCTCTCCGTCCTCAGAGCTGTGCGGCCTGGAGTCCCCGGCGTCCCTGATTTGACTCTCGTGTTCAGCGGGGCGCACAGGCGGAGCTCCGACGGGACCTCGCCGCTACTAGAAGAACAGACTCTTGAGGTTCGCAAGTCCCATGTTTTGAGGATCACGACCTCTACATTTCTGCAGATCTAGCGACGTTCTCGGAGTGATAAAGGGACTTGATGTTGGCAGCAATGGTAGGTGAAGAGTTGCTGCAACACGATGAAAGATCTACTGAGTAGATTGCAACGGAAATTGCTGCTTTCTTACTCGTTTTCTGAAATTAGTTGTGCGGGTTAAGTGATGATGCACAAGAATCTTTGTTACGAACATGAACTGCCCAAGCAAATGTCTGACAGAATTTCTGAAACTACATTACTAATTAATGTATTTCAGAAAACCGACGACTTGTGAGGCCATGCCAATGATGATATTGTGGTTGTATAATTTAAAAAAATGTATAATTGTCAATTTACTATCCGTGATAGTAGTTACTGGAACCAAGTCTTGAAGCATTTTTCGGTAATAAATGATTGATAGCGGTGGTACTAGTTAATGGAAACACGTTTCTGAATCGTTTTTTCTGTAATAGATGATTGATATCAAACATGTACGATGAGTGCAACGCACTTTGGTGCAAAATAGTTAATACTGAGGGGTCTTTCTGTAATTTTCTCAAATGGTGCATGTGCCTTGTGATGAGTAAAAATTTATCCATTCCTTCTCATGTTTCTGTATGTTGTTATTTAAATGGGTTGTTTTGGGTCCCCATGACCCATTGGGGTGGGTATGGGTATGCATCATTTTAACATTTTTCTTAACGGGGCGGGTATGGGTTAGCCTATAATGGGTTTAGTGGGTATGGGTATGGTTCACACAAACCCACCCATTTGCCATCCCTAGTTGGAATGGGCAAAGAGGAGAGAGAGAGAGACTTGCTGACTGTCTCACTATTTGTGCCACCATTCATTCTTGCAATCTCCCATTCCCATACGTATGGATGTGTAATTATCGTGGAGTACCACTAGTCTAATCCACCATTTGCGTTATTGGAAGGTTGGGAAGCTCTACAGTGTATTCCAATTTTTTTCGAGGATTTGTCCCCCTTCTCAATTACCGATTAAGTTGAGATGACATTCAACGAGACATTCCGTTGAATTTTCCGTTTTGGTTGTTATTGCTGTGTTGTATTGACTCACAATTACTCACGTGCATCCAAAGTTTTAACAAGTCAATAGTAGTGGTCCATGGATTACGGAGGGTAAATTTTACAAAGAAACCTTTATAATAAGTTCATATTTAGGACCCAATTCTGGTCCATAAACCCGGACCCAACCAAGTTTAGATTCGGACATACAATGCTAAACCCAGAACCGATCTATATTGTCTGGATTTAAATCCGGACCCTGTTTTTTCGGGTCAGACAAACTATTGACAGCACTACTGTTACATTTATTACAGATGTGGTATATTGCTAATAAGGTATTCCTCTATATCGAGGCATCCTTGTATATAACTGTTGCCAATTTTCAACCTGCGTCAAACAAGGTGTGGATTTGGAGAAGATTGCGATGCAACTGATCCGAATTATGTGCAGAAGTCTCATTTTTTGTTTGTGAAATCAAATAGGATAATGTCACCTACGCATGTCATGCATGACATGAAATCTGAACCGTATTTTCTTTTTATTTTTTTGTTGTGCAGTGACATTTCCACTAGATCTGGTCAGACGGAGAAAACAATTGGAAGGTGCTGGCGGAAGAGCACATGTCTACAAGACGGGACTGATTGGCACATTCAGGCACATTATTCGAACAGAGGGGTTCTGTGGGCTTTACAGGGGTATCCTACCCGAGTACTACAAGGTGGTACCCAGTGTTGGCATTGCGTTTATGACCTATGAGACGCTCAAAAAGTTCCTCGCTGATACCCGATCTGATGGGTAACTGGCGCAGAGCTTCCATGGTTTTTCTCTGATACCTGTTATGATGGGTAACGTAGGCTACCTAAAGCCGGATTTGATGCAGCAAGTTTTGTTGTTGCTGCCATCACAGCTTCTGATTTCACATGTATAGATTATCATCGAACGTGTAGTGGATTTCTTGCCATGATGCTGCAGGCTATATCCTGTAAATTGTTTGTATCATTGGTTTTTCTAGAATTGTTTTCTTTCATGTCAAGACGGTTATCACATTAGAAGCAAGGGATAGTCTAGTGCCTTACATGTGCTAAAGCATCTGTACCGTTTTTCATTTTGCCAAACCAATTTTCCTGTTCTCTAAAGTGTTTGGCCTCGATTATCGATGAGGAAGCATAATGGGCATATTGCTCTATAATACATTTGTGTGTGTGTTATGTTCAACAGCTGTGCATGCCCTACTCATCATCAGCTGGAATGTTGCAGCTCTTAGTTACATTGTATAGCTTTATCTCCACTGAGGAAATCAAGATAATTATGTTTGCAAATTAGCTAATTTTGTGTACAACCTATTGTGATTTTTACAACTGAAGGTGCGTGGTTTTCGGTAGTAATGAAGACTGAGGTATCATTATGAATTTAAGATCTCTAAAACCAATGCCAGTGGAATGTCTATCATAGTCTCATATATTTGTCGTGAATGAAGTTGGCAGCCATTGTTCTGGATGGCATAACCTCGTTAGTTTGTTTTCTTCGATAAACCCAGGGAAAATGAGGTCACCTTGTACGTGAGATCCATAAAAGTTGGTAAAAGAAACAGAAGCTGAATGCGAGTGTATTTACTATTTCTTCTGAGACTAATGTAGTGTTAATAATGACAGAAATAAGAACACAGCCTTCCTACTTAGAAGTGACACAAGAAATACAAGTTGAGCATACCAATGTCCTTGGAACACAAATTTGTCAATGAGGGGAACGGTTATAAGAACGTGAGGCAGGTTGTAAATAACATATAAATAGTGTCAGCTGTTACATAATCAGAAACTACCACCACTGTAACCTTCATCATCGTTATCATCATCGTCAAATGTGAAAATCTGTATGCTCTTCCCAAATTAGTTTAGATTTGCTGTCATCATCAACATTGCCATTATCATCTTCACAATCATTGACATTAACATCACCAACTTAAAAAATTGGTCTTATTTGTTGTTCCCAAGTCAGTTTAGGCTTGCACGTTTTTTCTACTAGACTCAATGTCATTGTTTCAAATGTGTGCTTGTAGGTCTGTGTCGTACATGACCATATCGTTTTACATGGCCCTCGTCCCAGATATTTGCAAACCCTACTTTTGTATTCTTTGTTAAGTTTTCTTTTGTACATTTAATTCAAATACACATTTCAACTGCATTCACCCATTGAGCCTTTGTTTTCTAATACAGTCTGAAATTCACCCTTGCATTGGTTGGTTGTATAGTTGTTATGTAAATACACTTCATTACATGAGTGGAATTTGGCTATCACATATTACTACAATATATTTCAGCCATTATGTTGTGACTGGTGACAAGCACCATCTTAAACATTGTTAAATGTATAAAAAATCAAATCGGAGTATGTATAGTTATTACGCCGGGTATATCCACTTAATTCAGATTGGCACCACCATTCACAATTCTAGACTTGCTTAAGAAATGTTCTACTATTACTAACCTTAAATCATTTCTTCAAAGTTTAACTCTTATCATTGATTTTTTCTTTAGTTTTATTAATCAGTATAATATCATCATCAAATGACAAACACCAAGACACCATCTGAACATACAATCCCTTGGTGTGTGCTATCTGATAAAGATACTGTTTTGATTGATGAAACTTGTGAAATATTGATAAGAGTTAAAGGTTGAAGAAATGCAACATATATACTACCCAACTCATCCCGACGCAACCACACATGATTTTGAAAGTCAAGGTTATATAGCCCTCATTGTTTGCGTTGGTTCCACCGATTTGATAATCTTTCCATGTTCCCGAGGTCCATGGCTGTGCCTATCCTTTATTGAGCAAGGAGACAACGCAAAATGCACATGGTGGCCTACTTAAACATCAGAACTAGCCATGAGAGGACTGAAACAACTCAAGACAATAAATTTATGGAGGAGACAATGTCTCCTAATGTTGATTTCTTGATATTTGATTTGAAGTCCGCCTTGTTTATACAGCCCGTCATAATATATACTTTCTCTCAGGGTCTTTGGTCCTCTCGTTGCAAGCTCCAAATATTCTTCGACGCTATCGACAAAAGGCAATCGTAATCATATATTGTGAGCATATGATCAATTTGTTGACTTGTTCAGGATACATCTTTATTGGAGGGTTTAATATAAGAAAGACGCACGTAAAGAGGAGTCACACATTTAGGGGTTGTTCAAATCGATATTAGTTTTTATATACATGTAAAAATCAACTAATCTACATATACATACATGTTTCACTTATGTAAATTTTTTATAAGATAAATACTTTGTACATAAATAGATGCTAATTGTATATCGTTTTGCTTCAACTTATTCCTGCTAGTATCAGTTTATATACATGTTTTAACAACTCATGATTCTATCATGTTTACTTTCTCTATTTGTGAACAATATTATATTTATGATCTAAACATTTTGTTTATTAGTACTTAGACAAACACATGCGATATTTGTCACAAACAACAAATATTCGTTTTCTAATTGAGATTATATTTTATGTAGGCATAAACTAAGTCTTTGTAAGTTATTTTCATTCACAAGAATTATAATATTACAGTATAGTTTCCAATATCTCTCACGAGTGTTAAATTTTGTCACTCACAAAGTTAATATTTGACTTTCTTACTAATGAACAATTCACACATTCAACAACAACTTGTGGTTACACTCAATTTGATCAAGCGTCTGACATGTTACATGTACTAGTTTTTTTGAATTCATTTATGATTTTTTTAAATTTCTCTATTTGTTTTCTTTATTTATAAACAGAAATATATAAGAGTGGATATTGTAATTTTCTATAAAGGGAATATGTTAGTTTGGGTAGAGTTGGAAATCAATTGTCATAACCTAATATGGTTTCACAACATCAATCATGATATTGATTGATGATCATATTATAGTGAAACCAATACATGCGTGAATAGGCTAGCCAGTTTACCTAAAAAGTGGTGGAATATTTCTATGGCTAATGAATATTTTATGCAATGTCTTATTATTATTCTATGTTAGTTATAATCACTAGCCAAAATTTGGAACTGTATGACTATGGGAGGCACAACCATCACCATATACATTTTTTGTAATATGCATTGGTCATTCAAAAGGGTAAACATGAGGGAGGGTTGTAAGTATGAAGATAGGGGAAATTGATAAAAACGAATTTTACATTGATGGGGGGATACTACATATAGGAAGGAGGGAAGAGAGAGATAGAGAAGTTTAATACATATGTTGCTGATCAAAGAAAACTCTATTGGAGATACCATTTAACCGATAAAAGTCTCGTGTATATAAGAGAGATAAAATTTAAAAATAAAAAGATATCACAATTGAAGAAGGTGATGGGAACATATACTAGTTATACGAATTGGATAGAGTTTTTTAGAGAAACTAATAATACTCTATTGTAATTAGTAAAACAAACATAATTGGCTTACTAGAATAGATTTTGAGCATTTAGTTCTGCATTTTTAATAAAGATTTATGTAAGATGATACATAATAAAATCAACACATGCATCACATCTTTTGAATTGAAGATTAATACTAGGAATTTATAATTAAGAACTTAAACTTAATACCAAACCACATTACACTAGAAAAACATGTCTAGTAAAAATGACAATACGAAATAAGTTAGTTGTCTTCTTCTTCTTCTTATACAAAAATAATAGAAGTAATATCCTATACGTATAGATATATAAACAAATCAAAACAATGTATCCCAAGGCTTGAACCAAGAATCTATACTCATATGTTATGGAATCATATTTCTATATATCCATCACATCAAATGACTAGTTGTGTAGAAAAGATGCCACAATAAAATTGTACCCCTATAATTCCAAAATTTTAAAAAGATATGTGTATATTAGGCAATTGGGAAATTCTTTTGGGATGGGAGTTGGCATGCCCCTAGATCGCCCCTAATGTTGGCCATCCACAATTTACAATGCAACAATAATTGCAACAATGATGTTGGTGTCCAAGATCATGACAAAAATGCCAAAAAATATAAAAAATACCCACAATGATGTAAAAAATATTCCAACTAGCAAGTGAAATACCTCATACTGCAACTGTTGTACCAAGACAGCCACAAAATATGCAAAACAGTAGATAGTTGATAACTATGAAAAATGACTAGCATGTTTTCGATTATTGTTGTCGACACTACAAATGTACAAACGACAATTAGCATGTTACTCGAGACAACAATAGAAATGTCCACAATAATGATAGAGGTACCTCAAATGATGAAAGTTATTCTACAAATGGTGACAAAAACACCTAGAACTACACTAATAATACCCAAATGAAGTTACAATTCCCATACAATAGATAGTTGAGAAATATGGAAAACAAAAAAGTGAGACTTAGTCAGTGACAATTCCAACCACATAGCTCCCCTGAACCTTATCATTGATTGCTAGAAGAATTATGATAGCTTATTTTTTTGAGTACTTGAAAAAGTGAATATTAGTACATCACATTATATATAATGGTATTCAAATAAAGATAAATTAGAAAGTCATAATGATTGTATAATGGTGCTATAGGTGATTGTAGGTGCATGACATTGACGACATTGATTTAGAAGTCATTCTCAAAATATTTTGGTTAGTACATGTGCAATGGCATTAGTACCCCTAATATGCATAGGTACCAATTTTCATATGAGTTTTTTTTAAAGGGGATTAGATTTCCCATCTCTGAGTAGCCCAAAGATCACACACAAATTTATGCAAAAAGAAAAAAAACATTTCATTTTATTGAAAAATAACTATGGAGTCTATTACATCAACGTCCCGAAGGCAACAATAATAGAAAAGATACAAGGTAAGGAGATACAACTAGATGCTATATTCCCTTT
>OY856410.1:62843007-63083117 GCA_963693085.1 Alisma plantago-aquatica | reverse complement strand
ACATATATTCCCATGTGGTGAGCATTCTTTATTCTGGAAGACATTGAAAAGAGTATAGTAGTTCAACATGTGTGATGTATTCAAGTCTTCATGCCTGAAATTAGGTAAATCAAGACGCAATCAATGCAAATGCACCGATACACTTTGAAAAGAGCAATATTGAACAATTGAACAAATTTATATCAAAATATTGTACTTGATATGACTTGTAAACAAAATATTCTCAAATTTATTTTGAAAAAAAATCGATTTTTATTTAGGAATTTCCCCATTATATTGAACAACATAAATGCATATACGTATGGCTCCATCGCCCCAACAATATGGGGGAGGTCACCATGCTATATGATTTCCACCATAAAATACGAGGAGGTCGCTTGTACCACAATATCAACATTATTATTACAGAAAATAAGGGGTGTTATAATTTAATTTAAGAATTTTCAAGAGTATATATATACAAATAAAAAGTCTACTCAGTAGGGAACGTTGTAGCACAAACAAGTACATAGGAAAGATTTTCAACAAGAGTACATACACGTATCATTCAATACCACTAATCTGTTCAAGGAGGAACAAATATTAAAGTGTACCACTTTTATAGTCTAGGGTATTATAAATATCCAAATCAACAAGTTTAACGAGTATTGATACATAATGAGAACAAACATGTATCAATATATATGGTTCATTGCTCTAATGACCTACCAGGGTATTGTTCATGTATTATTATGCTGATTTCATTTACTCCCCTACACTCATTAGGAGTACTGATCTAGTATTATATGATAGAGATCATGAACCTATATTTTGAATCAGGGTCAGATTTGATGTACAAAATATCCAAGATTAAGGATATTAAACCATTTAGTCATTTTCATGTACACACATGTCAAGTGTGGATTGGTTGATGGTCTATATTCATAGTCATGTAATCTAGTCATCAACATAAGATTAGAGTCTAACATAGTCATGATGCATACATTTATCAGGGTAAATCAGAGTTTTGCCAAGATTAGGGTTTGAAATAATAGAAGAAAATATGAATTAACTTAATTAGAGAGAAATAAGTTATTATCCTCAAAATGTATTATAACAAGGCAAGATAATGGTTTCACCTTAAATTAGAAATTATCTGGAAAAGATTGATACTTTTGTGGGTATTTTTACGATAATAGATCTATTTATAACTAATTTAATAAGATGGACCAATCAGGTAATTTCTAGATGAATAAATTGAAAATAAAAAGGAATCTGGCCTGCTACCTCACGGATCTGGGGAGAGATCCGGCTCTATGGATCCTCCCCCTGACCCACAATCTGGCTTGGCTCAAGGGGAAATGCGACAGGAAGAGGAAATGACTAGAAGGCCCATGTAAGAGAAATAGAAGTTGTGACGCATATAGGGCATATAAGTGACAATGCCCCTCGAATGTTTTGATTGACAGGAACACGGATCATTGCATTACAATTGTAAGCATGCAACAAAGAAGCAAGGCTAGAGGTGGGCAGAGACTACAACTGTTTTTGAGATCAAACTGAGGTCTCCATTGACTTCGTAGAGGCACTACGAATCCAGTGCACCATTATATGGCTAAGATTGTGAACGAAAATAGACTGTTGAAAATCTAGTGCATGCGGAAGAGCAGGAAGAAAGAAAAGAGGTTCAAGATTTGTACTGCAAGTTGAGGAGAACTAGGGGTCTCGGTGGATTTGCGAGCCTCTAAAAGGTCATGTGATGGCTTCAGCCCCATGCGACATCATTAGATGACTTCCATTGTTTCCCAATAGGTGGTGTAGAGGGTGCCTCATTGGCAGAGTGTCTTGGACCTTCACACCTCCTTGTGAGGGTTCTAGGAGCTCCGGCTGGGTCCATTGGTGGTGTGGATGCTAGGAATGGAAGGAAGGAGCATCGCGGTGTGAGTAGGTCGCTCTGGTTCAAACAATCAAAGATGGAGTCGGGTGGCGAGCTTTAAGGCTGGTAGTGAGAAATAGATGGCTTGGTCAGCCTAAAGAGATGGTCTCAAAGATATTGAGGTCTTTAAAAAGGCACCTCAAGATCTAGGATTTGGTCAAGTGGAGGCATAGACATGTACATGTCCGCGGAGATTTGGACATTTCTTTGATATAGATTGTTAGGGATGTTTTGAGGTGTCGTTAGGTAGAGCATGGAACTGGATCTGGCATAACAAATCTGACGAGGTTACAATTAGTAGGGAGGGAGATATGGACATTTGAAAATCGGCATTACAAAGCATGATTCACAAAATTCGAGTGGGAGAGATGACCCAAACACACACAACTTTGCTCAGATTCGGGTCTAGGCTAAGGTCCGATTGGATTAGAGAAAAAGTGATTTAGGAGCATTTTCTTCACAAATTTATAACTCTTAAATGAAAATCTCAAATATTACAAAATTTTACTCACTACTGAGTAAAAGTCTTATAAAGATATGGAAAAAGTTTGAGGTCCACATGAAGGTCCACTAATAAAACCAATTGAGTAACAATATAGTTCAAGCTAGGTTTTTATGTCAGAAGGTGCACATCATTCAATTTAGACATCACATCATCAATTTGTATGCCGCAAACGTTCAAATAATCATAAGGTGATGGAGTCGAATCAATTTGAGAACATTAGATGCTCGAGGGGCATAATTGTAATTTGGTCATTAAATGTGGAAAATCCACTTCATCACAACCTTCCCTCTTTAAAAAGATTTCCCCCTCAAAATTCAAATATTTTGTCAATTGAGGGGGTTGCATATTACATATGATAATGAAGTTGGTGTCAATACAATTTCATAAGCGAGCAATTGAGCATCAGGGTCGAAGCATAGTCACATTGTTCATCTGTTAGGAAAGATCATCACATGAATTATGAAGTGGGATAAATCATCCTATAGACCACATATTTGGAGAGATCAGATTTTTGGTCAAATGAATAGAGCTCTTGAATCAAGAGTACAACATAACTTTCAATCCCAATATTTTAGGGTTCAACTCCTACATTGGCCTAGGTGGGGTTATACATCTGTTATCAAGATTTCATGTTTCAACAATTCAAGACAAATGTCATAATTTCAATGTCATGATTTCATGCTTAAAATCAATGGAAGGTCCCACCCTAGTCCTCATGAGAGTTAAAACCTAATTCATAAATCAAGAGAATCAACATAGTCATGATTTCAAAATTTTAGAAATTTGAAATTATGAAAGTCATTAGTCATATATCGAGGGTGATCTCAAGATCCAAGTAGTGTCATCATAGGATTTGTATCATTATATTGAGATTGATAACAGTGAGTCAAATTTTATTAATCCATATCAAGAGTCGAGATTTTTGGACATCAAAAGTCTTAGGTCCAAATTTCAAAGCTAGGGTTTAGATTCCTACTTTATACCTTATGGGTGATCATTCATCCATATACATCAACCAAACAATAGTTGAGAACCATTTTGAGATATTAGTATCGAGTTCATTATCATGGTATTTAAGGTTGATGAATGATATAAACCTAGGTCTTTTAGGAATTCAACCACAAGCTATAGTCAATATGTCATATTTCAAGGTCATTATTATATCAAAATTCAAGATCTAGTATCAATATCATCATGGATTTAACCTATTAGAGACTTAGGTCAAGCAATCAAAATTAGGTGAAAGGAGTTACCTTTACAAACTCTAAATAATAAATAAGTCATAATAGAGGTAGTCATAATAGGGATGTGATCTAGGTTAGGAGAGTCATGAGTCAGCTGCTACCCTGATCTAGCACATAAATCTACATTAGTCATGAGCAATTGAGCATATTTAAATAGGGAGATTATCAATGATTGAATCATATTCCACATGGTCATAAGAGCAAAACTCAAGAATATAATAGGGCAATCACGTCTCAAGATTTTGCAATACTGGTGTCATAATTCCATTCTCTTTCTTTCATGATCAAGATAATGGAATAGTTTGGAAGTCGGGAAGTTGGATTAGGCATTCTAGGAGTCAGAGCATAATAGTGCAAGATTTAAATCCATATTCATCATATTAAAATCAAGATTACAAAGAGGCATCAATAGTCAATAGGGAAGGTGCCTTTTGTGTCAAAGTCTTACATCATGATTTTGAGAGTCCTAAGGTTGATGTCATAATCATGATATGTATCAAATAGGGGAAATGTTTGCTTAACAATGTTTGAGGTTTATTTAATAATAGGGAAACACAGACTTGATCAAATAGGGACCTCACCAACCATGAGGTATAAGGTATAAATCATCCTTATTTCACCACATGAGGATTATCATCATATACCTCAAACATTGGAAGCATGCAGTATAGTTTTGGTAAAATCGGGTTTGCATGATATGAGGGGTCATACACAGAGTACTTGATTTCAAGTATTTAGCTAATCATAATTGAGTTTTTAAATTAAGGTCATATAATGACATCATCATCTTAATCAAATCACATAATTTCAAACAAATTTTAATTTCCCCCACGTATAAGCTACCCAAAATCAAGAAATCATGTAGTAAATAATCATGAGAGAAGAACCAAATGAGGATATGGGAAGAATAACTAATCATCATCTACTTCTGTGGATTAGGGTAGTCCCTAAAGAAAAGATAAGATGCTAGAAGACTCTCTAGGGTTTTAGGGAATTCCATTAGTCCATTTCTGGATCCACTAAGGCTAGGTGGAGCAGGGGAACCTCATCTACCATAACTAGATGGATAGGAGGAATTACTGCTAGAACCCCTTTATGCTCTTTCTAAACACCTCAGTTTCACCATAGTGAACTTTAGGATTTCCCCTTGATTTAGACATTAGAAATATTATTTCATGAATGTATAAGAAGTGTATGGTGGCTCTTATACCAACTATCACAGAATCATTCTTACCCTAATCCCAATCCCACTTCTTGGATCATAAATATTAAGGGCATTAGAGCACTCGTTCCTAAGTAGACCAAAGATCACGTACACATTTATGCAAAAAGAAATAACAATTCATTTTATTGAAAAAGAACTACACAATCTATTACATCAGGGGCCCGAAGGCAACAAGAAAAGAAAAGATGCAAGATAATGAGATACAACTAGATACTACATTCTTTTTACATATAATCCCATGTGATGATCATTCTTTATTCTGACAGATATTGGCAAGGGTATAATAGTTCAACATGTATCATGTATTGAAGTCTTCATGCCTAAAATCAGGTAAATCAAGATGTAATCAATGCAAATGCATCAGTACACTTTGAAAAGAGAAATATTGAACAATTGAAAACATTTCTATCAAAATATTGTACTTGATATGGCTTACAAGAAAAATATTCAATGCATAATTTAAACTCAAGTTTATTTCGAGAAATTTGATATATATATATATATATATATATATATATATATATATATATATATAACCCCATTATGCTGAACAACATGCATGCATATACGTGTGGCTACATCGCCCCAACAAGATGGGGGAGGTCACCATGTTATACAAGTTCCACCCTCAAATTTGAGAAGATCCCTTGTACCCAATATCAACATTATTATTACAAGCAGTCATAAGGGGCATTATCATTTGTGTTCAATGTTTTTCAAGAGTATATACATACAAATAAAAAAACTACTAAGTAGGGAACGTTGTAGCTCAAACAAGTACATAGCCAAGATTTTCAACAAGAGTACATACACGTATCATTCAATAGCACTAGCCTCTTCTAGGAGGGATAAATATAAAAGAGTACCTCTTTTGTAGTATAAAATATTAACAATATCCAAATCAACAAGTTTAATGAGTATTTGATCCCGATACATAATGAGAAGAAACATCTATCACTATATATATGATTCATTGCTCTAATGAGCTACTAGGGCATTTTTTCATGTATTATTATGCTCATTTCATTTACTGCCCTATAGTCATTAAGAGTACAGATCTAGGATTATATGATAGAGATCATGGACCTATATTTCAAATTAGGGTCTGATTTAATGTAAAAAATATCCAAGACAAACCATTTAGTCATTATCATGTACAAACATGTCAAGAGTGGACTGGATAATGATCTTATATCCATAGTCATGTAATCTAGTCATCAACATAAGATCAAAGTCTAACAGAGTCATGATGTATACATTTATCAAGACGAATCAGAGTTTTGTCAATATTAGATTTTGAAATAATAGAAGAAAATCCTAATTAACACAATAAGAGAGAGATCAATTATTATCCTCAAAATTCACAGTAACAAGGCAATATAATCATTTCATATTAAACTAGACATTTTTTTGAAAAGATGGATATTTTTTTGGGAATTTTTCTAATAACTGAGCTATTATAATTTATTTAACAAGTGGACCAGTCTTATAGTTTCTAGATGAATAAATTGAAAATAGAAAAAGGAATTTAGCCAGTTGCCTCGCTGATCAGGGGAGAGATCTGGCTCTACAAATTCTCCCCCCTAATATACAAGTTGACTTGGCTCAAGGGGAGGTGCGATAGGAAGAGGAAATGACCAGAAGGGCCATGCTAGAGAAATAGAAGGCATGAGACATATAGGGCATATCGGTAATAATGGCCCCTTGAATGGTCTGATCAACATGAACATGGCTCATGCTATTACAACTGTGAGCATGTGATAGAGAAGAAAATCTAGAGGTGGGCAGAGATTGCAACTGCTTGTGAGATCAAACTGAGGTCTCTGTTGAATTCGTAGAGGTACTGCGAATCTAGTGCACCATTATGTGGTTAAGATCGTGAACGGAAACGAATGATGGAAATCTAGTGCAGGTGGAAGGGCAGGAAGAGAGAAAAGAGGTTTAAGATTTTTACCGCACAGTGGAGGAGAATTGGGGATCTTAGTGGATTAGAAATCCTCTTAGTGGCCGTCTGATGCCTTCAGCCCCATGCGGTGGAATTGGGTGATTTCCACTGGCATCCCTATAGGTGGTGTAGAGGGTGCCTCATTGGCAGAGTGTCATGGACATTTGCACCTCCTTGTGAGGGTCTAGGAGCTCCTTCTGGGTCCACTGGTGGTGTGGATGCTGGGAATAGAAGGGATGAGCACTAGGGTGTCAGCAGGTTGCTCTGGTTTAGACGATCAAAGATGGAGTCGAGTGGCGAGCTAGGATGCTAGTAGTGAGAAATTGATCACTTGGTCAACCTAAAGAGATGGTCACAAAGCTACTGAGGTCTTTAAAAAGATGCCACTAGACCTAGGGTTGGGTCAAGTGGAGGCATCAGCATGTCCATGTCTGAGGATATTTGAGTGTTTCTTCGATACATATCATTAGGGATATTTTAAGGCATCGTTAGGTAGAGCAATAAAAACTAGATCTGGCACAATAAATTTTATAAGGTAATCATTAGTATAGAGGGAGATATGACCGCTTAAAAATTGACACTACAAAGCATGATTCACGCATAGAATCTGGGTAGGAGAGATGACCCAGCCACACACGGTTTTGCCTGGATCCCAGTCTAGGTTGGGGTATGATTAGATTAGGAAAAAAAGGTTTTTGGGGGCATTTTCTTCATAAATTCATAGCTCTCAAATGAAATACTCAAATATTAAAAATTTTTAGACTGTTGGGCAAAAGACTTATAAAGATATGCAAAACGTTTGAGGTCCATATGATAATGTTTGGTTCACTAATAAAATTAGTTGAGTAACAATATAGTTCAAGCTAGATTTTCATGTCACAAGTTGCACGATATTCAATTTAGAGATCACATCATCAATTTGGGTGTCACAAACATTCAAATAATCATAAGGTGATGAAGTGGAATCAACTTAAGCAACATTAGATAATTGAGGGGCATAATTGTAATTTGGTGTGTGTAAAAATCCACTTCATCTCAATTGTCTGGTCAAATTTTATTTGACCATATAACGACAAACTTAACTAAACATAGGGTGTACATTTTTTCACCAATAACATAGTTTAAACCAATCCAAATTTAATTTGATAGTAAAAATATGGTCAAGTATGGATAAATTCAGTCCAAAACCAATATTATGTAGTATTTGCTACACACTAGATCAAGCATGGTCAAAAAAATTAAATTTTCAACCATTAAACAAATATCACGAGGAAGTGGGATGAAATTCATACTAAGGATCTACTATTCAACATATGGATTTTTTTAATCTACAAATTGAGAAATTGCACCGATGTTTTCCACAATTCATCACTAACTTTATTTTTTTTACTCATTATCTCTATGTTGTAACATTACTATTCTATTCAACATATTTTAAATTATGATTAAATATATTGATCATAATGAATACATATATATTTTTAGTATAAATTAAAAACAATTCATCCAAATTGTGACCAAATCCCAAAAATGCGATTTAAAGATCAAGACCAAATTTGATCCGGCTGCTTTTTCAAACAAGGCTAAAGTTCACTCCCCAGTAGTGGCAAAGTCACATAGTGTCCCATGTGGTCACGTGCCCTACCCATGGCCATCTAGACATAAAACTTGGTAACTACAACTCAATGGTTCCAGTAATAGTTGGGATACTAAGTACACACAATGCTTTGGGATTTTATTAAAGATACCGACCATGTTTAATTTACACCGGGGCTATGATGGAACCCTAGTTTGGGTGTCCATATGTATCCTTTATGCTCAATATTCATGTTAAGGTAGATGTAATGCATGGTTATTCCCAATAATTCTCCATAGTATTCTAATGCAGTTCTGGAGCTTATTTGCATGGTTTTATAGGTACTCAATCTCTAATGATAGAAGGTGTTGGATATGATCCAAGTATTTCATAGGCCACAGAGGAGTCAATAACCACTCAAAGTCATCTCCATCCTACACCACCACGCTCAACGAACAACCCTAACCACATAGCTCCATGAAATTCAAATGAAGATATCAAAGTACACCATATTGCCCTCAAAATGACTGTGCTACAATGGAACAATTATTCCAAGATGAGACCTGACCTTAGAACCCCTTATAACTACCATTCCCCCCACAACCATTTTCATTAGAGTAGACGAATAATGTTCCCCCAAGAATGACTATTCTACCAAGACGCCACCATGTCTGTTATCAGTAGAGAAACCGTGTAAAGTCTAACAAAAAAAAATACCCCAATTTCATTGTCTTTGTTACCATTTCTACCACACCCCTTCCAGGCAGAATGCTGATTCCACCATGACCTAAAATTGACCAAGGTGTGGTAAAACAACTATTCTACCTTAGAACCCTAGACCTAATTTTGTATTGCCTACTTTACCTCCACTTAACACTAACTTCCATAATCCCTATAAAATATATAGGGAGGATAATGTGAGAGGTTTGTCCCGATTCATTTCTCCTAGACTCCACTTACCCTATTTGACCTACCACTTCATATCCTACCTCCTCGTCCAATTTCAAAACCCTAGTTTTCTTTAAATTTCATTCCATTTCCCACCATCATTCCATTTGATTCCACCCTTTGGGAGAGATCTCGTATAGGAAGAAACTAGAGGTGAAGAAGAAGAGATCTCCATCAATGGACATGGCTTCTTCTCACTTATTCCCCTCTTCTTTTATTTGTTTCTTGATCATAATTATTTAAGCTCCTTTTGGTTTATTTTAGGGTAAATTTGGGACTGTGGAACCATGTGCATTGGGAATATTCATGTAGAACATTATATTTCATTGATTAGTGTTATATTCTTGATGGTTATCCTTTCTATCTACCTATTTGATTGAGGTTTGGCACCACCTAAGGTATAGATAAAAGATGAAGCTAATAAAGGAAGAACACCCAAGCTCCTTGTTGAACCTTGACTAGGTTTCCTTTTTACCCTAATACCCATATGTTCTAATAACCCTAGGTGGGAGATTTAAAAATTCAAGTGTTCCTCTCACCTAGCTTAGAAAAGCTCCTAGAGTTTGTATGGGAGGTAATAAGAGGTGAAAACCCTCTTCCTACACCTATACCAACCATTTACACCAAGTGAGGTTTGAGAGTCACTCTTAGGAACCTATACTATAGATTGGTCCTAATTAGGTTCATCTATCACCTTGTAATTAAGCCTCGTAAGGTTGGATTGGTAATGACTCAGGGACTAGTTCCTTATATACAACCTATACCATCCATGTCCAACAATTAGGGTAGGGTCTCTAATTAACACTAAGACTTGTTTTTTGGTTTACTAGCACTAAATGTATGATGTCTTGATAAATATACCCCAATTGCATGGCTGATCAACCCATATCCTCTAAACAACCCACTACTCATCCTAACGAAAGAAACCTTAACTTACTTATTTGACAACTAGTTTTTTCTTTCTCTACTAGCTTAGTTCTAATTGTTTATGTATGATATATAGTTTGTGCTAGGTTAAATTAATTATAAGTGTGGTTGTTAGTTTTCTATTCCTACTTATTTACTTAGTCTTAGCTCATTACTTGTTTAGTTAATCAGTTGATTAACCCAAGTTTGGAATTGCTAATTTAGATTTATTACTTGATCTTGACTTCTTAGTTATCAATTTTCCTCTATAATTAATTTGTTAACCCTAATTATATTTATAATTTAGTTATAGTTTTGACTTTCCTTTATTTCTCCCATTTAGTATAGTCCACAAAAAAACCTTTCAACCCTAAAAACCCTAGCCTTCACATCTAGGAACTTGAAGAACCACAAACATAGAGTCTAAGTATTTGGTTAGTGGAACAAGACCAACTTGCCAACTCTACTACTTACCAACATCATCCACTTGTGAATCTGTGCAATAGATTGTGCAAATTGGGATAGTTTTGTAAGCTCAAGGCCACACACATCAAGCTTTCTAGTGCAATTGCTGGAGACGATCAATAAAGACCTAGATATTTGTTTCTCTTTGACTTTTTCTAGTTTCCCTCACCATGCCTTTGCATTGTACTTATAGTCTTTGATTGCTAACCTATTTCTCTTGCTGATTGGTTGTGAATATGTAGGGTGATATTTCTTGATCGAATGTCACTCCATTTATTTATATGCTCTTATTGAAGATCCAAAGTTAAATCAACACAAAAGAAGAAATGCTATTTCCAAGAAGAAGAGGTATACATGTCACATAGAAATGTAGTACCTCCACTCCATGCTAAAGATGATAATTGCAACGCAAAAGAAGAACATAACCTATTTGCTCAAAGATACCAATTTTAAGGTCTCTTTAAGATTAATTTGTTCTAGGAAACTATGCTTCTCCAACTACAACCCATTTTGTAGGAATACTTTGGAAAGTCTTCTCTATCCTACCTACTTTGATACATCTTTTGAAGACCTTCTATGGTTGGAGTTGGAGAACCCATTTAAGCATGTTGACTCTTTCTTGGAAGTTTTCTCTAATTTTCACACTCCCACCACAAATAGATTGACTTTAATTTCCTCCTTCTCCATTAAGGACAAAGCAAAAGATTGGTATATCCTAAAGGATTGAGATCATGACTTGCTAAAAGATTTGTATATCAAGGACCACCACAAATACAAAAATCACTTATTTGATTTCCTCAAGGTCCGCCACATCAAATGCAAGTTCAAGTTTCAAATAGTTCTACATTTCCATGTTCCACCTCACCACCAAAATCAACCTCAACAAGAGAATGTGCATCCAAAAGTCCATCCCCAAATGCCAGAAGGCCCTCAAAAACATGAACAACACCAAGATCCACCCTCTCAACATAGCAACAAGTCCCCTCTTCTTCCCATTAACAAGTAAAGGTAATGACTCTCATATGGAGAAAAAGAGTTCTTGAGCAGCCAAAGGGACATGTGACAAGTCATTTTGTGATTAGGATCATGTTCATATCATGACTCCATGTATGAATGATATCATAATGTTTGTTAATGATAACGTGATGTCTAGTTTTGATATCGTGTTGGTACTCTGACGCCTAGAAGTGGTACTTGTGATATTAAGAGTTCCAGTTATGATTCCTAGTAAAGAAAGTTTTAATGAGACACCTTACCCCCATTACTTGGATGATTCTCAACATCTAAGAGGAACAAGAAGCATACTAAGAATATTTTTGGAACTTTCAAGTAGGTTCAGATCAACATTCCTTTGTTGGATGCCATTAAGAAAATCCCATCATATGTGAAGTTTCTCAAGAATGTGTGCACCCTTAAGAGAAATTCATTTGGATGGATGTTCCAAAAGGTGAATTTTAGGAAGCATATAAGCTTCAGTTTGAATAACACTCTACTCTAACAACAAGGAAGGACCTCAATGCTCTCATCATTCCATGATCCATTGGTGTACACTGCATTGAACAAGCTCTTCTTGACTTTGGATCTAGTGTCAACCTAATGCCCCATTTTGGGTATGTTGAGCTGGGCTTGGGCCAACAAAAGCCAAAAAATTGTACTCCTCAATTGTCCAACTAAATTGTAAAAGTTCCTTGAGGCATGGTTGATTACATGCTAGTGAAAATTGACGAGCCATCTTCCTGAAAAATTTCATCGTGCTATTCACAATGTAGGAGAGTATAAAGATCCCATCATCTTCGGAAAGACAACCTAGCCACATCTGACGCAATGCTTCACATGAGGACATGCACTATGTAAGTGACCTTGATGCATGTGAAGATCGTATTGAATGTATTCAAAGCTTACTGTAGTCATGAAGTCATTGTAGGGAAATATGGCGACAGAGCAGGCAGCGGAAACAAAAATGTTACTATCATATTCCCATGAACCAATATATCATGTCAATAACTATGTAATGGGAAGGTCAATTTACAAGGTCATACCTAGTCTTGGAACAAGTACATAGACAATTCCCTCATTGCATTACATGGTTTTCTTCAAGTTGCACTTGAACAATGTCTGCGTCGACCTCCTAGTTGATCACCAGGGATAGTAGGTTGATGTTGTACTCATAGTGGGAAAAGTATCCATTCCTCTAGAGTAGTCTACACAGACCACCAGGAACTCTTGTTGTTCTAGTAGAACAACCAGGAAGGAGTTGTCCCTCTCCATTGGTGTACTAGTCATCAACTTGCTCTCCCACAATTGTTCTTCCTTTCTATCCCTCCATTTAGTAGGTAGGACTTGCTCGAGTTCTATTGGTTACTACAACTAGAGAAGACAAATAATTATCAGAGGTAATTGAGTTGTGTCTGAGAATCCCCCAATACCCCTCTATTTATAGGAGGGTTAGGGTTCACAATCTGAGTGGGAGCAGAAGGGACTGGAATTTCACAAATTTTCACAACATGTGAGTAGAAAAATGATCGATTCACAAGTGAATCGACTGATTGACATGTGAGCTAATCGGTTCAACCCTTTAATTGGTCGTTTCATCATGTTTCCCAATTACAATTGTATTGGCAATTAATATCTAATATAATGAACAACATGCCATCAACAAAAATCCTTGAATCAATCAAATTGATCCACCTACCTCTCAGTTCACAACTTGAGTCGGCCAGTTCATGAAACCGATCCAATCGGTTCACTGTCTAAAATTTCCAAACTTGGTTCAATGACCTGACACATTGAAATGGTCTGTTCAACACTTGAACTGGTCGGTTCACTTGTCCAGTCAGTCAATTTACAACCAATATTATCTAAATTGAATACCCAACTCTTTAGTAATCAAGTTTAAGCCATATTCATGAATGAACTCCTATTCTAAGTGTATCCTATGTGTGTGACCCTATAGGTTCCAAGTTACGTTGGCAGTGAATATCTATAACTCATTAATGACATCACAAGCAAAGAGCGGTGCCTAATCAACACATCATTGCTACCCAAGTAATCAGAAAGTTGGAGAACAACTTCAACCTACAATCTGTGATAGGTGTTATAGTGATTATATAATTCCTCTATCTCTAATATCCAGATTGAACTTGAGGCATGGTCATCCTTTCAATGTTCATTCATGTTCCTTGAGCTAGAACAGATTGTTTGAGATATATGTGACCTCAATATCATATATTAATTCACATGTGCATGTACTTTCTTTTCCCAAGTCTCTCTTATCAAGTTACTAGGATATCAAACTCCAATATGAGGGACAAATCCCATCTACATCACTCACAATCATCCCCATGTGTCATAGTGCATTCGATGACAACCTTTATGGAAATCCTTGTTTAGGATTACGGTGGATGATGTCTAAGTACACAAATGACATGTGATGAGTGTAGTGATTTCAGGTAAAAGAACCACAATCACCACCTTCACCATAAGAGATGACTATGACCACCAATTATGGAATCCATGTCTCACTCTCACAGTGGGTCTGCCTGATACACTATTATCTAACAAGTATCTATGTACTTGGTTTGTCACATATCAAAACTGACGAGATTCTGTCATCAATCAACACACACTCTAGTCTTATGTGTTATTTCTGTCTATCTACCTTCCACAATAACATATGACTAAGGACATAATAACAATGTACATACTCTTAACATCCATATGATCTCATTGCTCAAGTCACACACTTGAAGACATACTTCATTCAGTAATGTTATTCTTTATACATTCATTATGTTTCCGCATTATCTCATAACTGAGTGAAATAAAAAATCCAAAGCTTGCTATTATTACTAATCAAATCCTTTATATAATATGCCATTGTAATCATCATATGATAGGCTCTCTGGGCATACCTACCAACATACTCCCACTAGAACTTAGATCCAATCACCCACAAATCTCATTCTTAGTGATCTAAACATGTCCATCATGTTTCTACTGTGCAAGTGAAAATATAGAGGGTTAGCAACACTTTGCCTTTAGCCGATATATTTCATGTTTCACTTCTCTTCACTGTATGCCATTTTGTATTAGATGGAATTTCCATAGTATGCTATCTGATATTCCTTGCATAACTAGTATCTCCATTATTTTCATAGTATTTCTACTGTGTCATCAATGGTTGGAACATCTCTTTAAGCTCATCTAGATGAACTTCCATATCCATACAATATTTACTCCTATGTTCATAACACAAGGACATACGACTTTGATTGTAGAATTACAATAATGGTCTATAGTTCAGAACCCTTTCCAACCTACAACTCTTCTTTTAAGATTAAGCACAATTTGCAATCATTTTTTGTCATTTCAAAAGCTTGAATCCTCTCTATTGTTCCTATTAAGGAATGTGGTTTTAATCTCCATATGCCAAATCACCATATGTTCATCACTTTGAACAGGTTTGAAAAACTTTCAACCAATCTGTCATCCATGTTAGTCTTCAATATGAAAACCCAACTGCACCTTCTAGGTTTACCCTTCTAGGTGGTTCCACTAAGGTCAAATCACTTCTTAGACTCTGGTCCCTCAATAGTTCTTAGTTGATTGTTGGCTCATCATATTATGACCAACTCATAACTTATTTGAGTTATAGGATTCACGATCTTTTAATCTCAATTGTGTTATACTAGAACTACAAGTTTTGTGTTATATAAAGAACTTGAGATTCCACAATAATTTGTGATTCTCCTTGTTCCCATTGTACCTCGTCTAGTTCAATGTTTTCTTATTGATCTCAAACTTTTCAAGTTCTACTTTACTCCCACTAATTCCTTTAGAATTCAACTATCCTAGCAACAAACACCTTTGTTATCGGATTGAGATAACTAGTGTCCAAAAAACTTACATTTATATGATTAAATATTTTCAAGAAAATGTAAGCTTCAATCCTTATTTTAGACATACCGGGACATGCCCATACCATATCTCATATGGTGTCTATCAAACCCATTTTTAGACGGTACATTGTTTTAGTGCTAAGAATGTACCCTTTGAGGAAATTAGAAGATTAGATTAAATGATAATCACATCATGACTCATAAGGATGTGTTTCCTTCTTTCTGATACATCATTATGTTTCAGGTGGAGTTGATTGTGATACATGATAACACCTATTTTTGTGATGTTTTTGCCCTTTATTTTGTTATCAAAACTGTCCTTTTCTGCTATTTTCCTCTCTTTTATTAGCACTTTCACAATAATTGGCCAAGCAATGCTCTTAATCCAATTTTTCCATCTTTTGCAGAGTTTTTCCTCATTTTGGTGCAATAAGACCGTCCCGGCCCACAAATAAGTCCAAGTCTGTTTCGGCCTTCCTGACGCCCGAAAAACCTCTGCCCGACAGGGTGGAGCGACACAATGACACTCGACAAAGGGATGCCACGCAAGAAGAAACTGACGGACGACACGTCTTCTACCCGACAGGGAGCCAAGCTCACCACGAAAACCCAAGCTTGTCGGGCGACACAGCCACCCACCGGCAAACACGCTGCCCGTCACGTGACCGATATCCGACACCCCTGCACCGAGCATACCTGTATCGGCCGTCCACCGACCCACAAATAAGGAGGACACATGGCGCTTCGAGCACCATAACTTCCCCCAACCGCTGCCTATAAATAACAGCTATAGGAATCCGAAGGGACAGTTTGGACAATGGGGAACTTTGAGCGGTCTTCCGAGGAAAACTGCGAGAGCAAGAGTATCGTGCCCCAGTGCTCGCACCGGGAAACTCTAGGTGAGCTCTTCCTCGTCCTGAGAGGGAGGGGATGGTTCACTTAGGACCGTCCCGGGCGACACTGCGGGCCGATATCGGCCGACGTAGATGAGCGACACAAGTGCCCGACAATAGAATGCGTCGCTCCATGCCCGACATGATATCAAACCCGATACACTTCTCCCGTCATGCGTGCCGCCCGAGAGGGTGTGCCGTCCGACATGAGCATATCGGCCAGGGTCCTTGAGCGATACAGTCGACCATCATAGTGTGCCGCCCGAGAGGGTGTGCCGCCCGACACGGCTGTATCGAGCTAGGCTCCTGACCGGTATCGGGATGGAGGGTCCACTGTAGTCTATCGTCCTTCTACATCAAGAAGGTGATACCTATCTTTACTTATGTTATTTAATTCTTTAATTCCTGCATTGTAATCAAACCTTTATACGTTTATAGAAATAGAAAAGCTTAATTACTTGTTGCTTTATGCTTGGTACAATGTGTTGGATGACTTCTATGTTTGATATCTGAACTCTAGCTTGTATGTTTGGATCGCGTTTCGCTTAGCTACCGAATTGTATTTTCCCGTCGCAACAACTTCGAGAGTTGTGTTGTGGCTCTAGTGTTTGGTCTGATTATGGAGTACGAGAGTGCCTGGAATGGAGTTGTTTCAGTAACATGCCGCTCTAACGTAAGACCAGCAACCTCGAGAGGGGTGTTGGTGCTTGGTTAGAGGTACTCGCTCTGAGAGGAGGGGTGCAGGATGCTACTGCTACTACTTGTTTTACTAAAGTCATATCCTTCGTACCTTACTCTAGCTCTAGTTTTTATCTTTCTATTTCTGTTGCATGAAAACCCCTAAAAACTGCTAAATGACTAAAACCTTAAATCTCTCTAGTAGCTCGAGTTGGAGATAGATTTCTTTGTTTTGTTTGTGACATCTTGCTGTTTCCCTTTTGGGAATTTATATCTCTATACCTGCCGGAGTGTAGTGTGTCGATTCTGGGTTCTCAACACTACCACCCTTGTCCCTGTGTTCGACCCCGTATGTCTACTTCGACCCCGTAAGCAAAGTTGTGGAGGCCTAGAAGGATTCGGGTTTATAAATGTAAAAGATCGACTACCTCAAATCCGCCTCCAACTTTTGGACGCGCGATTTAGGCCAGTCAACTTTTTGGCGCCGTTGCCGGGGACAAGGCAAAAATAGTACTGTAGACGAATTCGAATCCACTAACTACACTCCAGTGCCTCAAACTTAGGAATGAGCTTGACAACACTCTTTTTTTTTCTTATTGTTATTCTTGGCCTTAAAAGTAAAAATTCAATTTTCTAAAACTTGGTTTTTCGTGCCATTTCAGGGACTCTGAAGAACTATGACCTGTTCTGCCGAGCTTTGATACCATGTCTCATTGCGAGCAGTCTCTTTCTGAGGGTGAATGTCAGGGACAAGGTGAGAGATCGAGCCAGCCTAACTTGGTTGGTCAACTTTCCGCCTACATAAAGAGACAGGATACCATCATCAGCCAACTGGTGCATGGCACACTCCCTAGCCCTGGGGCTCTGAATTCAATGCAACGCCAGATGGCCAGCTTGCAGATGCACCAGCGTGAGGTTGATCAGCGGCTGACACAGATGACTGCTCTGATGAAGAATCTTGTAATAAAAGCACTCCCATACCCTGAAACTGTCAGAATGGCAGCTCTGAAGTCTGGAAGAACACTGGAGTGCCCTGAGGAAGCCAGGCCTGAGCCCGAGCTAAGGCTTGAGGGTGCAGCCCCAGTAGAAGAGGAAGAAAGATAGGCAGACGTTCGAGAGTCTATGCAAAGGTTCCCTGAAGAGATACCTGGCGAAAGGAATGCTTACACTCCTAGGGTTCCGTTCCCGTACAAATTGATAAAGGCGAATCTGAAGAAGCGTCATGAGAAGTTCATGGAGTCGATTAGGAAGCTGCATCTCGAAGTGCCTTTCCTTGACACATTGGAGGAGATGCCTACATACGCCAAGTTTCTCAAGGACCTTATCACAAAGAAAAGAAGGGGAGGAAGGATTGAGACAGTGCACCTAGCTTCTACTTCCTCTGCCTTCGTGAAGCCCGACATTCCAATTAAGAGAAGGGACCCCAGAGCATTCACAATCCCGTTCTCCATCGGGGACAATGTCGAGCGTAAGGGTCTAGCAGACTTGGGGGAAAGCATCAGCCTCATGCCCCTAAGTTTCACACTAAGGGTGGGTTTGACCGACATGGTTCGAACCAACATGAGGATTGAACTGGCAGACCACACCTTTAAGAGACCCGTCGGCATTGTCGAAGATGTACCGATCAGGGTTGTCAATTTCTTCATCCCTTGCGATATAGTCGTCATCGACACAGCTGAAGACCCCCGTTGCCCGATCATCTTTGGGCACCCTTCTTAGAAATAGGGAGAGCGCTGATTGATGTCTCTGAGGGGACGATCACTTTGAGGGTCGAAAATGACCATATGGACTTCAAGTTGAAGGAGATCATGAGAAGCCCGTCACTGTCTGAATCAGCATGATTCGCAGATAGCTACAATAAATTCTGCGAGGAAATAGAGGAAGATATCCGGACAGTAGACCCCCTCTTGAGGGCTATAAGCTGTCAGAATCCTGACCTCGAAGATCCTGAAGTCGTGGAGTATCTCAACCTTTTCGACCTTTCTGATGAAGACTTGCAAGAAGAGGATAAGGTGGTGGAGTCTGCGATGTATGCCTCCCTCGAGGGGGAGCCTCAGGAGAAGGCACCCAGACCAAAGCCAGAGTTAAAAGCGTTGCCTGAAGGCCTGAAGTATGAGTTCTTGGATGAAGAGCACAGAAACCCCATCATCGTAAATGCCAATCTTTCAAGCAATCAGCTAGACCGACTCCTTGAGGAGTTAAGGCTCCACAGGGGGGCTATAGGATACTCAGTAGATGATATCAAAGGCCTTAGCCCCGCCCTATGCATGCATCACATCAACTTAGATAAATCTGCCAAGCCTCTGGCCCAACCCCAGAGGAAGATAAACCAGATGCTCAAGGAGGTCATCAAGAAAGAGGTAATAAAGCTTAGGGATGCGGGGATCATTTACCCAAGCCGCGATAGCAATTGGGTGAGTCCGATCCACGTAGTGCCCAAAAAGGGAGGGATGACGTTGGTTAAGGGTAAGAAGGGCGACGAGGTGGCGGTTAGGACCGTCACTAGATGGCAGATGTGCATTGATTACCGAAAGCTAAATCAGGCTACAAAGAAGGATAATTTTCCGCTACCTTTTATTGACCAAGTTCTTGAAAGGTTAGCACATCACGATTTCTTTTGTTTTCTTGATGGCTTTTCAGGTTTTTACCAGGTACCCATCTTGCCCGACGATCAGGAGAAAACAACATTCACCTGCCTTTACGACACTTATGCCTTCCGAAGGATGCCCTTCGAACTCTGCAACGCCCCCGCTACCTTTCAAAGATGCATGATATCAATGTTCTCAGATTTTCTAGAAGACATCATAGAAGTTTTCATGGATGACTTTTCAATCTATGGGAAGGACTTCGATAGCTATCTGAAGAATCTGTCATTGGTCCTTCAAAGGTGCGAGGAGAACAGCCTAGTTCTGAACTGGGAAAAGTGCCATTTCATGGTGCTGGAGGGCATCGTTCTAGGGCATAAGATCTCAAGGCGTGGGATTGAGGTGGACGTAAGAAAAGTTGAAGAAATATCCAAGCTTCCTCCACCGAGATCCGTGACGGGAGTGCGAAGCTTCCTCGGGCACGCCGGATATTACCGAAGATTCATCAAGGACTTTTCGAAGATTTCCAAACCGCTGTCCAATCTTCTGGTAAAAGATGCTGAATTTGTTTTCTCTAACGATTGTCTCAGTGCTTTTCAGGCCCTGAAAAACGCTTTAATATCACCACCTATCCTTCAAGCGCCAGAATGGGATTTACCTTTTGAGCTGATGTGCGATGCTAGCAACTACGCGGTTGGAGTAGTCCTGGGGCAAAAGAAAGACAAAAAGCACCATGTGATTCGCTACGCTAGTTGCACGTTGGACAAGGCTCAAGTAAACTACACAACAACTGAGAAGGATATGCTCGTGATCATCTTTGCGTTCGATAAGTTCAGGTCATATCTCGTCGGAGCTAAGGTCAAAGTATACACAGATCACGAGGCTATAAAATACTTGATGCAAAATAAAGACGCAAAGCCCAGACTGTTGAGGTGGGCCTTACTGCTCCAAGAGTTTGACTACAAAATTATCGACAAGAAGGGCGTAGAGAATGTGGTCGGAGACCACCTATCAAGGATCGTGGCTGAGAGACAGGGAGGGCCTCCAATCAACGATGACTATGCCGACGAGACTCTTATGTTGGCCGAAGCTCAAGAAGAAAGCTTACCCTGATTTGCAGACATCTGCAATTATCTTGCTTGCGGAGAACTGCCTCCTGACATCACGTACAATCAGAAAAAGAAGCTATTCGTGGATGCTAAAAACTACTACTGGGATGATCCTCTCCTATTCAGAAAGTGTGCCGACAACTTATACAGGAGGTGCATCCCAGAAGAAGAAACCGCGGACATCCTGAAAGAATGCCACACCTCCCCCTATGGTGGTCACCTGGGTAGCGAAAGAACAGCTGCAAAGGTGCTACAGTCAGGTTTCTACTGGCCCTCCTTATTTAAAGATGCTACACAATTTGTGAGGGTTTGCAAAGAGTGCCAGTTTACAGGGAACATAGGGCGGAGGAATGAAATGCCAATGGCAAGCTGGATCGAAGTAGAAATATTTGACGTATGGGGGATCGACTACATGGGACCGTTTCCCCCATCCCGGGGGTATCAGTACATACTCGTGGCAGTGGATTATGTATCGAAGTGGGTGGAAGCGGTAGCCACCCAAACCTGTGATGCCAAGTTGGTTATCAAGCTCTTCGAGAAGACCATCTTTCCTCGTTTCGGTGTACCACACACTGTTATAAGCGACGGAGGGTCGCACTTTGGAGAGAGACAGTTTAAAGCACTTCTACGCAAGTACGGAGTGAAACACAAGATCGCTACACCCTACCACCCACAGACGTCAGGGCAGGTAGAGGTTTCCAATAGAAAAATCAAGCAGATCTTGGAGAAAACTGTCAGCCGAACGAGGAAAGACTGGTCTATGAAGCTTGACGACGCGCTTTGGGCCTACCGTACTGCTTACAAAATTCCCATCGGAACCACCCCCTATCAGCTTATCTATGGAAAGTCCTGCCATTTGCCTTTGGAATTGGAACACAAGGCCCTTTGGGCAATCAAGTTCCTAAATATGGACCTCGACAAAGTAGGAGAAAAGAGGTTTTTGCAGCTTCAAGAGCTCGAAGAGCTGAGAATGAACGCCTACAAAAATGCAAAAATCTACAAACAGAGGACTAAATTGTGGCATGACGCCCACCTCAGGAGAAAAGACGTAAGCAAAGGGGATAAAGTCTTGTTATTCAAATCCTCCATACGTCTTTTCCTTGGGAAGCTACAAATGAGGTGGTCAGGACCGTTCACCGTGTCAAAAATATACCCATCAGGAATGATGGAACTCTACGACAAGGACGATCCGACCAAGGTCTTCCAAGTGAATGGGCACAGGGTGAAAAGGTTCTATGAGGATGAAACTTTTGTCAGAAGAGCAGAGATCAACCTGCAAGATATGGGTACAGTCAAGGGCTGAACAGGATGATCCTACACCGGTCGAGCTGGCGACGCAACCTTCAACGCTACTCGGGAGGCAGTCCGAGTTTTTATTTCTTTCATAGAGTACGAATCGCACAAGAATTAGAGTTGCGACCGCAGCTAAAGCAACAACTGTCGGACAAAAACGTCACAACCCCAAAGAGGAGTACTTCCTTATTATAGTCTGTCTTCTGTGGTGGTTTAGGACCATCTCCAGAGACAACACAAGTCTTGCCCCGATGGACTCCGGATCTCATCTGGGCACTCCAGTTCCATCCTCCTAAGGAGGGGGGAAGCATCCACAAGTGTTTTCAAGAGCTCTCTGTCTACCACGTGCAAGCTTCGAGCTTCCTTCTTGAGAGCTTTGCACTTGTTCCGGCTGCTTCCAACTGGGGAAATAAAAGGGCTGCAGCAGAGAAGCATATTGCAGCTTCTCCAAGGCACAAGAGAGCCCACTAGATAACCTTCACTGGGCTAACATGACCTCGCCCTGTATTCTTCGCTACTCTGGGACAGAGTACGAAGTAAGTTTGGGGGGGTACCCATGTACCAGTGAAGGATGTATAAAAATTTTGCTTCACCTCCACCCTTTGTGCCATTTTGTTCTTGCTCTTTATCATGTGTATGTACCCATGCTCATATAAAATGTCATGATCATATAAAAAAGAGAAATTTTTGAAAAATTTTGCTTTTACTCCCATGCATATGTACAAAGTTGCTATAATAGTAAAAACCTGTTGCGACTTCTTGCAAAGTTAGTTTTCTATGTGCTTAACGAGATGCAAGTTCTATTATATATTTTTGATAATGCTGCTTCAAACGAACAAAAGAGTATGTTTTGCCATGTCAAAAATTTCGAAAAATATAATAATCTCGCAAACAGCTAAGAGACGAGTATGGAGAAGGAAAAAGCTGCCCAAACAGCAGAAATCTCTTTTGTCTTCCCTCACCCAACGAAAATCTTAAAAAGAGAGAGAAGCCTTATGAGTGTGAATAAAAGCATGAGAGTTGTGCCCAATAAAAGAAAAAAAAAATATATACACACTTGTTTTCCAAAAGTACCCATCTTTAGGCATGGTAGATATGGGGCAGTGGTACGTAGGATGTGAAATCACTGCTCTAAAGCCAACTGGCTTGGACTGTAGGGACCACTTGCCTGCTAACGGACCCTTACCTGGATGGACCGATGGGAAACAAGGAAAAACCCCAAAAAGCCTTAGCCTACCCTTTACACAACTTTCTGCCCCAAAAATAAAGCTGTTTGGTGTGTAAGCTAACTTCAGAATCATACAACAAAGTCTCGCCGAAGCTATAGAGAAGAATCTTACTTAAACAATAAGGCAGGAAAAACTAAGTCTTTTGTTCATAGTGAGACAACATTATCTTTAAGGCATTGCGATTCTTGTTTCACCTTTTGAACAGAAAGCTACTCCGAGCAGAAGAAGCATCACTAAATATAGTTTAAATATTGATTGAGGACAATCAAAATGCTAAGTTTGGGGGAGTTGATAACACCTATTTTTGTGATGTTTTTGCCCTTTATTTTGTTATCAAAACTGCCCTTTTATGCTATTTTCCTCTCTTTTATTAGCACTTTCACAATAATTGGCCAAGCAATGCTCTTAATCCAATTTTTTCATCTTTTGTAGAGTTTTTCCTCATTTTGGTGCAATAAGGCCGTCCCGGCCCACAAATAAGTCCAAGTCTGTTTCGGCCTTCCTGACGCCCGACAAACCTCTGCCCGAAAGGGTGGAGCGACACAATAACGCTCGACAAAGGGATGCCGCGCAAGAAGAAACTGACGGACGAAACGTCTTCTACCCAACAGGGAGCCAAGCTCGCCATGACAACCCAAGCTTGTCAGGCGACACAGCCACCCACCGGCAGGCACGCCGCCCGTCACGTGACCGATAGTCGACACCCCTGTGCCGAGCGATACTTGTATCGGCCGTCCACCGACCCACAAATAAGGAGGACACGTGGCGCTTCGAGCACCATAACTTCCCCCAACCGCTACCTATAAATAGCAGCTACAGGAATCTGAAGGGACAGTTCGGACAGTGGGGAACTTTGAGCGATTTTCCGAGGAAAACTGCGAGAGCAAGAGTATCGTGCCCCAGTGCTCGTACCGGGCAACTCTAGGTGAGCTCTTCCTCATCTCGAGAGGGAGGGGATGGTTCACTTAGGACCGTCTCGGGTGACACTGCGGGCCGATATCGGCCGACGTAGATGAGCGACACAAGTTCCTGACAGTAGAACGCGTCGCTCCATGCCCGAAACGATATCGAACCCGATACGCTTTGCCCGTCATGCGTGCCGCCCGACATGAGCGTATCGACCAGGGTCCTTGAGCGATACAGTCGGCCATCACAGTGTGCCACCCGACACGGCTGTATCGAGCTAGGCTCCTGGCCGTTATCGGGCTGGAGGGTCCACTGTAGTCTATAGTCCTTCTACATCAAGAAGGCGATACCTATATTTACTTATGTTATTTAATTCTTTAATTCCTGCATTGTAATCAAACCTTTATACGTTTATAGAAATAGAAAAGCTTAATTACTTGCTGCTTTATGCTTGGTACAATGTGTTGGATGACTTCTATGTTTGATATCTGAACTCTATCTTGCATGTTTGGATCGCGTTTCGCTTAGATACCGAATCGTGTTTTCCCGTCGCAACAACTTCGAGAGTTGTGTTGTGGCTCTAGTGTTTGGTCCGATTTTGGAGTACGAGAGTGCCTGGAACGGAGTTGTTTCAGTAACATGCCGCTCTAACGTAAGACCAGCAACCTCGAGAGGGGTGTTGGTGCTTGGTTAGATGTACTCCCTCTGAGAGGAGGGGTGCAGGATGCTACTGCTACTACTTGTTTTACTAAAGTCTTATCCTTCGTACCTTGCTCTAGCTGTAGTTTTTATCTTTCTGTTTCTGTTGCATGAAAACCCTAAAAACTGCTAAATGACTAAAACCTTAAATCTCTCTAGTAGCTCGAGTTGGAGATAGATTTCTTTGTTTTGTTTGTGACATCTTGCTGTTTCCCTTTTGGGAATTTATATCTCTATACCTGCCAGAGTGTAGCGTGTCGATTCTGGGTTCTCAACACTACCACCCTTGTCCCTGTGTTCGACCCCGTATGTCTACTTCGACCCCGTAAGCAAAGTTGCGGGGGCCTAGAAGGATTCAGGTTTATAAATGTAAAAGCTCGACTACCTCAAATCCACCTCCAACTTTTGGACGGGCGATTTAGGCCGGTCAATACACTATCATAGTTTCTCCAGAAGGTTCTCAAACAATTCCTGTAGAGTATTTCAACATTGATCATATCAAAGTATCTTAATACTTTTAAGGAAGTTGTGTACTTCATACACGTAATCTTCTTGATCAATTCAAGAGATTTGTGTGTTACTGAATACATATCACCATATAATCAGTAAATATAATGAAGTATAAATGTCTGTAACATTTATTCCGAAGGTCTTTATACATCATTATGTACATGTCCTAACAAGATGCTTATTCTCTCATTACACCTAGTGAGAGGTGGTTTGTCCTATTGCTCATATATAAGACTTGCATATATGTTATTGGTTCAATAACCAAAAGAGTCTAGATGCACATCAACATGTTCTAGAAATACATTTCTTATATATGCCCTCTAGATGACAATGTTATAGATATTGATTTCTTGAGTTTATCAATTATAATCTTTTAGGTATTTAAGTTAATAACATTCATATTTGGATACTTGACTTAAATATTGCGAGATATTTGGGGAATTCCATACAAGATCATATCTTTGAAATAGAACTATTAACAACTCTTTATTTATAATCATCCTTGTCCATACAAGATGCATAAAGTAAAATATTTCTAATATTGACATAATGAGATAACAATTCATCTAAATTTATTACATGACCAATGGGCTAAGATAAATTCTTAATATAGACTAAAGTTGAAGCAAATTTAGATCCACATAGTCCATCCTTGTCCTTTCATAAAGGCTTTACTTCTTATCAGATCTTGCACATCAACGTATGTAGTGTATCATATACCTGAGTTGAAGAAGTAATCCTATATATCTTATAATGTTTAAACATGAAGTAAAGGTCTCTACCCCTTCCTTCTTCTTCTTTAATTCCTCCAAGAAGAGAGGGCAATTCCTTTTCCAATATCCAGGCTGGCGACAATGGTGACAATTGCCTCCCTTATTTACTCCTCCCTTTGCCTTGAGAGCTGAAGACTTGGGTTTCTGGCCAGGTTTAGAACACTTGTTATCTTTGCCTTTGTCTTTGGACTTTTCTTTTGTCTTACTGATCATCATCACATACTTGGGATTGTCTTTCTTCATTTATGTCTCAGTTATTATCAACATGCCAAGTAGCTCTGTCAATGACTTTTCAAAGCCATTCTAGTTGTAGTTCATGACAAATTGACTGTATGACTCTAGAAGAGACTATAGAATCACATCAGTGGCCAACTCTTGACTGGGGGAATCCCATTCTAGAAAGGTTCTCCACATACCCAATGAACTTGAGCACATGAGGACCTACTGGATCTCCTTCTTCCATGTTACATTTGAACAATGCTTTAGTGACATCAAATTTATCATGTCTTGCCTAATTTTAGAACATGTTCTTAAGACGTGTGACCATCTCAATAACATCCATGCTCTCATGCTATATTTTCAATTCATAGTTCATGGAGCACATCATTAGGCACTTGACATCAACAACATCTCAATATGATTCTTGTAAGCATCCCTGTCAGCCTTAGGTGCATTTGGAAGAGGTTCTTCTGGATCTGGTGTCTCCAGGACACAGCTTGCGCTCCTGTGTGAGAACAATTCTCAGCATTCTGAACCAATCATGGAAGTTATTCCCATTTAACTTGTCCTTCTCAAGGACTGATCTTAGAGAAAATGTGTTGTTGTGTGTTGCCATTTGATTCTATAAGAGAAATGTGCAATTCTATCAAAACCCTTTTGATTTGATTTGATTAAAAAATTGAGGATGTTTATTAGGACTCTAATTAACTATCGATCTCATTATTTTGTTCAAAATAATAACCTCAATTATCAATTCATAATATTGCAATGCACAAACTTCTAATGATCCAAGATCCAAAATAATTCAATTATTATCCAGCCAACGCCAACGTCCATAATCAATCAAGAAGGTAAGCAACTTTTGCCAATTGTATCTTATGTAATTCTTTGATAGATGGTATGCACAACTCTTTTCCATAGTCATCTGCATACCTCTGGCGCTTAATCTCATTAAGGAAACTCAGTTAAGCCCAACCCAAAAGCCAACACGATAATGATGCACCCCACTTGGGAAACCCATATTTATTACATCACACTTCCACGAGATAAACGGTGCACCATCCTTGGGGTGCCCATACTTGGTTGATCAAGCTTTTCATGTGTGCTGCTAATGGAAAACATCTTAGACTTAATATGTTTGATTAAGGGATATATATATATATATATATATATATATATATATATATATATATATATACACATTATCCGATCACCACACATATATAGTACATATCAATTTGGGTGATCGGTTCAACCCTTGAACCGAATGGCTCACCTCTTGGCCGGTCAGTTGGTCGTTTCACATCTGAAACAATTGTCTGGCATCCTTTCCAATTGATGTTTGGACACCTCCAAATGGCTAGTTGGGTCCACCAGCCGATCGGTTCACACCTCTTGTGGTTTGCCCTCCTCAGTTCTCTAGCTGGTTGGCTCATCTTGTAAAACGGTCGACTCGCCTGACAGTAACCGTCTTCTTCATCGTAGTAAGAAAAGAAACTATCCTATTGCTATTATACTTACTACATAGTAATGAAAAATTTTGAGTTACATTCAAGGGATGCAAAGGTAGGAAAGAATAATACTTCTACATTGAGAAGAAGAAGGTAGAGGCTCGGTATGCAAACTGAGATATAACAAGATCAAACTAACCATTCAACCAGACACAAATATTTAGCTTACTGGTCATAACCACTCTACATATCCACCATCAAAACTCACAATTAGAGTGAGACATGCAAATTGCATATATATATATATATATATATATATATATATATATATATATATATATATATATATATATATATATATATATATATATATATATATATATGGGCCCATCTTTATTGCCCGCACGGGTAGCTACCCGCCCACCCTTCTGACCACTTTATTTCAATTTTTTTTCATAATTGTAGGGGACTATTTTGTCTAGCTCTCCAAAAAATTTTAGCCAAAAATAATATCATTTGCCCCTCCAAAATAAAAAAACCCATCCTTATATATATCTACTGTATATTTTATACAGAGTTACTCTTTTATTCGTGTAGTTACTTTCTGTTCACTATAGTTACTTTTTTGACAGTAGAGTTACTTTTTTGTCCAGGAGAGTTACTTTTTTGGCTGTCGGGTAGCGAAAATCCAGGCTACCTATGCGGGCAACAAATGAACTCCATATATATATATATATATATATATATATATATATATATATATATATATATATATATATATATATATATATATATATAGTCAGGCTAGAATACACTCGAGTGTACAGATTGCATGAATAAAATCAAGTGTGTTTGCATATCATGACTATTTTTTGTAAAATGTAAACCATTGATCTTCACTATCATACTATAACCAAGCTACATACAAATTTTGAGCCCATTTGGATGAGTGTAAGTCACTCATCCAATGGCAAAAAAATCAACACAGGAAACTAATTTGAAATGCATAATTTTTGCTGTTTTTGTAACATGACCTATACATGTCCAAATGTGCTCAAATTTTGTGTATGATCTATTCACAACATGTTTAAGAAGATCAATGGATTAGATTAAAAAAAATATTGCATCATGAAAAATTACTTGAGCGTATTCTGCTTCGAATACACTCGAGTGTATTCTAGCCTGACTCTCTCTCTCTCTCTCTTTATATATATATATATATATATTAGTTTGGGATTATACATGACCTTTAATCCTAAATGAACATTAATCAATTTAAGTATTCACATTGTAAATAAATAAATGATGAAATCTAAAAACCCAATCATATCGATTATCTTAAAACATAGTAAATTGAAGTGGTTCTGATACCACTGTAGGGAAATATGGCGGCAGAGCAGGCATCAGAAATAGTTTTTTTACTGTCATATTCCCATGAACTAGTAGATCGTGTCAATAACTATGTAATGAGAAGGATGGTTTATGAGGTCATACCTGGTCCTGGAGCAAGCCCAATGACAATTCCCTCATTGTAGTATGTGACTTTCTTCAAGTCACACTCGAACAACATCTACGTCAGCCTCCTGGTTAATCACCACAGACAACATGTTGACATTGTCCTCCTAGCAGGAAAAGTATCCATGCCTCTAGAGCAGTCCACATCGACCAGCAAGAACTCTTGTTGTTCATGTACAACAACTAGGAAGGAGTTGTCCCTCTCCATTTTGGTGTACCGGTAACCAACTTACTCTTCCATAATTGTTCTCCCTTGCTATCCCTCCCTTTAGTAGGTAGGACTTTCTTGGGTTCTCTTGGTTACCACAAATAGAGAAGACAAATACTTTTTAGAGTTAATTGAGTTGTGTATGAAAGGCCCCCAATATCCCTATATTTATAGGAGGGTCAAGGTCAGGGTTCCCAGTCTCAGTGGGAGTTGAAGGAACCAAAATTTCACAAAATTTTGCAACTTGTGAGTGGAAAAATGGTCAGTTCACAGGTGAATGGATTTGTTGGCATGTGAGCCAATCAGGTCAACCCTTGAACCGGTCATTTCATCATGTTTCCTAATCACAATTGTATTGGTAATTAATATTCAATTGAATGCGCAACATGACTTCACACAAATCCTTGAATCAATCAAATTGATCCACCAACCGCTTGGTTCACAACCTAAGCCGACTGGTTCATGGACCTGAGCCGATCAGTTCATTCCAAAATCAGTTGCTTCACTCTCCAAAACTTCCAAATTTGGTTTGATTGACATGAAACATTGATCGGTTGGTTCAACATTTGAACCGGTCGGTTCACTTGTCCAATCAGTCAATTTACAACCAATACTATTTTAATTGAATACCTAACTCTTTAGAAATCAAGTTTAAACCATTTTCATGAATTAAATCCTATTCCAAGTGTATCCTATCTGTGTGACCCTATATGTTCCAAGTTACGTTGGCAATGAATATCAATAACTCATTTATGACATCACAAGCAAAAGTGGTGCCTAGTTCCCCATCATTGTTTCCCAAGTAATTGGAAAGTTAGAGAACAACTTCAACCTAATTAATGTGATAGGTGTTATAGTGATTATATAATTCCTTTGTCTCTAATATCCATATTGAACCCGAGGCATAGAATTATCATCCTTTCAATGTTACATCCACGTTCTTTGAACAAGAGTAGATTGTCTAAGATATATGTGACCCCGATATCATAATTTGATTCACATGCGCATGCACATGCTTTTCCTTAACCTCTCTTACCAAGTCTCTAGGATAATAAACTCCAGTATGAGGGACAAATCCCATCTACATCACTCACAATCATCGCCATGTGTCACCGTGCATCCAATAATCACCTTTATGGGAACCCTTATTCATGATTACAATGGATTATGTCTAAGTACACCAAACGACATGTGATGAGTGTAGTGATTTTAGGTCTAAGAACCACAACCAACACCTTCACTATGAGAGATGACTATGAGAACAAATTATTGTTTCCATGTGTCACTCTCAAGGTGGGTCCATCGATACACTATTCTCTAACAAGTTTCTATGTGCTTGGTTTGATATCACATATCATGACTGATGAGATTGTATCATCAACCAACACACACTCTAGTCTTCTGTGTTATTTCTATCTATCAACATTCCACAATAACATATGACTAGGGACATAATAAAAAGGTACATACTCTTAACATTTGTACAATCTCGTTGTTCAAGTCACACACTTGAAGACATATGTCATTGGGTAATGTTTTTATTTAGACATCCATTAAATTTCCTCATTCTCGCATAACTAAGTGAAACATAATAAATCAGAAGATTGCCTTTATTATTAATCAAATTCTTTATATAATATGCCATCACAATCATCATATGATTGGCTCTCTGGGCATACATACCAATAGTCATTGGGGTCAATTGAGAAGATTGATGATTTCTTGATCACCTTGATGATGTGGTTACAAAATTTTGTGAAGCCTTTGCTGAAACAATGGTAAAATTAGACATGCCCTAGGAAAGAACGAACATGCCTCATAATAGAATGTATAGTCAACATGGATATCAATCTGATATTGGTTGTATCCACCTCAATCCTTGACTTGGATACACTATGACCCAAAACTATCCCCTCAAGAATTGTGAAATGGATTTCCTCCCAAGAGAAAACTAGACACATCTTGACACCTCTCAAGCATGGCAATGAGGTGAAACAAGAAATCATCAAAATATTTATTGAGCATAGAATAATGATCCATGAAGAGTTATAATGAAGAATCAAACATGTCCACCAAACTAGATCTAATACATCTCTAGAAAGTAAAGAGAAAATTACACATGCCAAATGACATCCTTTTATAAGGAAATTTTCTAGATGGACAAGTGTAAGGTTTTTCTCTTGATCTATTGGATGGAATGCCATTGAAAGAATTGAAGTACCCATAAATAAAGCATAAGAATCTTTGACATGCAAGCCTCTCTAGGATTTGATCAATAAATAGTAGCAAAAAATGGTCCTTTTTGGTTTTTGCATTCATTTTTCTATAATCTACTTGTATTCTTCACTTGGGTTGCACTCTCAAGGGAATTTTTCTCCTTCATCATGGAAACCACATTAATCCTACCCTTTTTGGGTACTAGTTGTATGGGGCTTACCAAAAACTACTAGAGATTGGGTAAGTGATACATGCATCAAGAAATTTCCCAACATATCGACTCACTACTTTTCAACTTTATCATTATTTGCATTTGACTATTAGGGTGGGTATCATCCTCCAAGTATATACAATGAACATAAATGGAGGGATTCACTCCCCTCAAATAGTCTATAGACCTGACAAGTCTTCAAAACTCTCACTAGAGCATCCTCTTCGTCAAGAGAGAGAATAGAATAAATGATCAATAGTAGTGTGTCATTTGGACAAAGTAAATCATACCTTTAGCTCTAAGAAAATAGGATGTTTAATAGAAGGTTTTAGTGTCTTTATAGCTAGCAAAGAAAAAGTCTCATAGTTGCCACTGTCTCAGATTCTTCACTATCTTCAATTAGTTCTTCAGGAAAGTCAACAATAAGCTATAATCCTTTCCTTTAAATTTTTTCTCCTATTACGAAACCCTAGATTTCTCTAATCCATTTGAGATCATAAACTATTCATCAGATATAGTCATGAGGGCTCTGCTTGGCCAAAGGATTGGTTGTGTTCATCATGCAATCCACTATGCAGTAACACTCTTTATGATGCCCAAAGAAACTACACTACTAATGAGAAAGATTTGTCATCCATAGTGTTCAACCTTAACAAGTTTCATTCTTATATTCTCAAAACAAGGTCATAGTATACACCAATCACGACACTCTAAAGTATCTCATGTCAAAATAAGATTCAAATTTTAGTTTGACTAGATGTATCCTCCTATTATAAGAGTTTGACTTAGAGATCATTGACAAGAAGGGTTGTGAGAAATCTACTTTCGACCACATCTCTTGCATTGAGGCACCTTATTATGATGTGATAAGAATCAAAGAAACAATGACACATGAGTAGCTCATGGTAGTTAGTGCAACCTAAAGGCCACGGTACAAAGATTCCATGAACTTCTTGTCTAATGAGATGGTGCCAAAAAATTGGTTGAGTGAAGAGAGAAAGAGATTGTATGCATCCACCAAATACTATGTGTAGGAGGGCCCACATATCTTCAAGTATAGCTACAATCAGCTCAATAGAAAATGTTTTCCCGAGAATGTGCATCTAGAGACCATCATCATGTGCCACTTTGGTGCATGAATGCAAAGTAAAATGCAACAAAGGTTGTATAATGTAGGTTCTATTAGACTTCTCTCTTCAAGGATTCCCATGTTCCAAAGCATGCAAATAGTGCCAAAAGGTAGGCATAATCTTAGATAGGGACATGATGCCTCTTTCACTAGTCTTGGTGTTGAAGTATTAACAATTGGAGAACATATTTCATAGGCCCATTTTCCCCTTCTTTTTTATTTTTATGTATCTTGGTGGTTGTTGATTATGTTTCCAAGTGGGTTGAAGATATTTCTATAAGAACATATGATTACAAAGTTGTTTGTGAGTTTATCAATTCTAACATCTATAGCTGCTTTGAAGTTCCAAGGGAACTACAAGTGATGGGTAGCCATTTCATACATAGACCTTTTGATTTCTTATTAGAAAGGCACAATTTTAACCATAGGGTAGTTACCCCCCGTCATCCTCAAATAAGTTGGAAAGTTGAGATTTCCAATTAGGATATCAAGTTCATTAAAGAGAGTATGGTGATACCGGACTACAAGGACTGGTCACTCTACCTCAATGAGGCTCTATCAACATTTTGAATGGAATACAAGACCCCAAATGGTACAATTATTGAAGTTGATATATGGGGAGAGTTTCCTTGGAAGAGTTTCCACTTGCCAATGGATCTACAACACAATGTCGTATCAGGGTCAAGAGCCATGTCTTTGAATATAGAAATAACTAAGATCTAAAGGAAAATGAAATTATATGAACATGAGAATTAAGGCATGAATCATGTGAATTGTCTAATTGATGTAAGAAAGAATGATCTTGCATGAAAAACTCATATGTAGGAAGCTATGAACGTAGTCAAGGGTTTTGGATGTACAATTCAATAATGAAGTTCTTTTAGTGGAAGATAAGGTCAAAATGGGAATGACCCATCATGTCACTCACGTGTATCAATACAATTTGGTTGTGATTCAAACAAAAGGAAATAATAAAGAGTTTGTGGTGAATAGTAAGCAAATGAAGCCAATAGTTGAAATGGGCCCTGGCAAGGCTAACCAAAGTTTTGATATTGTGATGCTTGTTGAAATTCTCAAAGATTGACGACGCAGAACCACATGGAGAAAGGAAAAAAATTATTACTCATGGGAAGCAACCCATAGTTTTTGCAATATTTTGAAAACCTACCTTATTTTTATTATATTTTTAAATTTAGAAGTTCCACAAAAATACACACATATCAACATACACCTAATTTTTTTATTTTGTTATGATTTTTTCAGGACAAGGACATAGATGAAAGAATGGTCAAAGAGTGGTCATGTTATTGGAATATCTAAAGTTTGAGAGAAATATTTTGAGTTGGATTGAATTGTCCATTATAAAATCTCCATTATTATTCTATCCTAGAAAGACCATGGTGATCATATCAAAAACTTATGCAAATATATTAAAGTTGAGACACAAGATGAAGGACCATTCTCCTTAGAACGACCATGCTGCCTCAACACCAGAATGATCTTTGTATCTTAGAACAATAATGCAAAGAAGTGAATAAAAGATTGGTATAAGTCAAGTGATTCAAGCTTCCTTAGAATGACCATTCTACTCTAGATGAATGTGGTGATGTATCCCCAAAAGGAACATTCTCCTCAATATGTATATGGTGATTGAAGAAAAGATACTAACAAGGAAGAAAAAATGAGGATCCAAAATGACCATTCCAGTCGAGACAGACATGCTACCGCAAAAGCTGAACAACTATTTTGACCAGAACAACTATGGTGACATGGGCCCAAAGTCACTTAAGTGACTTACTTGAGGGAATTGAACACAATTTTCTCATTTATTCTCTCAACTGTCACAACTATTCTATAGATGAGAAATGTTGAGGATGACACACAACCACTACCAAGTGCCCTGCAAGCACTCTAGAGATTGATTGCAACTTCTATAAGCCTCCTTGATACTTGTCTAAGATGCTCCAATGTTCTTCAAGTTTCTTCGACATATATCCCCCATCCTAAAGGGGCATAAAATATCATGTCCAACCCTAAATCCTTCTCTTTTCTCAAAAGGTGTTGGGTCAATTCCAACATGAGAAGGTTGCCAAAAGCCTTTTTTGGTCAAGTTGCCAAATTGTTTTGTGTCTGCAAAAGAGAAGGTCATCCCCTAATGTGATCATTCAAAGAGAGTATCAATCCCTCACCCTCCATACCACACTCCATCCCCCACTCCTCCATCACACTCCCCTACTTCACCCTCCTTATATTATGATTGTAAGAACCAGATACACTAAACGAGATTACTTAAAACATAAAACACAACCGATCATTAATTAATCACATACCCAAAAATATGGGTTAATTAAACCGATTTCAACATCAACACCCACTCAGATCTGTTTAAATAAGAGCCCAAATTCTTCTTTCTTATATCCATCCTATGCCAAGAATTTGATGCAAATTGTTATATCACCTTAGCCACAACATATATACACAAGAGAACAATATTTTTATATGCCACACAACAAACATAATATGCTAACAAAAGTCTGATTCGTTTGAAACACCATATACAATTTTTTTCTCACCCAGACCTGAGAGTACAGGGATGACTCTAGGACATAGTAGACATCTAATCAACTTTCTCATAGATTCATTACTATAGATCCTCTTTGCTGCCATAGGTTTGTTTTCGTCACTTCCAATTACCTAAAAAATGTGACTGAACCACAAGGGTGAGACCCATGTCCCAGCAAGAGATATAACCTCCAATAATGCTTATTGATTACAACATTTTAAATAGTAAATAACTGAGCAGTTGGAGTATTTAATAATCAATTGAATAGATTGAACAATTCAAGTATGCTACAAAAATTAAGCAAATAATCTTAGCAACAAGTATGATTATCAATGTAAATATAGGTAACAAATAAATCAATTTCTCTGGATAGATATCTATTCAAATTTTATCAAATTGCATCTAATAACAATCATCATCATTAATCTGACTATCATCATATTCCTTGCTAACAACACTAGCAATCTAGCAGCATAAGCATCCCTGACATCATGAATATGTCTAGTAACATAACATGGCTATCAATATTGGCATCTCAAATAAAGGGAACAGATCTATATCATAAGTAGAACTTACATCATAGCACAATTAACTGCATAGGCATGATAAACAGTTTAAGCATTTATAGTTACATAGGCATGGCTAGCAATATTAAACATAGCTAGAAGAATCATCTTAACCATCAATGTCAGTATATTTGAAAACATAAGCAAGTTTACAATATGAGCATAACTACAAGCATATCTATTATCTCTTATTGTACTATACATGATCTCAGTGAAAAAAAGCAAACAAGGGTTATCATCCACTATGAAGCGTTGTGTATAACCCTAAACAAATATGCTGCACAGTTGTCTTACATCTTTTATTATTCCCTGGGGAGTTTGTGTCATACCACCCAAAGTCCAACTGACCCTTGCAAAGGGCTAATCGGTTCTGTACAAGATACAAGAGTGTCAATTTCCTAAGATCTCTTTCCCTCAGCCAGTACGAGTAAAAAGACATTGACATATCAGTCAAAGATGCCACTACAATGACAAATAGTCAAGCTGCTAACCACTAGTCCCCCCTTGATACAGGTCACGACACTAGAAACCAGGGAATACAAAACCCTTCAATCTGAGGAACAACTGCAGTTGTCCTCAATCACATCAAATGTATGAGGCATGACCATAGCCAACCTTCATAACCTGCATTGTGGATGACAAGGATATATCCTCAACTTTCCACCTCTATATACTCAATAGTATGCACTATGAGTTTCCCTTACGGATACTCATTTCACCATCAAGCAAGTTCTGACACTGAAGACGGCTCTACGACATAGGGCACTACATGATTAGAGTTGCACTTGATTAGTTATGCCAATTGGGTGAATTAATGCTACATCAAACAAGTGGACATACAAACCCTAATTCACTTCTAGAAAGCATATAAATATCACAACTTCAAAAGATATAAAATGTGTAAAACATAATTTCTCATCTCATCATCACATGGTACTATTCACTTGCCATTCATGAGACTACACTGGTCAGCATACTATCACAAGATATAAATCCTTTTTCACAATATTATAGGGTATCAACCCTTATCGAAACAAGATGATTTCACCTCATTCAGGGCTCAACCATGCACAAAGGTCATTAATACCATCATACTATTCCCTACAAGATCATTATTATCTTTTCATGCCTTATAACAATGCTCAACAACATCACTTACAAATAATACATAGATCAACACAATATTGAATTGATGATCTAGAAAATATTCATAAACAATCATAGTAGGGTTATATTAACATTAAGAACATTCCTTTATTACATCAACATGCAAGGAATCTAGATATGATTAACCCTCATCATATTAAGGAGGTTATTTGACCATCATTCTATCATATAAGAATGTTAAACATGAATACTCATCTTTATCTATTTTCATTAGAGTTAGGTTCAACAAGATAAATTTTATTAATGTTACTAATCAACACTTATACCCAAACCCTAACTCACGACATCCCCATTGGATCATGGATGCATAAGGTGAAGCATCACCATTACATTCCGTACTATTCTCAAATATGAATACACACATAAATCAAGGTGTAACCATTGGGTTATAGCATACTAGGGTTTCAACAATAATAAGAGAGTACTCCATGATTGTATTAGTCATTCAAGGACTATTCATACCCAATTACCATCTTTTAGTTATATTAAAGCTAAGTATAACAAGCTATACCTCATTAGGGTTACCCATTAATTCATTATGGTGATTATCAATCATAATAATACGAGGGTAAGGGTAAGACTACAAGTTTAAGGCATTGAACCATCAAATTCTCATCAATATAATCATAACATTACACTATAGGCTTCACCCAAAACAATGGGAATATTAAGACATCAACTTATAACCATTAAATGTTGAAAATGTAAAGTCATTGGTCATTTACATAAGTAAACATCTTGAACAAACCACCTATGAAGTAATTGAGTCGTGCTCTAGAAAGAGTCACCATCTAACCCTAGACATCCCTTGATTAACAACATAAAAAGTTCTATTGAGAGGGGTAAAACCCACAAGAGATTGTTTATTTAAAACAAGCCGTCAGTAAATGAGCTTCTTCACTTGATATCATTAAGGAAACCATTTAAATCACTTTATTAGGATCAACATATTACATTTAGGCATAATTACAATTCTTTGGATGAAGAAACATAATATCTTAACCATTAGGTCAAGTTAGTATATTAAAACCTTCAATTGGAGTATAGGTCCGACCATTGCATCAAATGACCCAAGAAGCCATTGGTTTAAGGATTAATGGATGATACAACTAAATGCTTAACTCACCATAGGTTGTGGAGACTTGATACACCATCAGTAGTAACCATTGAGCACCATAGGTGTTTAGATAAACACTATATTCATTACTCACCATCGAATATCAAACTAATATCACCATTGATTGATAGCATCATTAGGGTACTTTGTTGTTAATCACTAAGATTCTAATTATACCAACACATGACCTAAGGGGTGAACGTAAGTTGACACACTTGGTCACCACCATCAGTTTTCATGAAGACAACATCATCAGTTGCAATGGTACCACCATTGAGTCATGTGTTTATAGCAAAAATTAGCTTTAAACGCTAAAAGTGACCATTGGTTGATAGGTGTTTAGCACCATCGATTGTCAAACCAACCTGATCCAAGTCATATTATACCTTAGGAATAATGTATAAATGATCACAAGTTCATCTAGAACTAAAATTAGAACATGGAACATTATAAAAATCGAAATCCAAGTCAAGAAAACCTTTTTAGTGCATGGATCATCATTTAAAAGAAAGAACATGAGCTAGCAAGCTTATGGTAAGCAATAAACGTGGTGCAAGTTATAAAACTTGCCTCTAATTAGATAAAATCCCAGACAGAAGAAATAAATGGAGGAAAGAAGGAAATTCTTACTCTTTTAGGTCAAGATCACTAGAAGGAATCTTTTTAAACCCTAAAAGGAAGTCAATTACAACCCTAAATTCTTTTTCCAAGAAGATCCCCAATTTCTTCTTCCTTGGATAGTAAATTCATAGTAGAAGAGAGGGAGAACGAGGTTCATAGAAGGATGGAAGTGGTGGAGATAAAATGGCTTGTTTGGGTGCTAGAGGATAAATATATGACACTTTAAGATAAAGAAAAAGAAAAAGAAAAAGTTGAAGTTCTAGTATCTTTGCAAGTATCCATGGCCTTAAACTATTAAGAATATACAATCACACACACAAGAATCTCCCCCACTATACATATATACCTTCTTAGATCTCCTTTTTCGAATGTCCAAGCCAATCAAATAATTCATTAGTTGATAGCTCCTAAAGGTAGGTCATCCATAAAGTAGTAAACCCTAATATACCCTTGGAGAAAACACCTTCAAACCAAGGTTTAACCAGGAGACCCATGGTTCAAAAAGATAAAGAATGATAAGATAACATCTAATAAACATAATTTATGTGACAAATTGCAAAGAAAACCCCTCAATGGGTAAATTGTAGAAAAGTCCAAAATATACATAAAATTGCATAACTTGCTCAAACAGTGTCCCGATTTGGACCAAATTTGAAACTTAAGATTGTATTTTGATTTCAAAGAATATCACAAGGTTATATTATGGTTATAAGCACTAAATTAGTGTAATTAAGCTTATTCAAATCTTTAAGCAAGTTTAGGGGCCTTACAATTATAAACCCCTAACAGGGCAAATTCCAAGGTAAACAAAAATAGATACTTCTCATGGACCTCATACCCATTCTTCTACATGGTAACTATCATCTCATGATGATGTCACATTATTATCCTAGAAGTCATATTCTTTTCCCTCAACTTTTGCACATGTCATCTTTGTTCATCATAGGAACTATTGTACCACCTATACATGTCTGGTAGTACCTTTCAACTTTGGGACTCTACTATCATCCAATATTCTATCTTTTGTATCACACATCACTCAGAGTCCATACTTACTGTCTCTTACCAAATGTAGAACAACATGTATCTCTTATCATATGTAACTTTTACAAGGTTTCAACTCTATGCTCCTTTAACGGTTGTTGTAATTAACCACTTAATCAACCAAGTAGGAATCTCATAATTTTCAAGAACTATGAAGCATATATATATATATATATATATATATATTAGAGGATTCTCTAATTATCTCAATGGTGGACTGACCATCTGTTTGGTTGAAGAATCATACATTTATCTATAACCGTTAAAAAATATAAGTTCCTGGTTGACCTTGTTAGGGGTAGGGAAATGACACTGTCTTCATCTTACTAGGATTCACACAACCCACTTAGATGATGTACCATAACTCTAATAGGGTGCACTAGTTAACCCCCAACTCACTCTTGTTGAACTTGTCACACATAAGTACAATTACTTCAACATTCTTAAGATTTAGCAAATATGTTGACCATGTTACTGACTATCTCTGAAATACCTTGAGATGTCATTATTCAAAGCTTGCTACAACTGGTAAGACATGACCTGAAGACTCTATTCCCTCTATTCATAAATTCTATTGGTACATTGGTTAGTCTAAAGGACATAACCCTAAACTCACCATGGTCATGTAACTTATGCCATCCATTCTAACTCTTATGTCTAAAGGATATTTGATCTTAAAGGAACACAATAGCACATGTTTACTGATCAAAAAACCATCTTTCCTTGATAGTGGTCTCGCCCAACTATCACTGAACCATACACAACATTATAGAATCACTTGTGTTTTTCCTTCCAAATGACATTTAGAGGGTCATCATCAAATCTCTCTCTCTAAGGGAGAGTAATACTTAGAATGTTCATTTAGTAAACATCTCCAACCTTCACATACTTCCCATACCATTGATACATCTTGGATACTATGATTCATTACCTTGGTATCCACCTCATGTGCTAATAGGAACTCACATCCTTATCTCATCTACTTTTACCAATATAACAAATCTCATGACATATAAGATGAGTCTTCCTAATAATTGGAAGGCTCAAAAGCAAACTCATCACAAACTTTATGATCTTGGAACCATAGTCCAAGCAACCTTATGCTATAATAAGCTATCCACCCTCATGTTTACAACAAATCCACACATACCAAGTGGTAATGATCCACTTGAAAGTTGTGCCCTAGAAAGGAAAAACACAAAGGGAAACATACTTCCCACATCATAGAATCATTGTTCAAGGGTCACTAGCAAAAAGGTAACCAATTCTATTTTCATTATGTAGGTTACAGCTTCTTATGTGTCATTTTACCTTTTTCATTAAGGGTTCCTTGCCATTAGCATATGAATCATCATGATTAACATATCTCATTACTCCTTCCTTGATGACTATTTATCCCACTAGGGTATGTTCTCTTATTTTATTATGTTTTTCAACCACTTATCAACTAGTAAATCATCATATTCTTCATTTTCTTCATTAAACATGGACCATCTCCCTTAATTTCTTTCACATGCCATGCTTATTTTACATTAACACTTTCTTACAAACATAGGTTGGTCTGAGATTAACTCAGGTTCCACCTTATTCCTTTATCATTGTTCCCATTTATGTTCTCATTTTATACTTATCATAGGAGTTCTCTCCATCTTATGTGAATTTCATACCTTAAATCACTTTATAAGAACAGATTTATTTGTCTTTTACTTTATTATCTTCTTGAATTTCATCTTCAAGAACTCCTCTTTTGCTTATTTGTATTTAGATTTAGATTTCATAGTGTTATATCTTTCTCTTATAGTTGCCAACAATTCAAGTTTTGATAGATAATGATGTAATCCTCATCTTCTCTTGATGTAATATTGAGTTATCTGCACCATGATTTCTACTTCATTATGCTCTTTAGATTGTTTCAAAATGACTACTTGATCAGAGAAATAAAAAAGATAAAAATCTAAAAGTTCCATACTTACCTTTTCTTCAATAATTGAATACCTGGCCAGGGCACCCAAATATTGAGATTAGGAAGTATGCACATGTTTATATGTCATGTTCCTAACTTAGACATCATCCTAGACCTAAGTCCTAGTGTCGCTGTAGACTCAGTGAACCTAAAGCTTTGATACCAACTTGTAAGAACCCGATACACTAAATGAGATTACTCAAAACATAAACACAATCGACCATTAATTAATCACATACCAACAAATATGGGTAAATTAAAACCAATTTCAACATCAACACCCGCTCAGAAATGTTTAAATAAGAGCCCAACATCTTTCTTATATCCATACTATTCCAAGAATTTGATACAAATTGTTCTATCACCTTAGCCACAACATATATACATAGGAGAACAATATTTTTATATGCCACACAACAAACATTAATATGTTAACAAAAGTCCAATTCGTTTGAAACACCATATACGATTTTTTTCTCGCCCAGACCTGAGAGTACATGGACGACTCTAGGATACAGTAAACAACTAATCAACTTTCTCATAGATCCATTACTATAGATCCTCTTTGCTGCCACAAGTTTGTTTTTGTCACTTCCAATTACCTAAAAAATGTGGTGAACCACAAGGGTGAGACCCATGTCCCAGCAAGAGATATAACCTCCAAAAACACTTATTGATTACAACTTTTTAAATAATAGATAACTGAGCAATTGGAGTATTTAATAATCAATTTAATAGACTGAACAGTTCAAGTATGCTAAACAAATTAATCAAATAATCTTAGCAACAAATATGATTATCAATGTAAATATAGGCAACAAATAAATCCATTTCTTTGGATAGATATCTACTCAAATTTCATCTAATAACAATCATCATCATTAATCAGACTATCATCATATTCCTTGCTAACAACACTAACAATCTAGTAGCATAAGCATCCCTGACATCATGACTATGTCTAGTAACATAACATGGATATCAATATTGGTATTTCAAATAAAGGGAACAAATCTATATCATAAGTAGAACTAACATCATAGAACAATTAATTGCATATGCATGATTAGTAGTTTAAGCATTTATAATTACATAGGCATGGCTAGAAATATTAAACATAGCTAACAACATCTTCTTAACCATTAATGTCAATATATTTGACAACATAAGCAAGTTTACAACATGAGCATACCTAAAACATAAGCATATCTATTATCTCTTATCATACTATACATGATCTCAATGAAAAGAAAAGAAATAAGGGTTATCATCCAATATGAACCATTGTGTATAACCCTAAATAGATATGCTACACGACTGTCTTACATATTTTATTATACCCTGGGGAGTTTGATTCGTACCACCTAAAGTACAACTGACCCCTACGAAGGGCTATTCGGTTCCGTACAAGATCTAGGAGTGCTAATTTCCCAAGATCTCTTCCCCTCAGTCAGTATGAGTAAAAAAGCAGTGACATATCAGTCAAAGATGCCACTACAATGACATATAGTCAAGCTACTAACCACTAGTTCACCCTTGGTACAGGTCACGACACTAGAAACCAAGGTATACAAAACCCTTTAATCTGAGGTACAACTGTTGTTGTCCTCAATCACATCAAATGTCTAAGGCATGACCATAGCCATCCTCCATAACCTGCATTGTGGATGACAAGGATATATCCTCAACTTGCCACCCCCACATACTCAACAATATGCGCTCTGAGTTTTCCTTAGGAATACTCATTTCACCATTCAACAAGTTCTGACACTAAAGATGGCTCTACAACATAGGGCACTACATGATTAGAGATGCACTTGATTATTTATGCCAATTGGGTGAATTAAGGATGCATCAAACAAGTGGACATACAAACCCTATTCTAGAAAGCATATAAATATCACAACTTCAAAAGATATAAAACATGTGAAACATAATTTCTCATCTCATCATCACATGGTACTATTCACTTTCCATTCATGAGACTACACTAGTCATCATACTATTATAAGTTATAAATCCTTTTTCACAATATCACATGGTATCAACCCTTATAAACACAAGAGGATTACACCTCATTCAGGGCTCAAGCATGCACAAAGGTCATTAAGACTATCATACTATTCCCTGCAAGATCATCATTATCTTTGCATGCCTTATAACAAGACTCAACAACATCACTTACATATAATACACCGGATCAACACAATATTGCATTAATGAGCTAGGAGATATTCATAAACAATCATAGCATGGTTATATTAACATTAAGAACATTCCTTTATTACATCAACATGCAAGGAATCTAGATATGATTAACCCTCATCATATTCATAATGCACATGTTTAGCACAAGAAAGTATCAACCATGTGGTTATTATAACCACCAATTAACATATTAAGGTTATGATCATATTAAGGAGGCTATTTCGCCATCATTCCAACATATAAGAATGTTAAACATGAATACTCATATTTATCTATTTGCATTAGAGTTAGGTTCAACAAGATAAATCATATTAATGTTACTAATCAATACGTATACCCAAACCCTGACTCACGATATCCCCATTGGATCATGGATGCATAAGGTGAAGCATCACCATCACATTCCATACTATTCTCAAGTATGAATCCACACATAAATCAAGGTGAAACCATCAAGTTATAGCATACTAGGGTTTCAACAACAATAAAAGAGTACTCCATGATTGTATTAGTCATTCAAGGACTATTCATACCCAATTACCATCATTTAGTTATATTAAAGCTAGGTATGACAAGCTATACCTCATTAGGGTTACCCATTAATTCATTATGGTGATTATCAATCATAATCATATGAGGGTAAGTGTAAGAATACAAGTTTAAGACATTGAACCATCAAATTCTCATCATTAGAATCATAACATTATACTATAGGCATCACCCAAAACAATGGGAATATCAAGGCATCAATTTCTAACCATTAAATGTTCAAAAGGTAAAGTCATTGGCCATTTACATAAGTAAACATCTTGAACAAACCATCTATGAAGTCATTGATTCGTGCTCTATAAAGAGTCACCATCTAACCCTAGACATCCCTTGATTAACAACATAAAAAGTTCCATTGAGAGTAGGGTAAAACCCACAAGAGATTGTTTATTTAAAACAAGCCGTCAGTAAATGAACTTCTTAACTTGATCTCATTAAGGAAATGATTTAAATCACTTTATTAGGACCAAATTTTACATTTAGGCATCATTCCAAGTTATTGGATGAAGAAACATTAGATCTTAACCATTAGATCAAGTTCATATATCAAAACCTTCAATTGGAGTATAGGTCCAACCATTGCATCAAATGATCTAAAAAACCATTTGTTTAAAGCTTAATTGATGCTTCAACTAAATGCTTAACTCACTATAGGTTGTGGAAACCTGATCGACCATCAACAATAACCATTAAGTCACCATAGGTTTTTAGATCAACACTATATTCATTAATCACCATCGAATATCAAACTAATATCACCATTGATTGATATCATCATTAGGGTACTTAGTTGTTAATCACTAAGCTTCTAATTAGGACAACACTAGACCTAAGGGGTGAAAATATTTTGACACCCCTTGTCGCCACCATCAGTTGTCATGAAGACAACACCATCAGTTGTTGTAATGGTACCACCATTGAGTCATGTGTTTATAGCAGAAATCATCTTTAAACCCTAAAATTGACCATTGGTTGATAGGTGTTTAGCACCATCTGTTGTCAAACCAACCTGATCCAAGTCATATTATACCTTAGGAATAATGTAAAAATGATCATAGGTTCATCTAGAACTGAAATCAGAACAAGGAACATTATAAAAATTGAAATACAAGTCAAGCATAGCTTTTTAATGCATGGATCATCATTTAAAAGCAAGAACATGAGCTAGCAAGCTTATGGTAAGAAATAAACGTGGAGAAAGTTATAAAACTTGCCTATAATTAGAATATAAAATCCCAAACAGAAGAAAACATGAGCAGGTAGGGTAGAAAATCCAAGCATAAGCTGTGAACTCGTCCATCTAGCACCTTTCTTCATCAAATGAGCAAACCCAAAGCATAAGGAGTAAGAAAGGTAGGGTTTTAGGGCTTTAGAGAAATTTCTACCATGGAACAATAAGGTTATGACCTGAAGAAAGGTAGGAGGAAGGATAAAAAATAAATAAATGGAGGAAAGAAGGGGATTCTTACTCTTTTAGGTCAAGATCACTAGAAGGAAGCTTTTTAAACCCTAAAAGGAAGTCAATTGCAACCCTAGATTCTTTTTCCAAGAAGATCCCCACTTTCTTATTCCTTGTATAGGAAATTCACAGTAGCACAGAGGTAGAACAAGGTTCATAGAAGGAGGGAAGTGTTGTAGAGCAAATGGCTCGTTTGGGTGCTTAGGGATAAGTATATGAAACTTTAAGATAAAGAAAAAGAAAAAATTGAAGTTCTAGTATATTTCCAAGTGCCCATGGCCTTAAACTATTAAGAATATACAAGCACACACACAAGAAGATCCCCCACCATACATATAGACCTGATTAGCTCTCCTTTGTCGAATTTCCATGCCAATCAAATAATTCATTAGTTGATAGCTCCTAAAGGTAGATCATCCATAAAGGGGTAAACTCTAAAATACCCTTGGAGAGAACACCTTCAAACCAAGGTTTAACCATGAGCCCCATGGATCAAAAAGATCAAGAATGATAATATAACATCTAAGAAACATAATGTATGCTACAAATTACAAAGAAAACCCCTCAATTGGGTAAATTGTAGAAAAGTACAAAATGTACATAAAATTGGAAAACTTGCTCAAACAGTGTCCAAATTGGACATTAATTTGAAACTTAAGCTTGTCTTGTGATTTCAAAGCATATAAAAAGGTTATATTAGGGTTATAAGCACTCAAGTATAGTAATTAAGCTTATTCAACTCTTTAAATAAGTTCAGGGGCCTTACAACTATAAACCCCTAATAAGGATTTTGCCCCCGACATCCAAGGTAAATAAAGATAGATACTTCTCATGGGCCTCATACCCAGTCTTCTAAATGGTAACTTTCATCTCATGATGATGTCACATAATTATCATAAAATTCAATAATCTTGTCCCTCAACTTCTGCATGTGTCATCTTTGTTCAACATAGGAACTATTGTACCATTTATACAGGTCTGGTAGTACCTTTCAACTTTGGGACTCTACTATCATTCAATATTCTATCTGTTGTACCACACATCACTCAAAGGCCATACTCGTTGTCTATTACCAAATGTAGAACAACATGTATCTCTTATCATATGTAACTTTTATAAGGTTTCAACTCTATGCTCCTTGAAGATGGCTCGTGGGAGAGGCGGATGAGGGCGAGGCCACGGGTGGATCCCTAGCAGTCGAGGGGGTAGCGAATAGGGTGTTGCAGAGTCATCTTCAACTCCTCCAGTTCATCAATCGGTGAGATCTGGAGATGGAGGCAACCCAAATCAGTCCCCTAGCCCGTCAACGGAGACGCATCACAAAGGGAAGGAGGCAGCGGCGTCGGCTGAAGCTTCCTCAAGCGGCCCTCCGAACCCTCCCCCAAAGAGCCAGACTGAAACAGGTTCCTTGTCACCGCCAGTTGCCGACTAGATTTTGTCTGATAGATAAGATCATGGGGTTGCAGGAATCATATCAATTGATTTCGTTGAGCCTATCCTAATAGATGGAGAGAGTTGTGCTTCGCTTTCTAGTCAGGAGGTCCCCATCCAAGACTGGGGTTGTCTCAATCTGCTTCGTCGGTGGGAAGCCCTTCCGGGAACAGCTTGCTGGTTGGATTCAGAGACAATGGAGGCCAAGTGGTCCTGTCAAAATCTTCTCGAAAGAGAGAGAGGGCTATGTCGTCAAGCTTCCATCTCTGAGTGAGCAGGATAAAATTCTGTATGAGGCGCTATGGTTTATGGACGGTTCCTTAATAGTGCCACATTCATGGCAGCCGGGGTCTCCTCTCCTACCTCTTTCTTTTCGTAGGTCCTCATCTGGGTGAAGATCGAAAACGTAGGTATTCCATGGACTCGTGACCACATAGCCAATGTCTCCAGCACCCTCGGAAAACTTTTTGATTTCGATGACAACTCAGCTACAGTGGGTTGCCTTGGATCTGCTTACACATGTATTGAAGTCAGCAGTGATTCCACTCTTCCCAAGTCCACAAAAGTTGTGGTGGACACTGTTGTAAGACAAACGAAAGTAGAGATCATATCGAAGCCTCTCGTATGATCGTGATGTTAAAATTTTGGTCATCATCAGTCCTCCTACCCCCAGAAAGTTAGAAAACCTCCCCCAGACAATGACCTACAGGTGAGGCTTGGGAAGAGTGAAGGTGTTCATAGGAATGCCCCAAAGAAGGACAATTCTCTAGCTAACTATGGCCAGGAGAAGACTGATCAGAACAAAATAGGAGATACCACTCCCCAATCTGCTGAAGATGACAACCTACTAAAGGCCATCAAACAACAGGTTGAAGAAATGGTTCTTAAAGGCAATGACGCAGTTCCCCCAATCTAGTTAAATCAACCTCTCATCTCACTGGTTGAGCCAGACATGTTTGGGTCCTCGCTGGCTTGCAATGTGAGTAGCATTAACTTGGATTGGGATCTTGAGTTCAATAGAAGTTGTTCCGATTCTTGGAAAATTAACAAGATTTGGGAAAGCTGCAGATTTTCAGTTGAATACCAGTAGAGCAAAGTAAAGTTATTCAAGGAAGATGAAGAATCCATTGGAGATTCCAACTCCAATGTTGATTCAAATCACTTGAGAGATGAATATCTAGAGTATGAGGAATCATGGTCTAAGAGAAAAAGGATAACAATCAGGAAAAAAGTGAGGGTGGATAGCCACTCTTGGGATGTTTTCCTAGTTGGATGGTTTCCAGGTTGCAACCTATTAGTTCATCAGGGGATTAGTCCTATTTCTTGGGTCAGCATGAAGTTCCTCAGCTGGTTGTTCGATACACATTCAGAGGATGAGGTTTATTGCAAGTGCTTCAATGATCAACTGCATGCCTTGGTTCTGGTCCTATGTTTTCAGGGTGTGAAATCTTGGCGTATTGAGATCTTACTAGCTAGATGCATTTGATCTGGATTCTGGATAGTGTTTGGTTTTGGGCCTACTGGTTGTGCTATCGTCTTTAGATACTTAAGATATAAATCTTCTACCTAAGACATCATAATTTTAGTCGGATGTGGTTAATGCTATTGATGTTTTGGGTAGTTTAGGTCTATTTCCTTAAGTTCTCTGGACTGCCGATTGACTGGCAGGCTCTAGTCCCTCCCTTTTCTTAGGACCAGATAGTTGGCTCAATCGGAGCACATGGTCTTTCTTTTCAGTCTCTTTTTGTTGGTGATAACGTTTTCACCCAAGTTGTATTATGGGGCACAAGTCTTTTTACCCCAAGTTTTTTGGCAACACCATAGTAACATAGTTTTTTTACCGACCAAAAAAAACTCTATGTTCCTTTAATGGTTGTTGTAATTAACCACTTAATCAACCAGGTAGGCATCTCCTAATTTTCAAGAATTATATATATATATATATATATATAGTTTTTTATAGGATTCTCTTTTCATCTCAATGGTGGACTGACCATCTGTTTGTGTTAAGAATCATACATTTGTCTATAACCGTTAAGAAATATAAGTTCCTGGTTGACCTTGTTAGGGGTAGGGAAACGAAACTGTCTTCATCTTACCAGGATTCACACAACCCACTTAGAAGATGTACCATAACTCTAAGAAGGTACACTAGTTAACCCCCAACTCACTCTTGTTGAACTTGTCACACATAAATACAATTACTTCAACATTCTTAAGGTTTAGCAAATATGTTGACCATGTTACTGACCATCTCTAAAATACCTTGAGATGTCATTATTCAAAGCTTTCTACAACTAGTAAGACATGACCTAAAGACTCTGTTCCTCCTATTCATAAATTCTATTGGTACATTGGTTAGTCTAAAGGACATAACCCTAAACTCACCATGGTCATGCAACTTATGTCATCCATTCTAACTCTTATATCTAAAGGATATTTTATCTTAAAGGAACACAGTAACACATGTTTACTTATAAGCAAACCATCTATCCTTGATAGTGGTCTCGCACAACTATCACTGAACCATACACAACATTATAGAATCACTTGTGTTTTTCCTCCCAAATGACATTTAGAGGGTCATCATCAACTCTCTCTCTCTAAGGGAGAGGAATACTTGGAATGTTCATTTAATAAACATCTCCAACCTTCACATACTTCCCATACCATTGATACATATTGGATACTAGGATTCATTACCTTGGTATCCACCTCATGTGCTATAAGGAATTCACATCCTTATCTCATCTACTTTTACCAATGTAACAAATCTTGAGATATATAACAGGAGTCTTTCTAATTATTGGAAGGCTCAAAAGCAAACTCATCACAAACTTTATGATCTTGGAACCATAGTCCAAGCAACCTTATGCTATAATAAGCTATCCACCCTCATGTTCACATCGAATCCACACATACCAAGTGGCAATGATCCACTTGAAAGTTGTGCACTAGAAAGGAAAAACACAAAGGGAAACATACATCCCACATCATAGCAGCATTGTTCAAGGGTCACTAGAAAAAAAGGTAACCAATTCTATTTTCATTATGCAGGTTACAACTTCTTGTGTATCATTTTACCTTTTTCATTTAGGGTTCCTTGGTATTAGCATATGAATCATCATGATTAACATATCTCATTACTCCTTCCTTGATGACTATTTATCCCACTAGGGTATGTTCTCTTATTTTATTATGTTTTTCAACCACTTATCAACTAGTAAATCATCATATTCTTCATTTTCTTTGTTAAACATGGATCATCTCCCTTAATTTCTTTCACATGCCATGCTGATTTTACATTAACTCTTTCTTACAAACATAGGTTGGTTTGAGATAAACTTAGTTTCCACCTTATTCCTTTTTCATTATTCCCATTCATCTTCTCATTTTATACTTATCATAGGAGTTCTCTCCATCTTATGTGAATTTCTTACATTGAATCACTTTATAAGAACATATTTATTTGTCTTTTACTTTATTGTCTTCTTGAATTTCATCTTCAAGAACTCCTCGTTTGCTTATTTGTATTCGGATTTAGATTTCATGGTGTTATAATTTTCTCTTATAGTTATCAACAATTCAAGTTTTGATAGATAATGATGTAATCCTCATCTTCTCTTGAGGTAATATTGAGTTATCTGCACGATGATTTCTACTTCATTATGCTCTTTAGATTGTTTCAAAATTATTACTTGATTAGAGTAATAAAAAATATAACAATCTAAAAGTTCCATACTTACCTTTTCTTCAATAATTGAATACCTGGCCAGGGCACCCAAATATTGAGATTAGGCAGTATGCACCATGTTTATATGTCATGTTCCTAACTTAGACATCATCCTAGCCCTAAGTCCTAGTGTCTCTGTAGACTCAGTGAACCTAAAGCTCTGATACCAACTTGTAAGAACCCGATACACTAAATGAGATTACTCAAAACATAAACACAATCGATCATTAATAAATCACATAGCAAAAAATATGGGTAAATTAAAACCAATTTTAACATCAACACCTGCTCAAAAACATTTAAATAAGAGCCCAACATCTTTCTTATATCCATACTATTCTAAGAATTTGATACAAATTGTTCTATTGACTTAGCCACAACATATATACACAGGAGAAGAATATTTTTATATGCCACACAATAAACATTAATATGCTAACAAAAGTCTGATTCACCATATACATTTTTTTCTCACCCAGACCTGAGAGTACATGGACGACTCTAGGACAAAGTAGACATCTAATCAAATTTCTCACATATTCATTACTATAGCTCCTCTTTACTGCCACACGTTTGTTTTCGTCACTTCCAATTACCTTAAAAAATGTGGCAAACTACAATGGTGAGACCCATGTCCCAGCAAGAGATATAACTTCCAACAATGCTTATTGATTACAACATTTTAAATAGTAGATAACTGAGCAGTTGGTGTAATAATAAATTGAATAGATTGAACAGTTCAAGTATGCTAAACATATTAATCAAATAATCTTAGCAACAAGTATGATTATCAATGTAAATATAGGCAACAAATAAATCCATTTCTCTGGATAGATATCTACTCAAATTTCATCAAATTGCATCTAATAACAATTATCATCATTAATCTGACTATCATAATATTCCTTGCTAATAACACTAGCAATCTAGTAGCACAAGTATCCTTGACATCATGAATATGTCTAGTAACATAACATGGCTATCAATATTGGCATCTCAAATAAAGGGAATAGATCTATATCATAAATAGAATTAACACCATAGCACAATTAACTGCATAGGCATGATTAGCAGTTTAAGCATTTATAATTACATAGGCATGTCTAGAAATATTAAACATAGCTAGCAGCATCATCTTAACCATCAATGTTAGTATATTTGACAACATAAGCAAGTTTACAACATGAACATAACTACAACATAAGAATATCTATTATCTCTTATTGTACTATACATGATCTCAGTGAAATGAAAGCAAACAAGGGTTATCATCTAATATGAAGCGTTGTGTATAACCCTGAACAAATATGTTACATGAATGTCTTACATCTTTTATTATGCCCTGGGGAGTTTGAGTCATACCACTCAAAGTCCAACCAACCCCTGTGAAGGGCTATTCGGTTCCGTACAAGATCTAGGAGTGCCAATTTCCTAAGATCTCTTCCCCTCGGTCAGTACAAGTAAAAAGGCAGTGACATATTATTCAAAGCTGCCACTACAATGACATATAGTCAAGATGCTAACCACTAGTCCACCCTTGGTACAACTCATGACACTAGAAACTAGGGTATACAAAACCCTTTAATCTGAGGTACAATTGCAGTTGTCCTCAATCACATCAAATGTCTGAGGGATGACCATAGCCATCCTCCATAACTTGCATTGTGGATGACATAGATATATCCTCAAATTGCCACCACCACATACTCAACAGTTTGTACTCTGAGTTTCCCTTAGGAATACTCGTTTCACCATCCAGTAGGTTCTGACACTGAAGATGGCTCTATGGCACATGGCACTAAATGATTAGAGTTACACTTGATTAGTTATGCCAATTGGGTGAATTAAGGCTGCATCAAACAAGTGGACATACAAACCCTAATTCAATTCTAGCAAGCATATAAATATCACAGCTTCAAAATATATAAAATGTGGGAAACATAATTTCTCATCTCATCATTACATGGTACTATTCACTTGCCATTCATTAGACTACACTATTCATCATACTATCACAAGATATAAATCCTTTTTCACAATATCACAGGGCATCAACCCTTATCAACACAAGAGGATTACATCTCATTCAGGGCTCAACCATTCCCAGAGGTCATTAAGATCATCATACTATTCCCTGCAAGATCATAATTATCTTTGCATGCCTTATAACAAGGCTCAACAACATCACTTACATATAATACACTGGATCATCACAATATTGCATTAATGAGCTAGGAGATATTCATAAACAATCATAGCAGGATTATATTAACATTAAGAACATTCCTTTATTACATCAACATTCAAGGAATCTAGATATGATTAACCTTCATCATATTCATAATGCACATGTTTAACATAAGAACGTATCAAACTTGTGGCTATGATAACCACCAATTAACATATTAAGGTTATGATCATATTAAGGAGATTATTTTACCATAATTCCATCATATAAGAATGTTAAACATGAATACTCATCTTTATCTATTTGCATTAGAGTTAGGTTCAACAAGATAAATTATATTAATGATACTAATCAACACTTTTACCCAAACCATAACTCACAACATCCCCATTGGATCATGGATGCATAAGGTGAAGCATCACCATCACATTCCATACTATTCTCAAGTATGAATCCACACATAAATCAAGGTGTAACCATCATGTTATAGCATATGAGGGTTTCAACAACAATACAAGAGTACTCCATGATTGTATTAGTCATTCAAGGCCTATTCATACCCATTTACCATCATTTAGTTATATTAAAGCTAGGTATAACAAGCTATACCTCATTAGGGTTACCCATTAATTCATTATGGTGATTACAAATCATAATCATACGAGGGTAAGGGTAAGACTACAATTTTAAGGTATTGAACCATCAAATTCTCATTATTAGAATCATAACATTACACTATAGGCTTTCACTTAAAGCAATGGGAATATTAAGGCATCAATTTCTAACCATTAAATGTTAAAAAGGTGAAGTCATTGGTCGTTTACATAAGTAAACATATTGAACAAACCACCTATGAATTTATTGAGTCATTCTCTAGAAAGAGTCACTATCTAACCCTAGACATCCCTTGATTAACAACATAAAAAGTTTCATTGAGAGTAGGGTGAAATCCACTAGAGATTGTTTATTTAAAAGAAGGCTTCAGTAAATGAGCTTCTTAACTTGATCTCATTAAGGAAACCATTTAGATCACTTTATTAGGACCAACATATTACATTTAGGCATCATTCCAATTTATTGGATGAAGAAACATTAGATCTTAACCATTAGGTCAGGTTCATATATTAAAACCTTCAATTGGAGTATAGGTCCGATCATTGCATCAAATGACCCAAGAAACCATTAGTTTAAGGCTTAATTGATGCTACAACTAAATGCTTAACTCACCATAGGTTATGGAGACCTGATCCACCATCAGAAGTAACCATTGAGTCACCATAGGTTGTTAGATCAGTACTCTATTCATTAATCACCATCGGATATCAAACTAATATCACCTTTGATTGATATCATCATTAGGGTACTTTGTTGTTAATCATTAAGCTTCTAATTAGGCAAACACATGACCTAAGGGGTGAACGTAAGTTGACACCCTTGGTCACCACCATCAGTTGTCATGAAGACAACACCATCAGTTGTTGCAATAGTACCACCATTGAGTCATGTGTTTATAGTAGAAATCAGCTTTAGACCCTAAAATTGACCATTGGTTGATAGGCGTTTAGCACCATCAGTTATCAAACCAACCTGATCCAAGTAATATTATACCTTAGTAATAATGTACACATGATCCCATGTTCATTTATAACTGAAATCAGAATAGGGAGCATTATAAAAATTGAAATCCAAGTCAAGCATAGCTTTTTAGTGCATGGATCATCATTTAAAAGCAAGAACATGAGCTAGCAAGCTTATGGTAAGCAATGAACATGGAGAAAGTTATAAAACTTGCCTCTAATTAGAAGATAAAATACTAAACATAAGAAAACACGAGCAGGTAGGGTAGAAAATCCAAGCATAAGCTATGAACTCGTCCATCTAGCACCTTTCTTCATCAAATGAGCAAACCCTAAGCATAAGGAGCAAGAAAGGTAGGTTTTAGAGCTTTAGAGCAATTTCTACCATGGAACAACAAGGTTTTGACCTTGAGAAAGGTAGGAGGAAGGATAACAAGGAAATAAATAGAGAAAATAAGGGGCTTCTTACTCTTTTAGGTCAAGATCACTAGAAGAAAGCTTTTTAAACCCTAAAAGGAAGTCAATTGCAACTCTAGATTCTTTTTCCAAGAAGATCCCTACTTTCTTATTCCATGGATAGGAAATTCACCACAACAAGAAGGGAGAATGAGGTTTGTAGAAGGAGGGAAGTTGTGGAGAGCAAACGGCTCATTTGGGTTCTTAGGGATAAGTATATGAAACTTTAAGATCAAGAAAAAGAAAAAGTTGAAGTTCTAGTATCTTTTCAAGTGTCCATGGCCTTAAACTATTAAGAATATACAAGAAAACACACAAGAAGCTCCCCGCCATTCATATAGTCCTGCTTATCTTTCCTTTTTCGAATTTTCAAGCCAATCAAATAATTCATTAGTTGATAGCTCCTAAAGGTAGCTCATCCATAAAGGGGTAAGCCCTAAAATACCCTTGGAGAAAACACCTTCAAAGCAAGGCTTAACCAGGAGTTCCATGGCTAAACGATATCAAGAATGATAACATAACATATAATAAACATAATGTATGTGACAAATTGCAAAGAAAACCCCTCAATTGGGTAAATTGGAGAAAAGTCCAAAATGTACATAAAATTACATAACTTGCTCAAACAATGTCCAAACTGGACCTAATTTAAAAAATTAAGCTTGTATTATGATTTAAAAGCATATAAAAAGGTTGGATTATGGCTCTAAGTACTAAATTATGGTAATTAATCTTATTTAACTCTTTAAGCACGTTCAGGGGCCTTACAATGATAATGATTCTATTGAGGATCCAAACTATGAAGGATGATGAGAAACTCTTTGTGATGATGACATTGAAGATTTGGTGGAAACATGTAAAGAGGGAGGGCCAATCCAGAAACAATAAGGTAGACAAAGAGATCCTCCATTGTTACACACAAAAACACTTAAGTAATTAGAACCTACATCTATAAAATAAGGATTCATCCATAGAGTGAGGAGGATGAAGATGAAGATGCTCGATGTATACCTGCCACCTCTACTAATTCTTCAAGGAGAGTGCCACTCAATTTTGACACTATCTTAGTGTCTAATTATGATGATGTTGAGGATCCCACTCCTGATGATGTGGATATGGAATAAGAGATGGATGTCTTATCTGATTTGGAAGCCAAAGGGAGTGAAGAAAAAGCAAAGGGGTTTTCATGCTCATAGTTGGGAAGGAAAAGGGCGATTCTATATTCCTTAAGACATCCACTGTATATGCTTGTTCAATGATATTAAATATTTTTAGTGTCAAGAAAGTGTATGATTGTTACATGAAGCAAATTGGTCTTGAGAAAATAAACATGGATGCATACGTTACATATGTATGTATCACAATGGATTTTCCTTACTCTAGAGAAGGTGAACTAAGGGATCAAAATTTAGTTTGGATTCCTTTTATTTAGGCATATACATATCATGAAGGCTGGTCAGTTGAATAAGATCTTCACACTACTCCAGAGTGGGAGCTAAACTTGATGAGGGTTTTATATAGAATACCTATGGTGAATTTCAAGATCCTTTGATTTGGAAGACATTCTAGGGCAAGAGGAATTCATATCAGGGAAGTCCAAGACCAATAGGATTCCCAATCTCCTACTCTACTACACTCAAAAGGTCTTGGAAAATATTGTCTATGCCTGATATCGTAATAAAGTCTACTTCTTACAAAAAGAACTTTTTGTGTTGTATTCAATAACATAGAACAAAACAATGAATTTGGGAGAAATGATCATGGATCATATGAAGCCAATCCTAGCCAAGAGAAACTGACTTTTTGTCATAAGAGGAACAATGACTTCCATTGCTCTCTCTTTTGACTATGATTTGAGGCACTTTACTGTGTCACCCAAATCCAAGTAGGTAGGTTTGAGATACCTAACAAGGGAAAACATAATATCAATATGGGAAGAGAATAACTCTATCATTTCTATATATACTAATACAATTAGGCACCTAATAACACCCAAAACTATGCAATAATGCATGATGTTTAACCTTGGTTTTAATGCCTTTTTTCAGTCTTAAAATGACTAATAGCCTTAGATTTTTAGTCTTGTTGTAACTTACATATTTATGAATATATAGCTGATCAACTAGCCATTTTTGGATTTAAAGGAACTAAACTTAGCAAGTCATTTGTTCCTCAAGTCTTAGTCTAAGTTGATCCCTACACACCAACATGGCATGAGGGGTACCACTCCCTTTAGAAGGTGGATGTTAAGGAGATCACCTATAATTAGGTATGGGGTAGAGCATAAACCTAAAATGAATATTCATTAAGTTCAAGAGAGTGAATGACCAAATTTTTAGTCCCAAATCCATGTTCCATACCCTCTATCAATCCTCATGAATTCACCCCCACATTACAAAAATTCCATCAAAACCCTAGAACATGTGCCCCGTCGATCGTGTTTGCCTCCACATATGTGTCATTGATGCACGTCCCATTGACTGACGAGGCCCCTGTGTCAATGAGATGGGATTTCTTGCTTCTTTAAGAGTCTACTACCAATTGAGGCATCAAAATTTTACATAGATCAAGCCTCATTGATCCTCTCACCTTGATGGTAAACTAGACCAATGCCCAGTCAACCCACGTCAATTAACAAGGATATTGACAATAAATAAGGCACCAAAATTGATGAGGATGCAATCCAACAAAGGTACTACATGATGGGGCTTCCATGGGATGAGGCACTTGGATCGACAAGGTTCTTGTATCGATGAGGATGTTGTGAGACACAAGGTCATCATGATGATGCCACCACCTACCCTACACATCTGTCTTCCCTCTATAAATATCCCACCCTAGCCTCCAGTACAGGGGTTTAGATTTTTGGGTCCCCTTCTGCGGTTCCTAGTTTTGACTATTGGACTCCTCATAAAGAGTTTCTACACCCATCGTCTCACAAACTGCCAATAGACACGTTCTGTGACCTGAGAGGTTTGAGATCTCATGCCTATGTCACGCTCATTAGCCCCCATTATGCCATTGACCTCTAGGGCTCCATCTTACCCTAATATAGCTTACCTTGGAGGTTTCCATGCCATATCTAAAAGACATTAACCTCCCTTTTTCCTTTTATCTATAAATCTACACAGCCCATCCATGAAGCTTGCTATTTTGGGAAAACTCGAGGAATAAGGAGACAAGGGAATTGAGAAGAAGAAAAATATGGACATAAAGGATTAGGTCTGACCCTTTTATAGGTTAGGGAGAGAGATCCACCTATTTCCTATGGGATAAAATCTCCCTCTCCCTCTTCTCTCTCTATTGTTCTCACTTGTTTATATGTGAAGGATGTATTTTCATCTTCGTATGGTTCTAACAATTGTTGACCATGGCTAGTTGAGCTCCTTCTAGGCCATATGGCCCATTTTGGACTTGTTTATGTACTTTGACTCCATGCTAGTAACTTAGGTTTAGATATAACATGATGTTGTATTTCCTTCCATTTTAGTTATGATTGCTTATTTGATTGACATCTTGTTGGCATGAGCTGTCATTTTGATAAACCTCAAGAGAGTTTTGGTTGAGGCAAGTAGAGGATGTATCTTGGTTTATAGTCCTGAGAGGTTGCTCAGACGTAGGTATATCTATTTGGTTTCCCATAAAAATCTTGTAGATCCTAATACTCCCAATTTATCTTAGATGTGAGAGGTAACCCAAGACAACTTAGGGTATTCATCCATGATCCATGAGAGTGGTATTAGGTAGTTGATGAGGTTCTAGTCCCACTACACAAGAGAGAGAGATATTACCTCACATGAGTATCTACTAAGTAGTATGTCAAGTTTAGGTGTTAGTTTCTAGTTGGGACATTCTATGGTTGCCTACATCTGAGAAAAAGGCACATAAATGGTTTAATTCAATAGTCTAAATGACCTGGAACTCCTTACTCTCATTTAGTGGGATTGACTAAATCTATTTTGTTTGTTTTTATTTAATTTGTTCTATTCTTCTAGTTTTAGTTTTACACATATCTACACGTCTCTACTTTTGTTAGCTAAGTACAAAAAGTTTTAGGCGGAAAAAAGGTTATGTACATGCGTTTGACCCCAATTTCTACATTGATCCCTTGCACTTGTGAGTATTGGTTCAATATCGGGTTATAGATAATAAAAAACATGATACATGACCCAAGTTTGGTTTTTGGATTTATTTTCATGCTCAAATGCTCCAACTCTACCAAGTTTTTGTCACCATTGTGGGGGATGTGCTATTTCCATGTTTGTTACCCAAACTGTTTTTTCTATTTAGAATATTCTTTTATATACATGTGATACACCGATCGTACAAAATGTTATTTACTTAAGCGGAAACATTTACTAGCAGCGGATTACTAAAAATCACTAAAAATTAAAACCATTTTACAAAGAGATCCACATATAGGAAAACTCTTTCAAAACGAACAAAGGTAATTTAATTACATTCTGGTTCACAAGTACATCTCTTGTACCATTCCTTCTCGGGGTTAAAAGCATCGACTGCCTAAAACTATATACAGACAGTATAAAAACATTGAGGCATCAAGCCAAAATCTCATATCGTTTCATTAAACTAACTACTGACTCCAAGGACCTGAGAGTACAGAGACGACACATAGGACTCTATCTACACATTTACAAGACTTGACAGCCAGTGTCTCCATCTGAGAAAAATCACTGTTGTACTCTACTGCTGCTGCTGTTGTTGTCCTTCACCTACTGAAGGGTTTCTGCCTCCTCGTCTGCGTCCACCGAAAAAGTTGGATCCCATGGGGGTGAGACGATTGTAAATTTCCCCAGCGAGAGATATAACTCTCCGCCAAAAACATTATTATTGCAGTTTAATTGAATAAAACTGTGCAGAGGAATTATATATTGAACAACAGATAGATTAATGTCTAAATAGATTAGAACAGTATTCTTATTCAAAGCATTTTAGCTATAACTTGACAAAATAGAATATCATTTATACAATAAGGATTTGAAGAACAAACATAACCTTTATTCGTCTAGAACATGCTAAGCAAAGTAACATCAACCAATGATTCTCGTATTTCAACCTTAAACAAATACACCACACAGCTGATTACATTTTACAAACATTCTGAATTAATGCCCTGAAGAGATGAAGTATACCATTCATACTCTAACCGACCACGATTACGTAAAGCATAGGTACCACACAAGGTCAATGGAAGAGCCGGACTCCAAGATCTCATCCTTCTCGGTCAGTACGAGATTATCTGGCAGAGACATCACGTGTCAAACTGCAAAATAGCTTGCCAGGTATAATGGCAACTTCTCTATAGAGTTATAGCCCGCAACATATACTCTCTTCAGGGTTATGGCCCGTAGCCAATGTCTGGTATCATATCATGGAGTCATGGCCCGTAGCCATACTCTTATTGGGGTATGGTCCGAAACCAATCCCATACATAGGAGATAGCCCACAACCATTCCTATGGGGCATAACGATATAATTGCCCAATTACCCCCACATATTCAAAAACATGCACGCCGAGTTAAACTCATTTCACCATTCAACAAATTCTGACGCTGATGGATCTATGGTCAGGGAAACTACATTATATGATATCACTTGATTAATTAAGTGCATTATCATATTCTTTTAGCATCAATCATGTTTTCAAACAACAATTATTATAATAGATGTTGTAGAAAGAGTGTAATACTTTCATCAAGTTCTGTTCAACTTTAAGAACATATTCGGATCTCAGTCCCTCATCTCATCAGGAGCATTCTCAATCTTTCACAAACTCATTACCATGATTATAGAAAATGGGTATTCCAACCCTCAGTTCAACATAGAACAGTTGTTACCACTTATCATGTAACTAATGCCTTCAGGTCATCTGACCAAGATAAACATGATACTTGTATAATAAGTATCTCACATGGCTCACAAGGCCCATTTCATCTCTTGTTACCTCTCACTAGGAAACAAAGTATATTATGGCTCACAAGGCCCATAAAGCAGAAATGAAATATCATAGCTCATACCTAACTATGCTTATCATTTCATGAAACCTGCATGGTTAGTACACATGATAGCAATTATATAATTCAACACCATGCAATACAAGGGTAGCATCACTATTCCCTTATTAGGGTTAGGATCTCCCAAATTCATCTCAATTATGATTCCTCCTCAATAAGGGTTTACTATTCATCCCAATTAGGGTTTACATTGAATTACCCATAATTAGGGTTTACTATTGATTCCAATTAGGATTTCTCACATCCATTAACTAAATCAAAGTTAGGATGTACTATTCTCTTCAAATTAGGGTTTCTCATATCCCAATACCCAAATTAGGGATAGGGTTTATTATTTACATCCAATTAGGGTTTATTATTAAAATACCCTGAATTAGGGTTTCTCATAACATTATCCTTAATTAGAATCACATCATCCCCCTAGATTAGGGTTTCACTCAGAATTGCCCTAAATTAGGGTTTAGGTTCATCAATCACCTCAATTAGGGTTTTATGATCTCTTTATCAAGGATCATACCCTAATTAGGTATCCCATTCATTTTGAATGTGTTAGGGCTTAATTACTACATGATCATTATACATGTATGTAATTCTCTCTCTTACCCTCTCTAGGACATTCATTACTCTGATCTTGATCAGATTGAGTCAATCCTATATTCAAATTCATACATTTATGGTTAGCCTTGTATATTGAGTCATTGTTTCCATAAGTACCAAAGGTTAACCCCTTTAAATATTCTTACTCATTAAGTACCTTAGGAATACAACCAATGTACATATGTTTGATAGTTATCATCATCAATAAATAAATCAATTAATTTATCTTCACCTTAAATCTCCAACCGATTTAGGGTTTATTGAACTCCAATCAATTTTTGACCTTTGAAATCTTCAATTAGTTTGACCCCTTAAACCATCAAATAGTTTTGAAACCGTTTGATTCCAAACAGTTTCAAGATCATTTGGACTCAAACAATCTCAAGACCGTTTGGTCCAAATCATCTTGAAAATCGTAAGGATTAGTTAGGGTTCTCTTCAATCAAATTGATTCAGGGTTTCAACATTGAACTATCCATCAATTTGATCATTCAATTGTAACCATTAGTTCTTTATTCATTCATGAACCCATTCATTCTTCAATTGATTTGACTCTTCAACCCTCCAAATGGTTTGAAACCGTTTGGGCACTTAGCCCTTAAAATCATTTGAGCAATTATACTTGAAATTGAATGGACCCATCCACTTTTGAAATCGATTGGTTGACTCAACTTAGAAACTGATTGGACCTCCAAACGGTTTGAGACCATTTGATTCCAAATAGTTTCAAGACCGTTTGGTCCAAATGTCCTTGAAACCGAATGGACCAATTAGGTTCTCAATCAACCAATTGATTAGGGTTTTGATACTTCAACCCGATTAGATTAGGGTTTTCAATTGATGATTCAATTATATTTGAAACCAATGAGATCATACCAAAAAAAACCATTGGATCAATCATCCAATTACATTAGCTTATACCTCCAAATGGTCAACTATGGTCAACCACTCCAAACGGTTTGAAACCATTTGGTTTCAAATGGTTTGATGAAACAATTTGACCAATTCAATTGAAGCCGATTGGTCCCAATTTTTGAAACCGTTTGCCTAGGATATTGATTGAGGTGTGTGCTTGAGATGAAATTATCATATTCAAGCTACAAACCCACGAAACTTGTTGTGATTTACATGGTGATTTCATCAATCAACCAAATTAAAATTTTGGAAATAAAGAAGAAATCAACGATTGATAAAGATATGAAATCAATAACAATGTTCAAGGGTTTAAGTTATATAACCCGCCTTCAAAGAGGAAGAAAAGCTTCAAGATTCACGTTACTAATGGTGGTTGAAGCTTTCTCACTCCACAAGGTTCGTTCTTCAAGCTTTTGAGTGAAAGGATTGGCTAGAATTGAAGATTGATTAAAGAAAAGAAGAAATCAAGCATTGATTTGTGATTTTCACCATGAATTCGATGTTGAAGATGATTAAGGAGATTACATACAGGTTGGAGTTAGTTCCCCTGTTTCTCCTAAGTTCCCTTGTTATTTTCCAAAGCAAGGAAGAAAGAAAATCTGAAAAAGAGTCTTTGGTTGAGTGGAAAATGAAACTTTTATAAAGGAATTTCAAGGAGAGAGAAAGTTGAAAAGAAATTCTTCAACTCCCCAAAGAGTGCCACATACTCTCCTCTATCCCTTGTATACGAAGGTACCTCCCTTTGCCTTATATTCCTCTTCATTATCCTTGAATTAAAGGAAAAGCGAATTAAGCACCTTAACCCTTATAATATTAATATCCCATATTTAGTGGATATTACTTTTTAGTTAACTAACGTGAGTGGGCTCTCCACTCACTTGAGATATTTTCGTGCCTTTGAAAGGCACAAGGACATTCAAACTTATGCAAATTCAACCATTTCGTTTTTGGTGAAGGTACTTCAATTATTATATTTATTTTTGCATTAAATTGAATTAGGGTTTCAATTATGCTTAAATCTTGATTATTTTAATATCAAGATTCTCTCTCCTTCAAAGTGATACATATGAGATGTCCCTCTCATTTGATTTGCTCTACATGATGCCAAGAAACATTAGGGACTCACTTGAAGTGGTAATTTGCATATTGAACCCTGGGTTTTGGGCAAATTGCACATTACACCAAAACTAGGTTTTAATGCACAAACATTGATTAACAAGCCCTATCTTGGTGCTCAGGCTATTTCAAGCCTTACCTCTGCATCATTCTCATTCCTATGATGATTCAACATCTGAGGAACATTTTATCATGTACAATTTGCAAGTTAACCCCTCAACTTGGGTAATTTGCACTTTAGTCCAAAACTAACAAAACATTGTTTCAACATTATTAAAAAAGGACTAAAATTGAAATATAAGTTCCTCTTGAGCCTTAATTAATTTTACAAAGATACGAGAAAGCATATAATCAACCTCATTAAGAAAAACATCTAGGGTTAACACATAACCCATGTTAGGGATGTTACAAATTATCCACCCCTAACAGGGATTTTGTCCCCAAAATCATCAACGAAAACATTTAAGAGAAAAGAGAAGGGTACTTCCTCCTCATCTCTTCCTCTAGTCCCCACATAGCTTCTTCAATGTGATGATGATACCAGAGAACTTTTACAAGACATATGTCTTTCTTTTTCAGCTTTTTGATTCTTCTATCAAGGATCATCATAGGTCCTTCAACATATGATATATCATCATTTAGTTCTACCTCCACAGGTTGCAGAACTAACTCTGTGTTAGGATGACACTTCCTCAACATAGAGATATGGAACATTGGATGCAACTTATGCAACTCAAGTGACAACTCCAGCTTATAGGCTACCTTTCCAATCCGTTCAATGATTGGATAAGGCCCCATAAATCTAGGAGCTAACTTTCCTTTCTTTCTAAATATGAGAACACCTTTCCAAGGTGAGACCTTGAGATATACTCTGTCTCCAACTTGGAATTCTAAAGGTTTCCGTCGTTTGTCGGCATACGACTTCTGTCTATCCTGTGCAATCTTTAACTGTTGTTGTATTACTTTAATCTTCTCAGTTGTCTGCTACACTAGCTCAGGACCCAAAAGTTGATATTCCCCTATTTCATACCAACATAACGGAGATCTACAACATCTACCATATAATGCTTCATATGGTGCCATGTCAATATTGTGCTGATAGCTATTATTATAAGCAAATTCTATCAAGCTTAGATGTAGATCCCAACTTCCTACAAATTGAAGGACACATGCCCTAAGCAAGTCCTCCAAGGTTTGTATGGTCCTTTTAGACTGTCCATCTATCTGTGGGTGAAAGGTTGTACTAAACCTTAACTGTGTACCCAAAGCTTTATGGAGTCACTCCCAAAAATGACTCGTGAACTAGGGACCTCTATCAGAAACAATAGAAACTAGAACCCCGTGCAAACGTACTATCTCTTCTATATATATCTGTGTAAGCTTCTCAGCAGAATAGGTTGTTTTGATAGGTAGGAAATGTGCTATCTTAGTCAACCTATCAACTATCACCCAAATGGAATCATGACCTTTGGTTTTTCTAGGCAAACTAACCACAAAGTCCATGGTCACATGATCCCATTTCCACTGCGGTATAGGCAAAGGTTGCATTGTTCCTGCATGCTTTTGATGTTCAACTTTGACATACTGACACACCAGACATTGCATAACAAACTCAGCTACATCCTTCATCAATCCTAGCCACCAATACATATCCTTCAAGTTACGATACATTTTGGTGCTCCCTAGATGCATTGCATACATCGAAGAATGAGCCTCCTCCAAGACTAACTTCCTTAAGTCATTGACATCAGGTACTACCATTCTACCATGGTAACAGACTACCTGATCCTATGACTCATGAAATCCATCCCGTTTCTCACTACCATACTCTGACCTAATTTGCTAAACTACAACATCAGCTTGTTGTGCTTCTTTAATCTGCTGTCTCAGAGTAGGTTTTATGTGCATCTCAGCCAACAACCCGACTAACAATGATACTTTAAGTTGTACATTATTTTTCCTCAAGGAGATAAGCATATCTCTCTTAGAGCATACTAATGAGTTCATCTGTGATTTATCTAGGGCTGGTGATGATGATTTTCTGCTTAGTGCATCATCTACTGCATTATCCTTCCCTGTATGATAATCAATTATACAATCGTAGTCCTTGATTAATTCCATCCAGTAGCCCTGTCTCATGTTCAACTCATGCTGATAGAAGATATACTTAAGATTCTTATGGTCTGTGGAAATCTGGAATGTTTCTCCATAGAGATAATGTCTCTAGATCTTCAGAGCATGGACTACAACAGCTAGCTCTAGATCATGTGTTGGATAATTCTCCTCATGTTTCTTAAGCTGTCGAGAGGCAAAATAAATCACTTGATTATCCTGCATCAACACACATCCTAGTCCATTCTTAGATGCATCACAGAAAACTATGTACCCCTTTCCTTGCTCAGGTAACACCAGCACAGGTGCACTTGTTAACCTAACTTTTAACAGCTAGAAGTAATGTTGACACTTGTCATTCCAGACAAAAGGAACCTCTTTCCTGGTCAACTTGGTTAGGGGTAAAGCTATTGAACTGAAGTTCTTAATGAACCTCCTGTAATAGCCTTCCAGACTTAGGAAACTGCGTATCTTCGTTGGTGTCTTTGGCTGCTCCCATTGCAGGACATATTCTACCTTCTTAGGATCAACACAGATACCTGAGGCAGATATTACGTGTCCTAGAAAAGAAACTTCTGGTAACCAGAACTCACATTTGCTAAACTTAGCATACAACTTATGCTCTCTTAGCAATATTAAAGCTTAACAGAGGTGCTGCTCATGCTATTGAGCATCTCTACTGTGGATCAAGATATCATCTATGAAGACTACTATAAATTGATCAAGAAAAGGACGAAAGATTCTATTCATGAGTTCCATGAATGCAGCTGGTGCATTAGTTAGTCCAAACGACATAACTATGAACTCATAGTGACTATACCTTATCCTAAAAGCAGACTTGGGTATGTCACTCTCCTCAACATTCCACTGATGATATCCCGACCTCAGATCTATCTTAGAGAAGATAGTTGCACCACACAACTGATCAAATAGGTCATCTATCCTTGGTAGAGGATACTTATTCTTTATAGTTACTTTATTCAACTACCTATAATCAATGCATAACCGCATCGACCCATCCTTCTTTTTAATAAAGAGAACCAGAGCACCCCATGGTGAAGTACTCGGTCGGATAAAACCTTTCTCAAGCAACTCCTGTAGTTGTTTCTTGAGCTCTGCCATCTTAGTAGGTGCCATTCTATACGATGTTTGTGCTATTGGTTGCGTGCCCATGATTAGATTAATCTCAAAATAAATCTCTCTGGGTGGTGGAACACCTAGAAGTTCCTCAAGAAACACATCCTCAAACTCCCTAACTATTGGAACTTCAGATAGATTAGGGCTCTCCATTGTGGTATCTACCACATGTGCCAGGAATGCAAAGCACCCTTATCTCATCAGCTTCTCAGCTACCATAGATGATATGAGATAGGTTGGAAGAATCTTTCTATCTCCCTGAAAGATCCATGTGTCACCACCATCAGTGAACACAACCTGCTTGAAATCACAATCCAAGACAACCTTATACTTTTCTAGGGTTTCCATCCCGAGAATTATATCAAAACCATGCATCTCAAGTGGTATAAGATCCACTTGAATGTGATGTTTAGAAAAGGAAAGAGTGCAGGGAGAACACACCTCCCACAACACTATAGATCCCAACAAAGGAGTTTCTAGCAACAAACTCTCTGCCCTATGACCAACTGCCATATTGCAGTCAAGAATCACTTCTCTAGTGATAAAGGAATGCGTAGCTCCCGGATCAATCAAAACAGATACGAAGTAGGATGAAGACATATCAGAATAAAATAGTTCCATCTGACCTGTCACAACTCACAGGTTAACTACTGCTTCAGGCTGATTCATAGCATAAAATCTAGTTGTTGGTTGTTGTGGACCATGTGCTCAATTGTTAGATGCCGATGAACCAGCTTGTGACGCTTGACCACATCCTCGAGTGCCACTAGAAAACTACTTCCTTTGATAGCCTTGTTGACTCTGCCTTTGGGGTTGAGTCATCATAGTGTTCTCGACTGTACAATCTCTTGCCAGATGTCCCATTTGTCCACACCGGTGATAGTTCCTGGTCTCAGGATAAGGTTTATGAGGTCCAGTCACCGATGTTGATGCTGTGTTGGGGGCTCTATTTTGAGGAAAACTATGACCTCTACCCCTGCTTGACGTCCATTGCTTCTGGGTATTGAACCTCTGTGGTGCTGCCGGTGTAGAAAACCTTGGCTTTTTAAAACCCTCAGACCTTTTCCCTTGAAATGGAGTATACATCCTTTTACTACTGGTCTGTCTCTTCTCGATCACAGACCTTTCTATCCTTCTCACATACTCCACAAAAGTAGCAAACCTCTCCCTATTCTCCAAGGCAGATACATGAGTGGTCAATTCAACGTTCAACCCCTTCTCGAAATGCCGAATTCTCTCTACATCCGTAGATGCCATGTGCGGACAGAACCACAAAAGATCCATGAACATAGCCTCATACTCGCTGATGTTCATCTGTCCTTGCCTGATCTTCTCAAATTGAGAGATCTTCTCATCTAAGTAAGTCTTAGGGATGTATCTTATGACAAATTCCCGTCAGAATTCTTCCCATCCAATCTCTACACCTGGCCTCTTACCTTCTTCTATAGTCCACCAATGGCCAGCACTCCCTTCTAATAGGTACACTGCATGCCTAACCTTCTTTGCTTCAGGAATATTGAGGATTCTGAAGGCCTTCTCTAGTTCTGTCAGCCACAAATTGGCATCTGCTGGATCAGATGTACCAGCATACTCCATGGCTCCAACCCGGCGAAGCCTCTCAAAAGTGTTACTAGCTCCATGTCTCTCCTGAGGAACTGGTGCTCTTGGTGTAGGTGGTGGCATCCTATCCACTATGTGCATCATAGTCGCCATAAACTGCCCAAACAGAGCATGGAAAGCTGGATTCTCTATCATGGCAGGGTCATACTGAGGTTGTATAGATACTGGCTCCTCCCTAGTTTGGTCCCTTGCACCTCTTCCTGGTGCAACAACACTGCTCTCAGCAGCGTGTTCCTCATGTGATCCAGACATCTTCAAGTTCCTCTTCTCTTATATGAGCATAAGACACTATCAGATAAACTGGAAGACACTAGAACAGACTCAACAACCTTAGTCCTATGTCTATGTAGACTCAACGAACCTAGGGCTCTGATACTACTAATTGTGATACACCGATCAAACAAAACATTATTTACTTAAGAGGAAGCGTTTGTTAGCAGCGGATTACTGAAAATCACTAAAAATTAAAACCATTTTACAAAGAGATCCACATGCAGGAAAACTCTTTCAAAAAGAACCAAGGTAATTTAATTACATTCTGGTTCACAAGTACATCTCTTGTACCATTCCTTCTCAAGGTTACAAGCATCAACTGCCCTGTTAAAACTATGTACATGCAGTATAAAAACATTGAGGCATCAAGCCAAAATCTCAAATCATTTCATTAAACTAATTACTGACTCCAAGGACCTGAGAGTACAGAGACGACACATATGACTCTATCTACACATATACAAGACTTGACAGCCAGTGTCTCTACCTGAGAAAAATCACTACTGTACTCTACTACTGTTGCTACTACTGTCCTTTACCTACTGAAGGGTTTTTGCCTCATCGTCCACATCCACCTAAAAAGTTGGATCCCACGGGGGTGAGACAATTATAAATTGCCCCAGCGAGAGATATAACTCTCTGCCAAAAACATTATTATTGCAGTTTAATTGAATAAAACTGTGTAGAGGAATTATATATTCAACAGCAGATAGATTAATGTCTAATTAGATTAGGGCAGTATTCTTATTCAAAGCATTTCAGCTATAACTTGATAAAACAACATATCATTTATCCAATAAGGATTTGAAGAACAAACATAACCTTTATTCATCTAGAACATACTAAGCAAGGTAACATCAGCCAATGATTCTCGTATTTCAACCTTAAACAAATACACCACACGGCTGATTACATTTTACAAACATTCTGAATTAATGCCCTGAAGAGATGAAGTATACCATTCATACTCTAACCGACCACGATTACGTAAAGCATCGGTACCACACAAGGTCAATGGAAGAGTAGGACTCCAAGACCTCATCCTTCTCTGCCAATACGAGATTATCTGGTAGAGACATCACGTGTCAAACTGCAAAATAGCTTGCTAGGTATAATGGCAACTTCGCTATAGAGTTATAGCCCGCAGCATATACTCTCTTCAGGGTTATGGCCCATAGACAACGCCTGGTATCGTATCATGGAGTCATGGCCCATAGCCATACTCTTATTGGGGTATGGTCTGAAACCAATCCCATACATAGGAGATAGCCCGCAACCATTCCTATGGGACATAAGGATGTAATTGCCCAATTACCCCCACACATTCAAAAATATGCACGCAGAGTTAAACTTGTTTCACCATTCAGCAAATTCTGACACTGATGGATTTGTGGTTAGGGAAACTACATTATATTATATCACTTGATTAATTAAGTGCATTATCATATTCTTTTAGTATCAATCATGTTTTCAAACAACAATTATTATAATAGATGTTGTAAAAAGAGTGTAATACTTTCATCAAGTTCTGTTCAACTTTAAGAACATATTGGGATCTCAGTCCCTCATCTCATCAAGAGAATTCTCAATCTTTCACAAACTCATTACCATGATTATAGAAAATGGGTATTCCAACCCTCAGTTCAACATAGAACAGTTGTTACCACTTATCAGGTAACTAATGCCTTCAGGTCATCTGACCAAGGTAAACATGATACTTGTATAATAAGTATCTCACAAGGCTCACAAGGGCCATTTCATCTCTTGTTGCCTTTCACTAGGAAACAAAGTATATTATGGCTCACAAGGCCCATAAAGCAATAAATGAAATATCATAGCTCATACATGACTATGCTTATCATTTCATGAAACCTGCATGGTTAGTACACATGATAGCAATTATATAATTCAACACCATGCAATACAAGGGTAGCATCACTATTCCCTTATTAGGGTTAGGAGCTCCCAAATTCATCTCAATTAGGATTCCTCCTCAGTTAGGGTTTACTATTCATCCCAATCAGGGTTTACATTGAATTACCCATAATTAGGGTTTACTATTCATCCCAATTAGGATTTCTCACATCCATTAACTAAATCAAGGTTAGGATGTACTATTCTTTTCAAATTAGGGTTTCTCATATCCCAATACCCAAATTACGGTTAGGGTTTATTATTTACATCCAATTAGGGTTTATTATTAAAATACCATGAATTAGGGTTTCTCATAACATTACCCTCACATCATCCCCCTAGATTAGGGTTTCACTCAAAATTGTCCTAAATTAGGGTTTAGGTTCATCAATCACCTCAATTAGGGTTTTATGATCTCTTTATCAAGGATCATACCCTAATTAGGTATCCCATTCATTTTGAATGTGTTAGGGCTTAATTACTACATGATCACTATACATGTATGTAATTCTCTCTCTTATCCTCTCTAGGACATTCATTACTCTAATCTTGATCAGATGGAGTCAATCCTGTATTCAAATTCATACATATAGGGTTAGCCTTGTATATTGAGTCATCATTTCCATAAGTACCAAAGGTTAACCCCTTTAAATATTCTTACTCATTATGTACCTTAGGAATACAACCAATGTACATATGTTTGATAATTATCATCATCAATAAAGAAATCAATTAATTTTATCTTCACCTTAAATCTCCAACCGATTTAGGGTTTATTGAACTCCAATCGATTTTTGACCTTTGAAATCTTCAATCGGTTTGACCCCTTAAACCATCAAACGGTTTCAAGACCGTTTGGACTCAAACAGTCTCAAGACCGTTTGGTCCAAATCATCTTGAAAACCGTAAGGATTAGTTAGGGTTCTCTTCAATGAAATCGATTCAGGGTTTCAACATTGAACTATCCATCAATTTGATCATTCAATTGTAACCATTAGTTCTTTATTCATTCATGAACCCATTCATCCTTCAATTGATTTGACTCTTCAACCCTCCAAATAGTTTGAAACCATTTGGGCACTTAGCCCTTAAAATTGTTTGAGCAATTATACTTGAAATCGAATGGACCCATCCACTTTTGAAATCGATTGGTTCACTCAACTTAGAAACCGATTGGACCTCCAAACGGCTTGAGACCGTTTGATGCCAAAAAGTTTCAAGACCATTTGGACTCAAACGGTCTCAAGACTGTTTGGTCCAAATGTCCTTGAAACCGAATGGACCAATTAGGTTCTCAACCAACCAATTGATTAGGGTTTTGATACTTCAACCCGATTAGATTAGGGTTTTCAATTGATGATTCAATTATATTTGAAACCAATGAGATCAGACCAAAAGAAACCATTGGATCAATCATCCAATTACATCAGCTTATAACTCCAAATGGTCAACCATGGTCAACCACTCCAAATGGTTTGAAACCGTTTGGTTTCAAACGGTTTGATGAAATCGTTTGACCAATTCAATTGAAACCGATTGGTCCCAATTTTTGAAACAGTTTGCCTAGGATATTGATTGAGGTGTGTGCTTGAGATGACATTATCATATTCAAGCTACAAACCCACGAAACTTGATGTGATTTCCATGGTGATTTCATCAATCAACCAAATTAAAATTTTGGAAATAAAGAAGAAATCAACAATTGATAAAGATATGAAATCAATAACAATGTTCAAGGGTTTAAGTTATATAACCCGCCTTCAAATTGGAACCCAAGATTCAAGCTTCACGTTCCTAATGGTGGTTGAAGCTTTCTCACCCCGCAAGGTTCGTTCCTCAAGCTTTTGAGTGAAAGGATTGGCTAGAATTGAAGATTGATTGAAGAAAAGAAGAAATCAAGCATTGATTTGTGATTTTCACCATGAATTCGAGGTTGAAGATGATTAAGGAGCTTACCTACATATTGGAGTTCGTTACCCTGTTGCTCCTAAGTTCCCTTGTGATTGTCCAAAGCAAGGAATAAAGAAAATCTAAAAATGAGTCTTTGGTTGTGTGGAAATGAAGTTTTTATAAAGGAATTTCAAGGAGAGAGAAAGTTGAAAAGAAATTCTTCAATTCCCCAAAGAGTGCCACATACTCTCCTCTCTCGCTTGTATACGAAGGCACCTCCCTTTTCCTTATATTCCTATTCATTATCCTTGAATTAAAGGAAAAGCAAATTAAGCACCTTAACCCTTATAATATTAATATCCCATATTTAGTGGATATTACTTTTTAGTTAACTAACGTGAGTGGGCTCTCCACTCACTTGAGATATTTTCATGCCTTTGAAAGGAAAAAGGACGTTCAAACTTATGCAAATTCAACCATTTCGTTTTTGGTTGAAGGTACTTCAATTATTATATTTAATTTTGCATTAAATTGAATTAGGGTTTCAATTATGCTTAAATCTTGATTATTTTAATATCAAGATTCTCTCTCCTTCAAAGTGATACAAATGAGACACACCTATAATTTTCTTTGCTCTACATGATGACAAGAAACATTTGGGACTCTCTTGAAGTGGTAATTTGCATACTGAACCCTGGGTTTTGGGCAAATTGCACATTACACCAAAACTAGGTTTTAATGCACAAACATTGATTAACAAGCCCTATCTTGGTGCTCAGGATATTTAAAGATTTACCTCTACATCATTCTCATTCCTATGATTCTTTAACATCTGAGAAATATTTTATCATGTACAATTTGCAAGTTAACCCCTCAACTTGGGTAATTTGCACTTTAGTCCAAAACTAACAAAACATTGTTTCAACATTATTCAAAAAGGACTAAAATTGAAATATAAGTTCCTCTTGAGCCTTAATTACTTTTCAAAAGATATGATCAAGCATATAATCAACCTCATTAAGCAAAAAATCTAGGGTTAACACATAACCCAGGTCAGGGATGTTACAATACATGCACAAATTTTCTTTTTTTGCAACACATACATGTTTATACATTTTGATTTTATTTGTATTCAATTGCAAGCAAAGATCTAGCCACAACAAACTAGATCATCATATATAGTTTCTTCCCCAACTTTTTCCACACTACCAACTCTGAGAAGATTATGGAGGATTATGCACTTTAGTTTGTGGCCTTGCATTTACCCCCACTGCCATCATCTACATTGCCTTATTCCACTTCTGTGGCAACTGATACTACATCATATACCAACTATTACACCCAAGATCACATGAGAGAAATAGCCCTTGCAAGAGACACTACTGACATGCTCCTCCCTACCACGTCTTCCCACATTCAAGAAATAGATTCATTTTTGGTGATATTTGAAAGCTAGGATGTCTGGATGTATGAGCTAGTAGAGCTTAATACACACACTATATGCATACTCTATGCCAGTGAACCAAGTTTCACCAGGACTCCAATCAATATAGAAAAGCCATTACCTGTGTACATTACACCACAACCAACCATTGAAGACTTGTTTATTCATCTCTATTAGGCCCATAATGAGAAAATTAGAATGCTTCAATATCTAGATGGTCTATTTTTTCTACATTTATAGGTTGTACTCTACACTCATGAAGGCTTCCATGATCATACAAACTCTACTAGTCCTTATGAGGAACTGATTTCACCATCATAGTCAGACTTCCAATTTGAATCACATGCATTTTTTTATCAAAGAATCACCTACTTAGGGAAGTCCTTCATTCCACCCGGCTGACCCATGAACTAGTAGAGGAACTTCAATACCCTCAATGACAATGATCTTCATGTGTCACAGGACAACCAAGAAGCCACTATATTCCCTATTGGTAAGTTAGAGGGTCTGATTGATTGGTCCACCTTATTTTCTACCCCAACCCAACATGACACATGGCATGTTGAGTCATTTCATTTTGTGCATCTACCTTGTGCTGGAATAATTTATTTGATGATGACAACGATGATGACTACACACCATTGGGAAGTGATCCTATTTATGATGTCCATGAGCTAAATTTTCACATTTATGCATCTACTTCACCCCTCATGGAAGGGTGATGACAGTTGGTAAGGTGAAGACCAGATAGATTTTGACAACATAGTTGCACCACATGAGGACAACCTATCCCCTTACTTGATAATTATTTGGGTTGAAGGGTTTACAATGTAATCACCTAGGTGTGCTCCATGTTTAGATGATGTCTATCAATACATAACTTTAACAATTAAAACTAATCAGCCCAAACTTATTTGGATTCTCACAATATGAGGGTTTACATATGAACCAATCACCTAAAGGAATAATCATATTCTATCATTGATTCATCCAGTTAGAGTTGATAATTGAAAACATGCTTAAATTATCACCATTTGAACTTGGTCTTTCTAGGTCTACTCCCTATCCTGACCTTTATGGCTTAAGGTACCCATCAATTAGGTATTACTTGTCTAGACAAATATTTTTTTGTTACCAGCAAATACCATAATATCATTTAAAAACTTACAACATAGCATCCTATAAGGTAGTAATCTAGGTTATTGAGAGGAACATGTTTTTTTAAGAAGTACCTTTACTTATAGTTCTACTTTAATCTATAGGTTGTGTTTCCATGTAGTGACCTTCTTCCTAGAGACTAAAACACCATTTGGCATACTGACACGCTCTAGTGTAGTTCCACCCATAGTTTAAAACTTCAATTTTCCATGTCCTTGTCTTTCTTCTCCATCTACATATTTTCCTTAGGAGGGTTTTGATTACCATTGGAATAACCATGGGTGTTAGTGGACTTCCTCGACACCTTCTTTGTTATAGAGACCTTAACAAACCCTAAATAACCCATCACACATTTCATTCCCATTGAAGTGTAAAGTCATGAACCTCATCTCAAGTGTGAGGCCCAATGGCTAGAACTACGAGCTTAAAGGTCACAAAAGGATGGTCTACAATACTTCTCTTATTGTATGGTGTACAAAAACTTCTCTAGAAGTTGAAACTTCTATACATGTATGCAAGTACAATATGATACAAGTAAATTGCAATGTGAGAAAACACATGAGACACAAACGGTCTATCGTGAAGTAGTATTTAAAAAGTATGTGGACCATCTCCATAAGGGAAAGATCTAAGGGAGGAAGGGACAATTTCAAACTCATGGAGTAGGGAGATGTGTCTAGAGAGATTAACCTCCTAATATGTATGAGAAATAAGAGAATACCTAGGTTAGGCTAATCCTAATATAATAAGGCAAACCACCTTGATTTTGGCCATAACATTTGAAGTAACGATACCAATCGTAGAGAGACATAACCTGAAAGGTGAAGAATTGATGGTGACCTGAGAGTTTGGAGTTAGTACTATGAGGCATGGAAGTCGTTGAGGCTACCTAACCAGAATATGTATATCTATGAAAAAAACACGTTCCATTTTGATGTTTTGAAATGTTTTTCAACAATATGTTTATGTGAATATTTTCTATATTCATTCATTAAATCTTAGACAAACATATGTTGTAATTTTTTTGTCATTAAAAGAATCTTTATAAGAAGGCATATAATTCTAGAGCTTCCTTGTGCAAGATTAGTCCAGGAGACATAGAATCATAACAAGATGAGAAAACACTATTTAGGAAATGAAGCATGTCCAATGATGGTTACAAAATAAAGTTTATACATTCTTTCTTGGGTATTGTTATTCAAAGTAGAGCCCGAAGAGGGAATCACCAAGGACCATAGATACGTAATAAGTATGAAGACTAGAAAGACTTATAGAACAATGGTTTGTATAAGTTGACTCAAAAGAAATGTTGGATTTAGGAATCTGTAATATAACTTAGGACCTTATGAATGAAAATATAGTTCCTTGACTACGGTAGGCCCTAGATGGAGTGACTATAGATTAACAAGCTCACCTTTCTAAAATCACAGGGAAAATATGAAACCTGAAGGGTGATTTTGCAAATGTAACTCAAGGGCCCCAAGAAAGAGAACTCCCTTAGGATTGATAATATAAACACCACTTGTGAGTTATAAAGATATTACATATATGAAGAGTCACTTATTAAGATTGACCTAGCCTAACTCCAATATATAACACAATTCGTAGATTTACAATCTCTACCCATATTGGGATGTACTTTTTATTTGGACTACACCAAATACTTATTTCATCTTAGTGTAGGTATTAGAGATTGGGTAGTCACAACTAATAGGTATAAATCATATATAAGATGGAAAACATGGGTTTGAATTGAGGAAGAAATTGTTAGATCGTACTTAATTCCATAACCAAAAAGTACATGTATAACCTCAACATATCATCAATAAAAATTGATGAAAATTTACATACATGAGTAGGATCTAGGTGGAAAGTGATCATTAAGTGGTAAAAATAAGGCAATGAACCAGGATGTGGGACCCTAATTTAGAGTATTATTGGTTCCAACCGATATTGTTATGGATGACCACCTAATTCGAAGTTAATGAAAATATAAATACAATTTTTTAAGGAGGGGTGTAAGCACCCAATATAGCACTTTTGAAACCCCTTGTAGGGTTTGAAACATCCTACAAATGTAATATACATACTATTTAAGTTCTTATAATACAACTCATGAATTCAATAGCTCATTGTCATAGATGATGAACAATGCTAATTTTATTTATTGGATGTATCATCCAGACTCTTTTGGAGTCTTTTCACAAATATCACCATAAATTCATAATTACTCATATTAATGAAAAGATAAAATTATTAAATGGTTAAAAGAATATTTTTTATGGACAACTATGAAAATAATTAGTAATGGTTGCATTTGAGATTTTCAAAATTTAGTTTGAGAAAGATCAAATTAGACTTATCCTCTTGTAATGCCTAATCTAGTTTGACCTTATCTTTATGTTACATTATCCTATAGTTTTACCTCATCCTCTTGTCCTACTGTAAATATTTTAGCATTATCGTCTAGTGTTGCTTTATCTAGTCCGATGGATGTTCTATAACTAAAAGCCAAATGATATGTGAGAAAAAAGAAAACTAAATAGCATGTGAAAATTTTATCAAAGAGGAGAGAGAGTGAATGTAAGTTAATAAATTATATTTGTAAGGTGCAAAAATCATGAGAGAATAATAAATTCTTGTAATATTTCTAAAGCCAATTATAGAATTTAGAGTCTATTTTCAAATCTTTCTCTGGTGGGATATTTTTTTAGTGGTTATTGGATCTGCCCACCGTACCATTATTCTATTTTCATTGCGCATGATAGGGTACATACCGTATAATGAATTTCATATATTTGAAGCTTCCACAAGTTAGTTCTATCTCCCCCTATTCGCCACCATATGTTTGTGCGCTTCAGGTGTGGCCCCTTATGATGATGATACCTTGAAAGCCTTAGAGGCTAAGCATCCTTACAAGTTGCCTCCTTCCAAGCCAGATATTCTTATTTCAGAAGCCTCTCTTGTTACTGATGTTGATACTATTCTCAAGTGCATCAAATCCTTTCCTAAAGGGACTTCATGTGGGAGAGATGGCTTGAGAGCCCAACACATTTTGGATGCTTTGTGTAGAGAGGGTTCTGCTGTTGCCACAGATCTTATACATGATATCACCTCGGTGGTTAATTTATGGCTGGCAGGGAGATGTCCTTTGAGTTTGGCAGAGTTTGTAGCTTCTGCATCTCTTACTCCATTACTTAAGCCTGACAATGGCATTCGTCCTATTGCAGTGGGCACTATTTGGAGACGGCTAGTGTCTAAAGTTGCTATGATAGGAGTAGGCAAGGATATGGCTAAATATCTCAATGACTTTCAATTCGGAGTTGGCGTCTCAGGTGGTGCTGAAGCAGTTTTACATAGTGTCAATAGGATTTTGAGTGCATATCATGAAGATGGGTCTCTCTCCATGCTTATAGTAGATTTCTCTAATGCTTTCAACTTGGTGGATAGGTCTGCGCTGCTCCGTGAGGTGAGGAAGAGGTGCCCATCTATCTCTTTATGGGTGGAGTTTCTCTACGCTCAAGAAACTAGGTTGTACATTGGAGACAAACATATATGGTCTACCACTGGGGTGCAACAAGGTGATCCTATGGGCCCACTTCTTTTCTCCCTTGTATTACACCCACTTATTCACGAGATCAGAGACAATAGTAAGCTTCTTCTTCATGCCTGGTATCTTGATGATGGGACCATCATCGGAGACACTATGGAGGTAGCCAAGGTGTTGGACATTATTCAGCACAGTGGTCCAGAGCTAGGGCTTGTTTTGAACATTCATAAAATAGAGGTGTTCAGGCCTACTTGTGATGGAAGGAAGGTTGAGAAGGGGTTGTTCCCTATGGACATTGGGAGGCCTGTGTTAGGAGTAAAACTACTTGGAGGAGTTGTTAGCAAGAACACAAGTTTTATTGAGGAGTTGGCCATGAGAAGGGCTACTAAAGTTGTTGACTTGATGCATCTACTTCCTCAGTTGCATGACCCACAAAGTGAGCTTCTTTTATTATGGTCTTGCTTGGGTACGTCTAAGCTTATGTTCGGCTTATGGACATGCCAACCCACACATGTACATCAGGCTGCAACTTTTTTTGACAAAGGATTGCGTGGATCTATTGAGGATATTGTGGTATGTGGAGGTCCTTTCTTTGGGGATCTTCAATGGCGTGTGGCATCCTTACCTATTAGACTCGGTGGTTTGGGTCTATATTCAGCAATGGAGGCTTCTTTTTATGCGTTCGTGTCCTCTAGAGCCCAATCTTGGGTGCTCCAAGACCATATTTTGCGAGATAGCGGGATACAAGGTATGTACTTTGATTTTAACTACGCTTTAGATTGTCTACGTGTTATAATTCCATCTTTCAATCTTAATTGTTTTTCTAATAAGGACACCGTCCCCCCTAAAGCCCAAAATGCTTTGGCGAGTTCTCTTTTTAGCAAAATCATTAAGGGCATGGATGTTGAATTTGATATGACCGTAAGACAGAAAGTAGTCTTCTAGTGTTTACAGGATGAACATGCTCAGTACTTTCTTCTTGCTATACCTATTGATGGCCTTGGACTACATATGTCTCCAGTGGAGTATCATACTATTCTCAGACATCGTCTTATGATTCCACTTTTTCCTATTGATGAGGTATGCCCAGTGTGCCACAAATCTTGCTTAGACTCTTTTGGGGAGCATGCAGTTCATTGTAAGGAGCTCCTAGGCTTCAAGTATCGGAATGATCTTGTAAGAGACGTTCTTTATGATGTTCTTAGACATGCGGGAGTTGCAGCTAAGAAGGAAGCTCCTATGAACTTTTTGACTGATCCTCAAGAGGGCAGGTCGACACTTAGGCCAACAGATGTTCTTATTTTTGGTTGGGTTGGAGGAAAACATGCATGTGTAGATCTAACAGGAGTTTCCCCATTGGTTGGTCTGAAGGGTGGCAAATTTACTGTAGGACATGCTGCTCGTAAAGCCGTTTCTGCTAAAGTGGCCAAACATGAGAAGGCATGTATCGACAATCAACGTGTTTTTATCCCGTTTGGTTTTGACACTTTTGGGTTCCTAGCACCTGAGGCTGTGGAGCTTCTTAAGAAAGTTCAAAAAGTTATGCATAGTAATGTAATGACTCCCAGATCTATGGATGTGGTGTTTCGGAGGATTGTATTTGCCATTCGAAAAGGGGTAGCGGCAAAAAATATCACTAGCCTCCAAAGCTAGAACAAGTATGCTCTGGTAGGGTTTGAGAGACCGACGTGCTCTTCTAGGGTTTGAGAGGCCGACGCGCGCATGTGCGGAGGTGGTGCCGGTGGCCGCGGTGGCTGCGGAGGAAGAGGAGGGTTCGGGGACACTCGACCCCCGGATGAGGGCGGTGAGGAGGTAGGCAGCGTGTTCAACGCGATGGAAGGCATCGATGGCGAGACGGTAGTGTAGGGGGAGGAAGTACTTGCAGACGTCGACCCTAAAACACCGCCCACAGAGGCGCAGGGCACACCAGCAATCAAAGCCACACCCACAAATATAGGGGATCACAGGGTAGATGTGATTTTGATTGACAACCCTCTCGCAGTAGCGGCTAAAGCAACCAAGAAACAATCATAGCAAGAAATCCTAAGAGGGCTGGGAATCAAACTTAACTTTGGGAAGTCGACCACAGCAGGAGGTGGGTCACAACCCGCAGGCAACAAGGAGGGAACCAAGGCACCCGGTGGGGAGGAATTTTCGGCGCTACACGGGGGAGCAATGGACAGGCCTGATCCGGCGGGAGAGGAAAGGCAGACATGGTCCTATAAGGACATCATAAGTACATGCGATGGCACCGGGCGACTACCTTTCCTGGGCTTCGATGACCCGCATGCTAACTTGACCAAGACGGACATCAAGAAGAGCATTGTTGACGGCACGCCAGCCTTCGAGATTGATGGGGGTCGATTCAATGCTCTTGTACGACCATGGACGTACGCCGTTGTAGTGAAGGTAATCGCTAGGAACGTGGGCTTCCTCACCTTGCAGGACCGAATCAAGACCATGTGGCAGTCGGTGGGAGCGTTTAAACTCATTGATCTGGAAGACAACTACTTTATCGTTCAACTAATGAGAGAGGATGACTATCTGACAGCACTAACGGGGGGACCATGGCCGCTCATGGGGTCCTATCTAAACGTTCAGCCATGGGATAGGACGTTCTCACCTTCTTCCGCAAACCCTAAACATATGGTAATTTGGATTAGAATTCCAAGGCTGCCTATCTTCCTTTACCAATCCCAGTTTCTGGAGGAGGTCGGAGATACGATCGGAAGGACAATCAAGGTGGATACAAATACTGACCAGAAGCGACAGGGGAAGTTTGCTCGAATCACCGTCAAACTGGACACCAACAAACCACTAGTACCGGAAATCATTGTCCAGGGAGAGACTTACAAGATTGAGTACGAGAACCTTACAAGCATATGCATGTTCTGCGGCAAGATTGGCCACATTGACGATGACTGTGCTGCGCGCAAGGCGTCATTGAGGCCCAGAAGAAGGCGGGGAAGCAACCTGAAGGGACATCCATGCAACCTCAGCCATTGGGAAGGTTTACCGAGACTTTACACGCCAAACCTTTCGTCAGGCGCCAGAGAAAGGAGGACAATACAGGCAAGGTAGCCGGAGGTGCGTCACAGAATCGTTTTAAACAATTAGAAGATACAAAGGAACCGGTGGCGGAGACGACAGAGGCAGGGAAAGGCGGTCCTAAATCGGGGTACGAGTGGCGCCAATGGAAAGCAGCTAACAAGAAGAAGCGTCCTGTTGAAGAGGTAGCTCGACCGACAAAGATTGGAAACAACAAAGAGGCACAAAAGGCGTTAGGCAGCGATACTCAGAAGCATGCAGCAATAATGATTGAAGGGGACAACACCATCGTTATCCTGGATGAGGGGACCGGAACCAGGGAAAGCTTGCGATTTACCATGGGTTGTACTCAGCCAAGGAAGACCATCACAGGCAGTCTGAGCAAGGGGTGGCTCCCATGCAGTCCGAGCAAGGCACTGCTGTTTGGTGCATCCGTAGGGGTTCATCTCAAGAATCGGAAGATCTTAAACTCTAAGGATCTAACGAGGAACGGACCTAGGAAGAAGTACAGAAGAAGCTATGGACCTGAAGAGACAACCGAACCGGGCGACACAGACCCAAGCCAATCCTCCATGGTTACCCAATGATCGTCGCATCTTGGAATGTCCAGGGTATCTTTGGAAGAGATACCCAAAACACGATCTGTGATTTATCGATCCTTCATAAGATTGACGTTCTTGTTGTTCTAGAGACTAGAACAAGCGGAACCAACGCTGACATAATCGTAAGAATGTTGGGATATGATCGTTCCTACCGCGTAGAGGCGAAAGGGTTCTCGGGAGGTATCTGGGTACTCTGGAAGAGTAGATTGGGAGATTTGGAGGTTATAGCCAGCCATCAACAGTTCGTGCATTGCCAGGTTAACAACCGGTTCCACGTGACATTCATCTACGTGAGTACAAAGCAAGGAGGGAGAAGACTACTGTGGGATCACCTCCACACCATTGCCTTTGCCTCGACAACACCCTGGCTCGTTGTAGGTGACTTCAACGTAGTTTTGAAGCCTGATGAGAAGCTGGGTGGAGAGCCAGTCATGCTGAGCAGCTGCAGAGAATTCGCTGAGGGGCTGATGAGCGCCGGGCTTGAAGACCTGGGTGCGGTCGGGCCCAAGATGACTTTTAGACGAGGATGGCTGACGGAGAGGCTCGATCGGGCCGTTGCTAACCAGGAGTGGCTCGAGGAGTACCCGATGACGGCGGTGAAGGTGCTCCCACAGATTAACTCTGACCACTCGCCTATTCTAATCTCGATGGAGGACAGAGCTAGACGCCCACTATACCACCCAAAGACAAGCACGATATGGAATAAAAGGGAATCCTTTCCTGCCTTCTTACAATAAAATTGGGACAATAACTTATCGTTCCATGATGCGGTAAATAAATTTATGAAGAAGTCTATCAATTGGGACAAAGAGGAATGGTGAAAAGGGACAACAAGGAAACGGGGCCTTCTGTAAGAGACGAGCAAAGTGCAAGCACAACAAGACCAAAGGTGGACGGATTCTAGGGAGAATAAACTAGCTGAGTTGCAGGTGGAGTACAATGAGATCCTACATGTGGAGGATGAGGAATGGAGGCAGAAGGCAAGATGCGATTGGCTGAAGGAAGGAGATGCTAACACAAAATATTTCCAAGCTTTGGTGAAAGCGAAAAGAAGAAGGAACAAAATCTCTAAAATCAAGAACAACAATGGTGTTTGGGTGGACGAGGAGGAAGATGTGAAGCAAGTAGTGAGGGAGTTCTTCCATGACCTGTTCACAAGGAAGCAGAATAGGAGCAATACGAGGGCTATGGAAGCTTACACGGGGCAATTCCCAAAACTACAAGAGGAGCTATGTATGGCGATGAGCAGAGAGCCCACTAAGGAGGAAATTAAAGAAGTGTTGATGAAGATGAATCCGATCAAGGCCCCGGGGCCGGATGGGATGGATGTTGATTTCATTCAAAAGAACTGGGTGTATCTAGGCGATTCTATCTCACATATGATCTCCAACTACTTTGCAGGCCACCGAATTGATGAGAGCTTGGCAAGCTCCATCTTAGTTCTGATTCCAAAAACCCCTACTCCAGAGTGCTGCAACCATCTGCGACCAATTGCCCTCAACAATGTGGGACTCAAATTGCTATCCAAAATCCTTGTTGAACGTATAAAACCATACTTAGTAGATTGGATCTTGCCTGTGCAAAGTATCTTCGTCCCAGGAAGGCGAATTACCGACAACATAATTCTAGTACAAGAACTGATACATTCCATGCGAACCAAAGGGGGGAAACAGACAGCCATGGCGATGAAGGTGGACCTATCTAAAGCTTACGATAGGATGGATTGGGACTTTATTGAAGACACACTCATAAGGACAGCCATCCCACAGAACCTTATCAGGATCATAATGAATATCATCAAGGCGGGAGAGATTGCGATCACTTGGAATGGTGAGACCCTGGAACCTTTCAAGGCGTCGAGAGGGGTGAGGCAGGGAGATCCCTTGTATCCCTATATCTTTGTCCTTTGCTTAGATAGACTCAGCCAGGCTATTGCTGCGGAAGAGAGGTCAGAACGCTGGGTGCCTTTCCAGGCTACCCGGCAAGGAGCAAGAATTTCCCATGTCTGCTTTGTAGACGATCTCATCCTTTTTGGTGAAGCTACTGAGCGCCAAGCCAGGATAATGCTTGCAACTTTGAAGAAATTTGAATGTGTCTCTGGACAGAAATTAGCAAAGGAGAACTCCACTATCTTCTTCTCACGGAACACGACCATCCACACTCGACGAGCCATAACCAGGATGACTGGTATACGGCAGACCGATAACATTGGCAAACACTTGGGCGTTCCAATCTTGCATGGGAGGGCGAACAAGGAGCTGTACCTGGACACTATCAATAAGGTGGAAGCCAAGATATCTACATGGGCAAATAAATCGCTATCTTTCACCGGCAGGACAACTTTAATCAAATCAGTGCTCAATACATTGCCTATGTATGTTATGCAGTCCACTGTCCTACCAATAGCGGTATGCGATAGCATAGACAGGGTGGTGAGAATGTTCTTGTGGAAGGGGGCTTCTAAACAAGGGGACACACATCTAGTAGCTTGGGAGAAGGTTACTACGCATAAAGGGGAAGGGGGTCTAGGGATTAAGATGGCGAGAGTACAAAACGAAGCCTTCCTATACAAAACATCATGGGACTTCATGTCACAACGGGCGGCGCTATGGAAGACAGTGATCAAGGAGAAATATGAGCATAGATCGAATCAGGGATTGGCTTGCGCGTCGAGGTTGTGGAGGGCCATCACAAGGATCTGAGCAGAATTGATGCCAGACGTAGGAAAGATTGTGCTTTCAGGCGAGGATACGTCGGTGTGGGAGGACAGATGGGTCGAAGGAGAGCATGCTCCGGAAATCCAAGATGGTAGGACAATTCCCGCGGACATAAGAAAGCTCACCGTCAGCTCTATGGTGGATCTAAACGGCGCTTGGGACACACAGTTTATCCGACACTGGTTTAAGGAGGATACGACTACTGCCATACTATCAATGCCACCACCAGACCAGGCCGCAGGTGTGGATGAGATCTGGTTCACCAAAAGCGCGAGCGGGGAAGTCAGTGTCAAAGAGGCGTATCGCTGGTTGCTGAAAACTAAGTCGGGCCGTTGGAACTCAATCTGGAAGCTAATGTTACCACAGAGAGTCAAAACCTTTCTCTGGCTATGCTTGCACGGAAGCGTTATGACCAATGAGATGAGAAGAAGGAGAGGATTCACGGAGACTGCCCAATGCCCACGGTGTGGCAATGAACGGGAGGACATATTACATCTGCTCGCCTATTGTCCGGAAAGTAGGAAGCTATGGGAGATCATACAAAGAACGACTCACATGGAACTGCATCAATCAAACACCGTCAATCTCTGGATCGCAGCGAACCTGAGGAAGGGTACGACCACACCAGACTGGAATAGCTGGTTCGCCATCTCACTTTGGAAGATATGGACCCAGCGATGTAACCTGGTCTTCCAGGGTGAACGCATTAAGCCTGAGGCATTATTCGAAATGATCCGCCATGAGGTATATACTTGCAGGATAGCCATTGCAGCAGGTCCAATCCCACACGGGGTGACGAAGGAGAAAACACGATGGAGCCCACCGGGAGCAGGACAGGTGAAGCTGAATGTAGACGCAGCTGTGAAACGGGGCAACATGGCCACATCATTCGTGATCCGCGATCAGGATGGACAATGGCTGGAAGGAGGTTACGATAAAGGAACTATCACAGATACTCTAAAGGCAGAACTGAGAGCTATCACGATAGGCATCCAGGCGTGCCATGGGAAACACAACAACTTGTTAGTTGAATCAGATAGCAAAGGAGCAATCGCGATGCTGAAGAACATCACAAGGACCCCCACCCAGTACAGACAGGAGTGCAATTATATCAAGAAGCTAGCATGGACTTTCCATGTGATCGAGTTCAGGTTCAGACCAAGGAGCAGCAATAGGGTGGCCGATTGCGCAGCCAAATGGAGTCGGGTGCAGGGCGGCAAGCAAGGAAGATGGCAGCAATGTCCGGCTTTTCTCCTTGATGTGGTTAAGGAGGAAGCAATATTGGGCCATGAGGACTCTTTGGAGGTGAACGGACCTGCACTGGGAGAGCAGGAGGAGTAGGACGATCCCCAGGGGGAAAAAAAGGAGGTAGTGGCGCAGCTTGTTGCCCGCCTCCCTTCTATTTCTTTGCAATCTTGTAGTTTTCACATTATATTTGTAATAATCTTCGTAACTATCATGAATGTAGTCGATAATAGTTAGAATGTTCTCAAGTGAAGTTCACTCTTAGGCATAGGACTCCAAGTTGGGTTTTTTATGTTTACGGTGAGCACACCGGATGTTTCTTTGGTATGTGCTTGGTCAACTTTTTTTTTCGTAAGCACATCCGATGGACTTCCATTTAGTATGTGCTTTCCTCAACTTCTCGTCAATTTGATTGCTTCTATTGCGCATGCAGTAGGAAATGCACATTATGGAGCCCTTCGATATCAAATCAAATAGTGCCGTGGGACGTTACCTACTACAGCAAACCCATACAGTAATGCACGGGATTAATAATAAATTGTTTCTTAGCCATCTAATATATAAACCTAGAATGAAAGGTTTTATTGTGAGGAGTCTTATTACATCCATGCGACCCCACGGACAATTAATTGAGAGAGGAGCGGATTGGTGGTCGATTTTTTTCTCTCATAAGTATCGGTGAATGTATAATGTAAACTCAAATACAACTCACAATCACAACCCAGTTTGATCCAACGTATTACAATGGCAGCAACTCTGTGAGTGCATCTCGCATGCAACTTAAAACATTTTATTTTGTAGGATTTGTAGCATGTATCCTTTGTAAATGCAGCCAACACCAATATGGTTGGGAACGAGGCTTAGATGATGCAGCCTCGAATAAATAGGAAGCCTGACCCCCATGATAAAACCGAGGATGTTCGTTCAGTTACGGTGTTTTGGCTACAGGGGGAAGTTTCCTGTGAAGCGGATATGATCCAAGGTGCGCCGTAAACCGTATTTGTTAACAGCAGCGTTGGCAGATCGAAACCCTCCACCGTAGGCCGGTGAGGTATCGTGAGCGATCTGATGCATGAAGAATTCTCCTAGCTTCTTCTCCATCAGAGATGTCGTCCCTGCTTTCTTGGATGATGTGTGCCTAGAGGAGGATGCACCTGTGGTTGCGTATGATGGGCGCGAGGACGAAGATGCCCAAGCTGACATAGATGATGAAGAAGTGCAGCTTCGTAATCCAGGGACAATCTCTGATTCGAGCCACATGTAAGACATGACCTGGCAGATTCCTTCCTCCACCTCGGGACTTAAATTGCGATAACCTGTAGATTACAATTAACGTCGAAAGCTTAGCAGAAACCCATGATATGGAGATCGATTATAGATAATTTGTTGTGCCGATAAATTGTGTCCTGAACCTAGGCTGTTTTGCTAAAAAGCCACCCTTAATTTTGATACCTAATCCCTGATGTTGGAAAATAGGTCTAGGAATATAGGCATACCTTTGAGGCGAAGCCATCCGTGCATTAGTTCGTGAGCAAGAATTGAACCTGTCAGCAACCTGCACTCAGAAAATGAGAAGTCATTTTGAATTCCCTTGTTTCAACCGACTGTTTGTGCTATGTCAAACGCCTCTGGAGCAGATTGGTCAGCCGTCAATGGTTTAGGAATTTTGTTAAATATGTCTCTTTATCAGATTATTACAGCACTGTCAACGGCAACAATATCTCTGGCTTTGTTAAATATATGCTGTAACAGGATGCAAAAAACAGTAGTTCTAATGAACATTACGCGTCCAATCATTGTTATACGCAGCAATAACGGGGCTCAGGTTTTGTTCACTATTTAAATAGTCTTTTTTGGTAAAGATGAAATGTTATACATGATACATAGCCATTGATTTTTTTTTATATTAACACTTAATCTAACCTAAAATTCACCTTTTCTTATATTGATTATACTTAAATGACTGATTTCACTTAGCATTGACACATAGTTTTTCATATCAAAACATTCTGAAAGAAAGCAAAACATTACTGAGAAGAGTATACAAAACATTTAAGCAAACCGTTGAAGAGAATTTTTCTGCCAGTATTCTGACATACAGTTTGATAGTAACTAGTCAAAGGAGATCACTGACTTAGCAGAGGAAAGATACTTTGGTTAAAACAAATATCTATAGTTTACCTTGGAAGTCCATAGAGAATGAGGATGGCTGTAACCTCACATTTCCGCGTTAATTTCTGTGGGTAAGTTTTCATGTCAAGTACTCGGTGTCCACCAATTCTAGGCCTCCGAAGAATCTACAAATGGGAAACAATACAATATAAAGAATTCAACAAATGAAGCACTGAGTTCATAGAATCACTTTTCGCAATAGATATGCTACTTACGCTGCTGACAGTTTGCTCCTCCGAGAGGCATAAACCTCTAGTCTCTGGCATATGGTGGTGACCCTAAAACGGAATCGACTTCCTTAATACAAAAAATAAACCGAATCCATGGTAATGCAGAAAAAGCAAATCTTACATCCTTCTCGCCTTCCATAGCTTCGTTGAGTGCTTGCCTCTCCACCATAAGCATAGGAATCTGCTGATCGATTTTCATGTTCATCCCTTCGTAGTAGTCTCTTATGGCATGGTAGAGTGGCTGGCAGTCTCCAGTGTCCATGATTGCAGAATCCAAGCACTCCAGGCATAGGCTGCGACCATCTCCCAGAGATATGTATTTTGTGTTTCTTGACTGTGTAACACCAGAAAAAGATCATGTAGAGAGAAGCATTGCAAGTATATGGACTTTGTGTGTATAAGGTCACATTCATGTGATGTTTGAGATCTATGAGGCAGGTGTTTTGAAAGCATGGAGTAAAATGGAACTCAAATATCCAAATGAAAACATGATCATACCTCCATCCTCTCACAACTACAACATCGAGGCGTCCTGTCATATTCATGAGAAGGGCAGTATTTCTGTCCCCAAAACGGGTGGGCTCTGTATTCAATTAGCCCCGACCTGTTTGTAGGAATCTGACAAAGAACTAAGATTCTGTTTCAGCCATTCTAAATGACTAGAGCCCTTGACTTTGAAAAACAAAAATCAGTAAATAATCAACTGGCCAAAGAGGGGAGGAAATGAGAGAGCTCATACAAATTCGTGGCAGACATCACACTTGGGATGGTGCAGCTCCTTGTAGCACATCTTGTGGTATGGGTCCGACCCAGACAAGGAGAACTGTAGCTTGAAGACAAGGGATCGTGTAAAGATTTTTTCAATCAATCACATATTTGTACTTGACAAAAATCCCAAATTGAAAAGGAATCATCTGTAAAAACAAACCACCTCAGTCTCGCGGATTGGTTTGCCACACGCGTAGCAGAGGAAGCACTGTGGGTGCCAAAAGGTACCCATGCAGCTCAGGTAATGCCCGTAGCCGATCTCGTGCTTGCAACCTCCACAAATCCTAAGCTCATTGTCGGTCAGAACAGCTGAAAGCAGCACTTTTCATATGCAGAGAGTCGGACTGCTCACCTGTATTCTGTTGGCGGATATTGTTGGGGTTTGTAAGGGCGATATGCAGGAGCATTCAAAGTCTCCTGGAGCGCCCTGGCGAGATCCTCGTCAGTGGTACCTGGGTTCTTACGGCCTGGACAAATTTTATTGATTCATTATGCTAACTAGTGAAGAACCAACCGACAGCCTAATTCTTGATAAGATGATGAATGGTCTGCGTTTTTTTTCTTCTCTTTACCTTCGTTTTGCTTCTTGGCACTCTCTGCAAGTGAAAGTGCAATAGCACGATCTAAATCCTCGTTGTCAGTTGTAGACCGATCGTTCTGTCGTAAAAAAAGATATGTTAAAGTCGTCCTAAGCAACGAAGTGAATAGAGCAATGGGTATTGGATAATTGGATTATATAAAATGAAGCTTCAGGTTTCATAGCTCAGCTCTAGTGAGAATATATAACCAGTGATAGGAAGGATTGTTATTACCAGAGGTCTAACAGGTCCATGGCAAATCATGTTCTCCTCGCCAAGAAGGCGTGGATGTTGGCGGCCATTCGTCACTGGTCGATCTGATCCTCCAAAAAATTTCCCAAGCCACTTTGCAAAGCGGGACCTCCTCTCTGCACATGGAGTACCCAAGTTCCCTGTTTTCAGAGACCATGGTTCAGAAACAAAGAGAACGTCGAGAAAAACATTGAAATGAGTTCAAACCACGTCCCAAAGATATCATTGTACGCACTCCTAGAAAACTAGACGAAAATTTTGACGTTTATGCTTAAGAGCAAGGGACGTTTTCTGCTTCTGTTATGGACAAATAAGTAGTAGGCCGTCGTTCTATTTGTAGATATTCTGACCAATTGGAAAAAGTTTGATAGACAAAGCAACAGGTCCAAGAAGAATGTTATAGGCATTCAGAAAACTGGAAACTGAAAAACTTATGCTTAAGAGCAAGGGACATTTTCTGCTTCTATTATGGACATTTAAGAAGTGGTCTGTCGTTCTATTTCTAGATATCCCGACCAATTCGATAAAGATTGATGGTGCAAGCAACATGTACAACGAGAATTGTCTAGGCATTCAGAAAATAGGAAACTGAAAAACGGAAAACTGAAAGCACACATCTAGATTATTCTGGTTTTTCACTCGCGCATTTAAGATTACTCTGTTTTTCCTCCCGTTACTTGAATGATCATAAGGCAGCCGCCTGCACCCCTGCTGTCAACTTCTTAAAACCAAACACGTTTTAAAACCAAACGATTGCGGCCAAGTGAATGAAGTTTTTGCTAATTGCAACACCGCTTAGAATCAAACGAGGATTGTTCCCGCTTGCTCGTTGTGTCGATCCACCTTGGAAGAGCAGGCAATTGACTACGCAAAACCACAAAACCGAGACGGATAATTCTACACAGGCAGAAGGGGAGTACTACCGCAAGGAATGCAGCGAATGGGTTTGCGTACAGTACCAGAGGAAGATGACGACATGTTGGAGCTGGAAACGGGGAGCCGCTCACTCCAGCAGCGAAATGGATACTAATAGTAGCCTTCACGGGGACGGTGGCGGGGTGCGGTGGCTGGCGGAAGCGGGAGGGTGAGGGAAGAATGAGAGAAGGCGTGGAAGGGACCGGCTGTGCGGCGGCGGCAGAAAGCGTTTGAGGGAAAGAGAGGTAATGAAAAAGAGGTGGTGGTGGTGGTGGCCGCAACGAGGAGAACAGGGTAGGAAAAGTAAGGGATCGGAGAGGAGAACGTGCATATAGGGGGGCGGCAGCATATTGTAAAGCGGGGAGCCGTTGTGATAGATAAGGAGGGTGTGGAAAGGTGGGGGGAGGGAAAAGAAAGGGAAGAGGAGGAGAATATGTGATGTGAGGGGAAGGGAAAAGGCGGGGCGGACAGATTCGATGTTCTCTGTCCACAAAGGAATGGAGGAGAAGAAGAATTTGACAGATCGGAGAGCTGCTCGAGTACTCTGGGTTTGGGTGGGCTGATTGCTTATTGTGTTGGAGAGTGAAGGGAGAAACCGGAAACGGAAGGAATGGAGCGTAGCTGTGGCGGGGCGCGGGAAGAAGAAGACGAAGAACAGGAAGGGGAAATGGAAGCAGCTGCTGCCTGGCTACCTATTGCTTGCTCTCTTTTGCCTTCCTTACACTGGCAGCTGCCACTTGGGACCGTTGGGCGCAAAAACCACAACCTAAACTTTACCAATCGGTTTAGAGATTTGTTCAACCGCGCCTAGTTCAAAATTGAACCCGAACTGAACTGCTTTTTTCTTTTGCTGAAAATTGCTTAGGTATCAAATTGTTATCGCTAAATTATAGAGTTGTCTATGAAAAATCTTAGACTTCCACGATTCAAACCAAATAAATGACAATCTTTATCAAACCAAAACAAAACACAAATACAAATAATTAGTGGAAATATCAACACACAAAGACTGTGCATCGGTACTAATGAAGAGGGACGAGGGACATGTCAACTCATAAAGTGATACTCATGTCGGGGACTATCGCATACATTTTGTGATTTATAGATGTTGTAACAAATGTTGTTTTGCGTATCATACCTTGAGATAGCAATGTCATCATATTTTTTTTTGATATTGCAACAATAATCTATAAAAAAAATCACAAGAGGATGCCCCTCTTGACGATATTATTGTAGTTTTGACTTGTCATGTATCACGGAAATCTTAAGCACTAAGAAGCTACGATGTGGAAAACTCATAAAAAATTTACCTGAATGTTATATTTGAGTGGAAACAAATATAAAACAAAATAATGAGCGCTATCATTTAACGATGAGCGATGAAATTAAGAATTTAGTATAGTGTACAATGATGGCCAATGTGCATTGCCTACACGACCAAAGTGATCCAACACAATATATTATAAATCTAATTCTCATATTATTCTTGTCAATAATTATGTTGTTTAAGAGAAAAAATTGGGATCTAGGACCAATATGAGTAAGAATCAGCCAAGTCTGGTCTAGGCTGTAAAAGAAATTTAGGACTAACTGAGACCAAACTCAATCACAAAGAGTCTCGCTAGCTATAAAGTATTTAAAATTTATTTATTGGTTTGATTACATATAAACATCATTGTAGTAAGTAGTTACGAAAATGTTATTGTGATAACCTGGATTTCTCTCCCTTATAACTTGACCCCTCTCTACTTTTTACTCAAGTATATTTTAATTACATGGCATGAGTGTTTTGATGATCCAATTTGGCCACATTCCATTTTATTTTCCAATATATGACGCTAATTTACATAATTCAACTAAGTTTCATGTTCTTATTTCATCGTCATCTTTCATTTGAAATTAACCCTCATCATCATGCTCTTCGTACCCTCTAATGTAATCACATTGCAGAGGAGTTCAAGTATAGATCCAACAACAAAAAACTCCCTCAATTAAAGCTATGAATCCCAAGTTATGGCCCTTTGAATGCCCATATTCTGTCTTTGTTCTAACTTCTTTTGATTCTTTTTGGGTCCTTGAGCCATTCATTTTTAGGCCCAATTGGGCGCACATCCTAGCCAAGATGGGTGATCCCCTTCACTTTCCATGTCAGTGACATATTAGTTGGCTTTTTGATCAATCATGGTCCTTCGATCCCATGTCCACAAATTGGGGGTGTTGATCTAATGGTTCGAGCATCTTCTTCAACCTCCGGACATCAATGTGCTTTGGTGAGGTGAAGGACATGTGCCACCTCTTTTCGCACCAATTTGGACCCTTTTGAGGGTTACAAACTCCTTACTTTATTCCCCTCTTTCAATTTCTACTATTGTCTTTCATTTTTACACCCTACATCTCCTTCTCCTTCATCTTCTCTCACTACTCCTTTTGATGTTACCGTAGAGCTCAAGCTTGTTGCTCACTTCTCTCTCCTCCTTGAAGTATACTAAGGCTCATAACTCATGAGAGGGTCTTGTGCTACACACGAATAGCCCCTCAGCAAGGTCTAGGGAGTCATGTGGTCCCTAAGCCACCTCATGTAAGCGATCTCCATTCGAATCCACAACTATGATCAGCGCGGATCACCGATGCTGGAGGCAGAGCAGACGCGTGAGAGGGAGTGTTTTGCGTGTGGGTTGGTCAAGGTGAGGGTTGCTTGTGTCCCATTTAGAAGCAATGCGCAGGCCATGAGAGGAGTGAACCGTTGGATCATGGATCAATGACCGCCATTACTCATTAAAAAATCATGGTAACACACCCTCCTCATGAAGAGATAAGAAACACCACTTGTTAAATAAAGGAGATAACAAAAGTTATAATGGAATGTAGAAGAGCAAAACTAGGGGCTTGTCCAAGCATAGAAAGAAAACAAGGTTAAAACATTCACTTGAACGCCCCATAATATAATTCTAGAAAAGATCAAGGCAAGATAAAGTACTGTAGAAAAACAATGAATCACAATTCTGACCCTCAAGATGACAAAGTTTGCCCAAAAAGTGTCAGGGATCATGACAAAGCAATGAGTCTTGTTCAGAAGGACATTTCTGCATTAAAAACACTAGTCTTGCTTAGAAGACCTCACATACATTGCAAATCCTTACAAAAAGTCTTTCTCAGTAGAAAAATTATTGACCAAGAATCACTCGGTCGAAGACCCAAAAAATTAGGAAATAACTTTGCAAATCTTTAGTTCTGAGTCAATTTTGGTCGACAATATTGTCGACCAAGATATAGCCATTGTAACAAGTTTAAATAAGAGAGAAGCAACCATATAGTCGTTAGAGCCAGCTGAACCAAGACAGTCATCCAGTCGACAAGTTTGTGGACTGAGAGTCAATCTGGTCAACAATATTGTCGATCAAGAAAAGTTTGGAAACCTCACTTTTAACGAACATTTTAGCCATTGGAACCCAACTACTTTCTAAATAACAGATAGTTAAGCACTAAGAACATCTAGACACTCCCTACAATGTCCTGAATCACTTGCATACAACAATATACAAGCTACACTTGAGCATCCATTCTAGAGAGAAACTAAGCTGAGAATCACTTGCTATCTTGTTCCTTAAGCTCTAAGTTCTTGTCCTATAGCCATATCCTCTTAGCCACCATCCAAGAAACATTCGTCCTAAGTGGTTTGATAGGTCTAACGCTTGATATAGGATCAAAGTGCAATACTTCATTGGTATATTTTCCTTCTTCCAATCTCCATTCATAGGTTGATGCTAATTGTGATCCTTGGCTACTCTAAGTGGTGAAGGTTTCCTGAGGGAGTTTGCTTGGAGCTACTTCTTAGTGTCGAAGGCTGCTCCAAGGTTGCTTGAGGTTACTTCAAGAAGGATGCTTCAAAGGAGGTTGGAGCTACTTCTAGGTGAAGGCTACCTCAAGGTGGTGGAGCTACTTCTTGGTAGAGAAGGTTGATCTAAGGTTGCTTGAGGTTACTTCAAGAAAGCTGCTTCAAAAGAGGTTGGAGCTACTTCTAGGTGAAGGCTATCTCAAGGTGGTAGAGATACTTCAAGGTGGTGAAGGCTTCTCTAAGGGCTTGAGGTTACTTCAAGAAGGTTGCTTCAAGGTGGTTGAGGTTACTTCAAGGTGAAGGCTACATCACAAAAGGTGATTGTATTTTATTATCACATCCTTACGAGGTAAATAAAATAAATCACTTTCTAAATCCCATTTGGAGACAATTGGGTAGTGGACTGACAACATTTGATTCAAAGATTGGAATCATTCTAAATCAAAGTGTCTTCCTTGTTTCCTCCCCATTCTCTGCTTTAAGATGTTAATTGAACTTTACAATACCAAAAGCTCTATTCACCCCCTCTAAATCTTTCATTCTCTTCTCTTGTGATGATGGGTTTTTTTGCCTTGTAGACAATCTATCTTGAAGTGACTTTTCTTTCCATACTTGATGCACCAAATGGAGTTGAAAGGATTGCCTTTGTAGAGTCTACTCTTTGAGTAGATGGAATCTTCTTCAACTCGAGAGCATGGAGAGGCTTTGCCCACAATGGCTTCAATTTGAGCCTTGATTTTAGCCTTCTTCATTCTCTTTAGCTCTCTCCTCTTGTCTTTCAACTTCTTCTCTCTTGTCAAGTGTGACTTCATGGGCTTGTAGATTTCCTATGAGCTCTTCAATGAGGATATCACCAAGAGACTTTACTTCTTCAATAGAGGTCACCTTGGGTTCCCACCTCTTGGGGAGAATTCTAAGGATATTTAAGTTGATCTCTCCTCTACTCATAGGATGACCTAGAACTGCAAGACCATTCACAATGGTGTTGAGCCTTGAGTACATGTTGTCTATCTTCTCCTCCTTTCCCATCTTGAAGTTTTTAAGCAACCCTTTGAGCATGTAGACTTTTCTTTCCTTCACTTGTTGAGTCCCCTCATAAGTGATGCATAGCTTTCTCTATACCTCATAGGCCATCTCATAAGAAGAAATCTAGTTGAACTCGGTGGGGGTCATGGTGGCATAGAGAATGTTGATAACTCTTGCATTCAAGGTGGCTTTCTTCATGATAACTTCATCCCATTATTCCATCCTTTTCTCCGATAGCTTGTGTGTACGGTCCAACATTTTCCATAGCTCAAGACTTTTTTCCTTAGAGGTGGAATTGAAGCCTTCTCTTCCAATAGAGAAAGTTACTTCTGTAAAAGATTGGAAGGTTGATGAAGAATCTCCCATCTTGGTAATCACCCATATTCTCATACTTGTTGAAGTATGATTGGAGAAGACCATCTATGATACCACTTGTTAGATCCTAGGATGGGTGATTGGATGCTCTAGAGGGGGGAATAGAGCTCACTACTACATTTTTGGCCAATGATGTCGCTGGAGAAAGTGTCACTTATATTAGAAAAACTGACCTAATAAGCTAAAAACGAAGCAACAAGTCATTAGGAAAAAATTTGGGTACCGGTTGAGGTACAAGGTTGGTTATATTAAAGATAATCGACGCTAAAAAGACCCGCGAAATCAAAATTTCACTACACACATAAACACAACATCAGTTTTATTAGAAAACTGACCCAACATGTTTCCCACGGAGAAAATTGCCTTCGCGCGTATAAGTGTCGAGCTATATGGTCGGTTATTTTCCAAATAACTGACCTAGAAGTGTAGAAAATTCAGCTTACCTCTGTTGGGTCAATTTTTCCAAATAACTGACCTTACATGTCACCTATAGGGCCAGTTTTAGCCAATAACCGTCCTTAGAAATTGGGTTGTTTGCATCTCTAGGGTCGATTTTCTTTAATAACCATCCTTACAACTTTGGATCTCTAGGTTCGGTGAGTACAACTTCTTGGGTTGGTTTTCTGCCCAAAACCGACCTAACAACTTGCGACCTCTAGCCCCTATTTGGAAATGGACCGGTATGGGATTTAGGCTTGTCTTATTAGGCCACGTCTGTGCCACATCAGCAGATCCAATCTCGATCCAGTCCGGTTATGCACTTGCGCATTTGGTTGGAAATTGTGAAACAACCCGTTTCGAGATTTTGTAATCCCAAAAGTTGGATTATCTCAGTCCTGCCAGTAGCAGGATTAGGAATCTCAGTTCAGATTTTGCTCTGTCTTTTGTGTATTTTGTTTTATATAGCAGACTGAAAAATGCAAATTACGAGGCCAACCGAATTGGTTTGCCAAACAGGGCCAAGTGGGGAACCCCAATCCCAATGATCTGGATGACTGGACTAATCCCAATCCAGATTTCATAATCCCAATAATCCCAGTCCATTGCTAAACAGGCCCCTAGGGCTAGTTTTCTTAAAAAAACCATCCTTGTAGTTGAAATGCGGGCACTGATTTGGCTATTGGGTCGGTTTTCCCTCTATAACTAACCATACAGGTCGACACTTAATAGCTAGGGCACCGTCTCGTTGGTGAGGTCACCAATACAACTCCCGATAGCTGCTGCTACCAAGCCCGCACTATTACTGTCCAAACCCCAACTGCCACTGCCGCTTCTGTGCCCGAGCCCGAGCAAGAGGCAAACTATCATCATGTCTGAGAGAAGGGTCACCGTCATGTTCAAGAGAAGGGTCGCCATCGTGGCTGAGAGAAGGGTCACCCGTCGTGTCCGAGAGAAGGTCACCATCGCGGCGTGCCCCCGAAGAAGCTCGAACATCATCGTCGAAGGGTTGCTCTCGATTCTTGGCCTAGAAGGTAAGATTTTCTCTTTTAACTTTTGCCTTAAAACTGTCTTTGGTGTGAGCGAGTGCTGCTACCAAGCAGCTATTTCCATCTAGCGTGTATGCGGTGGCGATAAGGAGGGTTTTGCGGTGGCGACGCCCTTGGGCGTGGTTCTTCCTGTGGCGGGGGTGGCGATAGTTGTGTCGGGTGACTGGGCAGGCAAGGTGGCATCGTTAGCTGGCGGTGGGGACTGGGTGGGGGTAGTGGTGAATGGGGTAGAAGAGGTGGTGGTGGGTGGGGTGGGAGTAGTGAGAATGAGCTTGATGACCTTATACACTCGTATGTTGTAACTAGGTTTTGGATGACCTAAATCTGAACCTTAGGAGTATTCTTCGAGTAATTAGGTTGGATATTGAGATATGTGCTCCTCTCTATCCAATTTTGGGCATTAAACTGACTAAAATGTTCCCATAATGAGGTAATTGTTGTTGTTGTTGGTCTTCTCAGCAGGAAGATAATTGGCTAGGAATTAGGATTGAAAAACTTCACTACTCCATCTCATCTAGTTCTCACAAGCTCTACTTTTTGTGATAAGATTATTTCTCTATTCATGAATACTCTTTGGCACGACCTTCAATTTATCTTTGTCAAGAACACCTAATTGATTCTTCAATTAAGTACATATAATGCATGTTTATCTATGGAAGTACTCTTGGTTTGCCCATAATGTTCACGACAGTCATCCTTTTTCTCACAAAAGCTCTGGCTCTTGACGGTCATTCTCTTGCTCTTTGCTGCCCACAGTCTTTTCTCATTTTCATCTCGGCGGCTCAAATCAGTTACAATGTTTTTCCATTTTATATGACTAGTAACCCAACCAATAATAAAAACATGTATTTTTCATATCTACATTTTATTATCAGTCACATATGTAATCATTGTATACATTCTAGAAATATGAGATTAGACATGTGTAGTCCCAGATTGACACTTTAGGGTTAATAGATGAGATCATCGATGCATGATGTTTAACTTAATATATAAATATGAAAATAATACATTTATACATTAACTTAGAACCCCGTTCAAAATTTAATCATTAGGAGTAAATTTTGGATAGTCCCCAGTCTGGGAGTTTTTTTTGGATATTTAATCTCACTTAGGATGTAAGCGTATTTGTATGTTTAGTTTTGAAGAAAATTAAAAAGATCATAAGAAAAAAGTGCTACAACATTGTGGTGTACGATGGAGGGCTTTTAAGACCTATCTCAAAAGGGATTATATAGATAATCCTAATCAAAATAAGAAAGCAACCGATCAATATGTTTTTATAGATCCTGAGGTGTGGGAAAGATTTGTTGCATCTAGAAAATTAGAAGAGCTTTAGGTAATAAAGATTTTGATGTATTGTATGAATATTTTTATACAATATATATATATATATATATATATATATATATATATGTTTACCAAGTCTGAATTGCAATACCTCATTTTAAATGATCACGCTATTCACGAGGACCAAAAGGAAATACGGGCCAAAATGTGCATGACCATCACTTGGGGCCCAGTGGTTATGCCTTCCGCCGCCAACTATAAGAGAGGCAACTCTATTGTGGAGAAGAGTCTAGTACACCTCAAGTTGAGCATCCACCCCGACACTTGTAGTGGATTGATGCAAGAAAAAGTCGAGCATGTGAAATTCCCAACCCTACAACTAAGGAGGCGGCACAAAAGATGGTAAGTTCATCCCAACTAAGTAAAGTGTAACTCCCACAAACTTTGATTTATTTATATCTAATTGACTGTGATTTAATATTTTTAGTAACTATGAATAGATTGATCTCCCTAAGCAAAGGAAAGAAGGAAAGTTCATCCCAACTGGCCGCATGGATGAACTATCAGTTGCTCTTGGTATGAAGGAGCATTGTAAAGACCCTGCCTCCCGGTAACCCCCAATTAAGGGAGACCAAAAGGTCAAAGTCGTTATCCCAATTTCCCGAATCAATGGTTCAACAAATAATCAATAATAATTACTAAATTCTACCAAAACTATACTGAAAAGCTGGAATAAAATAAAACTTTGCATACCTTTTTAAAACTTGGATATCTAACTTCTATCAACATATGGAATCTATTCTAACTAATCCTCCTTGCACTTTATTTCTTATTTTCATAATATACCACTTTACTATTTGTCCTTTTCAATGTTGTACCTAAAATGCCAACAAACAAAATGTTGGTCATCATAAATGAATACGCTGGTATGTTGGGGAAACAATAATCATGCAATTAACTGTAACAACATATTGTAAGCAATTATGGTTTAACAAGTAAATGTTACATCTTGAACATAACTACTCAATGCATACATATCCTAACCTCTGCGCTTGTCCCTGCAGTGGACATGGATACTACCTCTCATATGGTAGATCCCAACTAACCCCCATGATCCTACCTAGCAGGTAGATCAATACTTAGGGTTGATGAGTCACATGTCACTACCCATAGGTAGCCCAATTCCTAACTCATGATATGCTAAAGAGTCACATGGCACTACACACAGGTAGCCCAATTCCTAACTCATGATATCCTGATGGTCCTACCTAACAGGTAGACCATGTACTAGGTTACCCTTTTTCATCATTAGCAAAGCCACAGAGGAGGACTAGGATCTGAGCTAGTTAGGTATACATATTTCAGGTGATAATCATGGTCACTTTATAGTTGCATGAAATAAAAGTCATTCAAGCAATTATTTTCAGGCAACCGATAAAACATCCGGGAGTCGCCGTGAAACTAAAGCAATTAACCATAAGCATAACAACATACCTAATCTAGAGTAACTTGATGTCCAAGCAATAATATTCAAGAATAATCAAACAAGCAATCAACAATATCCTGAAATTAATGCATAACATCCAAGTGTCATTGTTTTATCCAAAACATTCTCAAGATCGACTTGGATTCTACCTTAGGATTTATAGGCCAACTTTAGGGTTTTATTAGGTTTTTAGTCTCCATAAAACATTTATCACTTTTAATGCTCTTTTAGTTCACAAACCCTAATTTCAACATCATAGGCACAATTGAATGTTAATTAAGTCTATTATGCCTATTTTACACTAAAACTACAATCTTTATCCTTTTAAGTCATGACATGATTATTAAGGCCAATTATCATCTTTGGTTTCTTTCGGATTAATAACTCATAATTCATTATGGTCTAATTCGCATATGAACTATATTTATCACTAATTAATCGATTAGAAAACCCTAATTACCATATTAAGGGTATTTATCCACAATTAGAAACTTTTATACTTAAAATAGCTTAGAAACATCATATCTCAGCTTTATTCATGGATTTGAACAATTAAAGTCACTAGGGGTCATAATTACCAAAGTTAGGGTTTCAAGGCCCATTAAAGCATATTCATGTACATGGAACCCTAAATTAAACCAACTATGCATAAGGATCATCTTTTTGGATCTAATTTGTCCTTTTTATTAACAACAGGCTAATATTAACTTTAAACATCCATATAACTCTTCCCAAATCATTAATTAAGGTTTCTTACTCGTTAATGCATTAAAGTTGATAACTTCAACTACTTTTCGAATTGCAAGAGGAATTAAGCTCTAAAACTATTTTGAATGGATTCCTCACATTTTTCTATGCAAATTTCATATATTATATGTATCGATCTGAGCTACCAATAAAAAGATACGAATTTTTACAAAAATTACTTACTTGGACCAATGGCAGGCTGCCACGACAACCTTTCCCATGCAACACGCACTCAGCCGATTTGGAAACATAACACAATTATGCTTTTGCCCTCACTTAAGTGGTCGACTCTTCATAGCATGGAGGGGCAAATCTATCCAACGACTATTAGGTCGTCTTCAACCTTCGACACCCGACCTAGCTGCCGAATGCAACCTACTTGCGAGTCCGCCCCCTCCTTCCTAGGGTTCGAGGACCGCCGTCAATGGCCGCCCTAACTCCTCCACCCTCTGCCACACCTGGGGCACACCCAGTGACACGGATTTTCTGTGCGTAGAATGCAAGTATACCCGTCAATGTAATATAGGCCTTTGTAAGGCCCGAGTCGAACTCAGGGACACTAAATTATCGGTAGACTACTACAAACTGTTCGCGACCAGCTAAGCCGGTTAAAATGGTTGGAAGTTGTTGTAAAATTAAAATAAAATGAAATAAAACAAAACAAAACAATCGATTAAAGGTTTAGTTTAATCAATTCAAGTGGAGATCTGTAGGATTGCGGTTTCACCGTGGGTTATCATTGTATGAATTTCTATATAGCAACTCAGATTTATCTCTCTTTCCGAGTAGTGGCCTATAGTCAGAATTGCCCACTGTCGTGGTACAATTCACTACCTATGTCTAGGTCGGTTCCACCGTCGTAGTAATCTATACCCTAAACTAGGTGCATTAGAATCGACCTCTGGGTATCCACCATTAACCTTACACCACCTTATTCAAGGGATTTGTTAATTAATGTGATATTCATCTCTTTTCAACCATTAATTCTTCTTTCAAAGCAATTAAGGGCATTAGATTATTATTATGGTGATCAAGCATAACAATATAATTGAGAAAACAAATTCATACCACAGATTTAAGAGATAAATGATGAATTACTATGTTAAAAACGTCATACAATGCTTTCCTGGGATACTCCCAGTCCTAAAGACAAAGGGGATTAGCCCCGCATGTTCATCTCAGAGAAAAACATGGTACAGAAAAGGGGAAACATGGAGAAAAATGTGAATAAGCTATAAAAACCCCTGAACGGAGGAGATCTAAGCGTTCCTTGGTGTAGAATGTGCGATCTCCGGCCTTTCGGCAGTGGAAAACGTCTTCTTCAGCGTCCGGAACGGCTGGGGCGTGCTTCTAGGCTCCGTTCTTCTCTCCACACCTTCTCGGGACGTGTGTAGTGGCTAATGACGTCATAGATTGCTCTTGGCCACCGTCATTAGGTATAATCACTGAGTTAGGTTGTAAAAATATCGTAACCATCGGATTTAGATCAATATGAAGCAAACTTGTATCTGACGGTGTCGATACCATCGACGCGGGTCGATGGTATCGACTCTGCGTGATATTGACAAGTCTTCTTTTTCTTCGTCATTGCGCCTGATGCTGACTCGATACCATCGACTCGCGTCGATGGTATCGACATTCTTAGGCGTCAATTTTATCCCTTTACCGTCGATGTAGCTCCACTTGTCGATAGTATCAACTTCTGGGTCGATAGTATCGACTATCTTCTCGCCAGCAACCTGATGGTAAATCGATACCATCGACTCTCCTGTCGATAGTATCGACTCTGCGATGCTCCTTGCGGCTGGCAACCTGTGGTCGTGTCGATGGTATCGACAGCAGCAAATATGCATTTTTCCTGAAATTGCAACACTAAACCACATAAGCTGAGATAAAACATATTATTGTAATCATTTATGCTCAAAATACGAAAATAAGAGAGATTTGACACTGAGAAAGATCATAGACTGAAGTAAATGAATTATGTAATATTAACCACCAAAATGACCAATACATGCATAAAACATAAGTAAAACAAGTCTATAAATGCGACTCAAAATCATCGCATCAAACTCCCCTAAGCTTGAACATTCCTCGCCCTCAAGCAACAAAACCTTAGAATAGAATTGTGAGGGTCAACTAAAGAACAGATCATCACAACAAACATTACCAAATGATCCCCACCGGACATTCACAAACCGACCCTTACTAACCACAGAATGATAATTACCCTAAAGGCGACAATGATCATCCATAAAAGATATCTACCTCAAGATTGATGAACACTAGCATATAAGGTAGTTAACATAATAAAATTCGCCGGTTCAGACTCGGTGCATCTTGTGATCTCCTATTCTACATTGCTCACCCTAACTACCATCTACATGGAAGCAGCTCTCCTGATATTCATGAGTGAGGAGAAAATCACGGTGGCCTACCAATTCGAGCAACGGGTGGCTCATGGAAGAAATGGAAGCATTATACGATTATAACATGCACAAAGCAAAAATGACCTAAATGATGCATATGCAAGTGTAAATGCCCTAATGCCTACATTTGGGTGGAATAATGCATACACTATCATTCCATCCCAATGTGAGATGGGATATCTATGAGAACTACATCATGTTCTTATTCTTCATAATATGCAGTGAAAACATGTTCCTTTCTCCCTCTCATTCCTATTTACTTCTCAATTCTTTTTTTCATTTTCATATATATATTTTAAAGGCCCTTATATCCATAAATGACAATGAAGTATTTGTCAGGCTCACTTTTTGTTGCATAACTATATACTTGAAGCATTCAGAAGGTATGGAACAAGTTTATCACCTTTAATGTTTCAGAAGATATAAGATACATGATGTGGTCTATATGCATAAAAATATGAATGCAGCTACAAAATGATAGTCATGCATCTAAATGACATGCACCTAAGGAGAATGTGCATGTATAACTAATCTAATTTTTTTATTTTCATGCAAAATATGTGGAAATAGTTGCAATGCAAGTCCTATCTACATGAGATGCACTCAAAGATGTTAAAATCGTAATGTACTTCCAGTTCTTAAGGTGGAATATGAAAACAATGGGGATGAAAAGATCACAAGACTAATTGACTGAACCTTTGCAAATTATTATGTGTCCCTCCTTATTGACCTGTGTGGTAATTAAGAGGTTTCTCTCTCTTACTTCAAATTAAAGTCTCATTATCATTTGGTCAGTTTAGGCTCAAACAACCAATTCCATCCACTTTTCATGAATCATAGGAATATACAGTTGTAATTTTCTATTTTAGAGTTGACAAACCCAATCATTGTCTTAAGTTATATACTCAAGGTTGAACAACACAAGCTTGCAACCGCTAATTTTTTTTTAATTTTCCCTTAATCACCATGTACAAGCAAATGAGATGACACAAGACTTAAGACATCCAAAATTACACTAGATAGAGTGTGGATCCTACAAACAAACTAAAAATTGCAAGATAGAAATGACAAAAACAAAACAATAAAAACTAAAAACTAAAGGATAGAGATGTTCCAACTCCCCCCCTAAGCTTGAATTCGACTATGGCCTCATAGTTAAAAACAAACTTAAAAGGTGGAACAGAGATACTGATCATTATTCTGGAGGAGGCGGGTACTGCGGGGCTGTGGGGTCCCAGGATGGGTACTGCCCTGAAAAGTCATATCATATTGGGGCATAGGCGGAGGTTGTGGATACCCCCCAAAGTAATTCTGGCTTCCAGTAATGATCATAGAAGGGCTGCTGCTACATCTCCATCCTATGCAACCTGTCATGAATGTGCTGTTGGTTGTCGAGGAGGAGGCACTCATTTTAAAAAATGGCCCTCTAATTATCTAGCAATCGGTTCATCGTATCCTGAATACCGACATATGAGGCTGTGTGTTGCTGCTGCATCTGATGAATATCCTGCAGCATTGCATACATTCCTTACATGGAGTAGACATCCTCGCTTTGCTATGAGGGCTGTGGTGGCGGAGGCTGGTAAGAAGAAGATGCACCCGGATGCATACGGGGACGCTTCCTAGGTGCCACTCGTGCGCGAAGAGGAGTGAAGGCCTCCTCTTCCTCTTCAGCCTCGTCGCCATCATTGTCATTGTCGTCGTTGTCGCCGTCTTCATCCGAGCTCTCAATGGCGATGACAGGCCATCGAAAATGCTGAGCACCCTCGATGTGGAAGACAGGGTCTGGAAGTGAACACTCCTGATATGCTTGGTTCACATGGCAGTGTGCATATGCCAAGCCATCATGTAGCAGAATGAGGTTGGAGTGGTGAAGATGATGCAAGTTGACCTTGCTTCTGTTGGAGAGAGGAGTCAGCTGGGAGAAATTCAACCCAAGATAGTGGGCCAGCGGTGTGATGAGCCCTCCAAAGTGAATTGGAGCCTTCCGCACCAACACGCGCTGTAAGAAAAATGCTCCCCAGTTACACTCTTCCCACTTCAGTAACTTGTGCAGGAAAAACAGGTCTGTCTCCTAGAACTTGCTAAGAGACAGGTCACCCCGAGCAACAAAGTGGTACAAAGCATGCAATGAAGAATCCGAACGAATGGATGCTCGAAGTCCGCCACCGCCGCATTGTGGTAGCTCACAGATTTACCTGGAGGCACAATCACTAGCTTGGCGAAGATAGCATCATAATCAGTCCGGTTGTCTGGCCTCCAGTACTGATCTCTCCCATGAATCCAGTTGTAGATTTCATTGAACTGCTTGAGGGTGAGGGTGTAGTCATTGTTATACAGCCGGAAAGAAATGCATCCTTTGATCCATTCCCGATCAGTGGCGATGATGTCGTTTGGCACAACGCATATATCCAGCGAAACCATGAATTCCACCACCAGTTCCTTGTATGTCGGCCATTCACCGAAGAATGGCTGGCCATCGACATGGAATTCCATCTCATCGGGCCTCCTGCCCGTATGCCTTGCTTGCCCCCTTTAACACGTAGGCCAGATTAGCCTTGAACCCCAGATTGCAGATCATCTCCCGGTCAACATAACGGGTTGGCTCAATCTTCCTCTTCATCAACTCCTCGTAGATCTTCTTGACCTCCGCGGAAGGATGGACAATCCACAGGCACGGAATCGATGCAGTCGGTGGAGGAATGAACACTGGGATCTCCATTGGTGTCGTGCGTGAAGAAGACGCGTCGGCGGTATGCACCATTGTCGAAGAAGAAGAGATAGAAGATGGAGCTTGGTGAAGGTCGGAGAAGACGATCCCCGCTCGGTGAAGAACGTGCTCCTTGGATTCTCATAGCTGGGCTCTGATTGCTCTGGAAGACGCACGACACAAGTGGAGAAGGATTTCTCTGAAGTTGTGACGTCATATGACGAAAATCCATCTCTTATATAACCGTGGCCGGCGCTGCTGTATGCCCGTCGATACCATCGACACGAGTCGATGGTATCGACTCATGTGGTGCAATCCGTCCGCCGCTGGTATCGACGGTTGTCGATAGCTTGATTTGGGGGCCCGAATCGATGACGTGTCGATACTATCGATGGGTGTCGATGGTATCGACCCATCCCACAGATCGACTTTCTCGATGCAGCGATCGCCGTTGATTTCCTCTCGCGGATCGGTGACGTGTCTCGTCGATACCATCGACGCGAGTCGATAGTATCGACTTCTGGTTAGGGCAACACCCTCGCGAGGCCCGGCCGCCGCCTTTTGCTTGTAACTGGGTCGATACCATCGACAGGCCCGTCGATGGTATCGACTTCACTAAGACAATTTCATCTAAAAATCTCCAAAGATCTTGCGAGTATCGACACCCATGTCGATACCATCGACCTCAAATTTGCAATCAACCTGTTGGTGTGTCGATACCATCGACGAGGCCGTCGATAGTATCGACGCAGAGCGATTTTTTTGCAGTCGCCAACCTGTACCCATCTCGATACCATCGACACAAGGGTCGATGGTATCGACTCTGCCTCAGTCCTGCACATTGAGAAAATGATCAAGGTACCTTGTTTACACTAAAAACAAAATCAAATCAAACTAAAGTATAAAAATGAAAGAAACTAAATGAAACTACTGATGGTTGGGTTGCCTCCCAACAAGCGCCCTTATTTAACGTCTTAGGCTAGACAATTTCAAGTTCCTCATCTTGGGGCCTCGAAGAGTATCCATTGAGGAGCACTCGGCAGTTTGAACTCAACTCGATCCTGGCCAATCCCCAAGGTCAAAGTACCTCTCCCAATGGCAGTGACAACATTGGCCGTCGCTTGGAACGACCTTCCCAAAAGCATTTCACAACCTTTAAGTTGTGGCATGTCCATGACGATGAAATCCACTGGGAAGATAAACTTGTCTACTTTGACAAGCACATCCTCGCACACTCCATATGGATTGACAATGGACCCATTCACCAACTCAATGATTTCTGCTGATTTCTTTATTTTCGTCAACCCTAGCTTTTGAAACGTGGACAGTGGCATAAGATTAATGTTGGCACCTGAATCACACTGTGCTTGTGGAAAATGTTGATCGCCTATAGAACATGGAATGTAGAAGCCTCCTGGGTCTTTCCTCTTCTGTGGTAAACTCCCATGGATAAGTGAGCTCACCATCTCATTCACCCGACAAACATCTGTATCTTTGATCCGCCTCTTCTTGGTGATGATTTCCTTGATAAACCTCCCATATGATGGAATCTTCTCTATCATTTCCACTAACAGAATATTGATATGGAGCTTCCTAAACATCTCTAAGAACTTCCTGTAATGTCGATGCTCTTTCTTTGGCCTCGAACTATCCAGAACAGACACAACCACCTCATTTAAACGCTTGTGAGGTGGCACATATGGGCTTTTCGAGGTATCCTCCCCTAAGCTTGCTTCAATGTCACCCTCTTCCATAGGCTTTAGCACATCATTTACCACTGGTGTAGCTTGTGGCTGCTCATCCTCCTCAGTGGTCATAGCTTCATCATGAAGTATGACCTTCACCTGCTCTTCTTGCCTAGGTACGGGCGCGATGTGCTCTTGATGGGTTTTTCTGAATGGACAATATCCGCCTGGTAGTCCATAATGACTGCGAGGATACAATATTTTTGGTGTAGCCTCCGTATCAAAAATCATTTTGCTTTTGTCCTGGACCTCTACCACCGGGGAATCTGCCTCTTTAATCACAGATATGTACTTTACTTGATGATGTACTTGACCAACATTTGCATTCCCAGCCTGTCTTTGTTGGTTGGCATGCTTCAGGGCTGCCACTTCATTAGAAATTTGTGTCACAGTCGTCTCTAGTGCCCTCATCTGTGCTCCATGGCTTTGTAATGTTTTCCAAAATTTAGTCAAGATCTCACCCTGAGACTGCAGCTGCTTACTAAACATGCTCATCATCTCCTGATTTTGCTGCACCACTTGACTAAGCAATGTAGTGCTTTTATCTTCTGCCGTTGACTGTGGCTTTGCATCTGGATCTTGTAAGAAGTTGTGTGGATCTTTCCACAAGAATTTTCTATCCTTCCTCCAAGCATAATCATTGTTTCTGTAGCCCTGTTGTTACATAAATTTGACCTGGGCTTCCTCTTTGGATTCTGCATCTTCTTTGGCAAGCAATTTCTTGGCTAGGAGGTCTAATTTATCATTCAGCTCCTTAATGGACCTGGACTCAGCTGCGGCTTTCACTTGTTCTAGTGCATCCCTATCGCCCCAAGATTGCTTCTTTGCCATATTTTTCAAAATCTCCCAACACCTAGTGCCAGTGTTGTTTAAGAAGAACCCGGATCCTGCGGAATCGAGGTTACTTCTATCATGCTCAGAAAAAGCAAAATAGAAAATCTTCACTTGTTTTTCCTTATCCAAACCATGGTGTGGGCACCTCCTCAACATTATTTGGAATCGTTCCCATGTCTCAGAGTAGGTTTCACCTACCTTCTGACTGAAATTGTGAATTTTTCTGATCAGATCATTTGTCTTCTCGGGCGGGAAGAATCTTTCAAAGAACACTTCAACCATGTAGTTCCACGATTCCACATACTCATCGTCAAGATTATGCAACCATTCTCGTGCATTTCCTGCCAGAGAACTCGGGAACAGCTTTAGGTAGAGCGTCTCCTGTGGAAATCTGTCAATTTTAATCATGTCACAATTCTCCACGAATTGGCTTATATGAGTGACTAGGTCTTCATTCTTGAACCCATGGAATGTATTTGACTTGACTAATTTGATTAATGCAGGATCAATGTTATAAGTCAGAATGCTGATCGCCTACTTCTTTATTGGCCCCTTAGAAGCGGATGAGGAAGAAGCTTTGATCTTCTCCCATATCGTCTGTTCCTCTGCCATTTCTTCTTGTTCAGATTCAGAATCTGTTTCTTCCAAGTGGTCTTGATTGTAATCCTCCTCGTCGTAAGGTCCCGGATGTGGAACCTCTGGTGCCTATTGCGTGTAGTCAGTGCTACGCGTCTGCACCATGCACAGTACCTGCAAAATGAAAATTTCAGTTCAGTACCGTGCTAGACGATTACAAAAATTGGAAAGATAGACTATGAATTTTAGAAATAATTTCAAAATAATAAAAATAAAAAGGTGGCCTAGAATGGCCGCTTGCAGCACTCGTAGTGCCGACAATTGTCGTGTCCCTGGCAACGACGCCAAAAACTTGACATGAATTTTCCGTGCGTAGAATGCAAGTGTATGTGTCAATGTAATATAGGCCTTTGTGAGGCCCGAGTCAAACTCAGGGACACTGAATTATCGGTAGACTACTACTAACTGTTCACGATCAGCTAAGACGGTTAAAATGGTTGGAAGTTGTTGTAAAATTAAAAGAAAATGAAATAAAACAAAACAAAACAATCGATTAAAGGTTTAGTTTAATCAATTCAAGTGGAGATCTTTAGGATTGCGGTTTCACCGTGGGTTATCATTGTATGAATTTCTATATAGCAACTCAGATTTATCTCTCTTTCCGGGTAGTGTCCTGTAGTCAGAATTGCCCACTGTCGTGGTACAATTCACTACCTATGTCTAGGTTGGTTCCACCATCGTAGTAACCTATACCCTAAACTAGGTGCATTAGAATCGACCTCTGGGTAGCCACCATTAACCTTACACCACCTTGTTCAAGGGATTTGTTAATTAATGTGATATTCATCTCTTTTCAACCATTAATTCTTCTTTCAAAGCAATTAAGGGCATTAGATTATTATTATGGTGATCAAGCATAACAATATAATTGAGAAAATGAATTCATACTACAGATTTAAGAGATAAATGATGAATTACTATGTTAAAAACATCATACAATGCTTCCTCGGGCTACTCCCGGTCCTAAAGACAAAGGGGATTAGCCCCGCATGTTCATCTCAGAGCAAAACATGGTAGAGAAAAGGGGAAACATGGAGAAAAATGTGAATAAGCTATAAAAACCCCTGAACGGAGGAGATCCAAGCGTTCCTTGGCATAGAATGTGCGATCTCCGGCCTTTCGGCGGTGGAAAACGTCTTCTTCAGTGTCTAAAACGGATGGGGCATGCTTCTGGGCTCCGTTCTTCTCTCCACACCTTCTCAGGACGTGTGCAGTGGCTAATGACGTCATAGATTGCTCTTGGCCGCCATCATTAGGTATAATCACCGAGTTAGGTTGTAAAAATATCGTAACCGTCATATTTAGATCAATCTGAAGCAAACTTGTATCTGACGGTGTCGATACCATCGATGCAGGTCGATGGTATCGACTCTGCGCGATATCAGCAAGTCTTCTTTTTCTTTGTCACTACGCCTGATGCTGACTCGATACCATCGACTCGCGTCGATGGTATCGACATTCTTAGGCATCAGTTTATCCCTTTACCGTCACTGTATCTCCACTTGTCGATAGTATTGACTTCTGGGTCGATAGTATCGACTATCTTCTCGCCAGCAACCTGATGGTAAATTGATACCATCGACTCTCCTGTCGATAGTATCGACTCTACGATGCTCCTTGCGGCTGGCAACCTGTGGTCGTGTCGATGGTATCGACAGCAACAGATATGCGTTTTTCCTGAAATTGCAACACAAAACCACATAAGCTGAGATAAAACATATTATTGTAATCACTTATGCTCAAAATATGAAAATAAGAGAGATTTGATACTGAGAAAGATCATAGACTAAAGTAAATGAATTATGCAATATTAAACACCAAAATGACCAATAAATGCATAAAAAACAAGTAAAACAAGTCTATAAATGCGACTCAAAATCATCGCATCACCCAGCTCGTGACCCAGACGGCCGGTTCAAGCACACCAAGCCTGCAATGCTCCGCGAGTTGTGCAGGCCTGCAGCAGGTGGCTGCGTGAGGTCGAAACACAGAGATGATAATCGATCATCCCCAGGTCATTGTAGGATCATCAGGCTTCCATCGCATCCCATCTTGCCTCCCCAAAACTCCATGGTTGCTCTATCCTCCTCTCGGCTCGGGTTTGCACAAAAATAAGAAGGAGAAGAGAGAAGGATGCTTGGGATTCTCTTAACCTCGATCCAAGGGTTCTGCCCTTTATATATGGGAGGGTAGCATAGCCCTAGGATGCCTATCCATGAGATAACAAGTCCCTCTCCCCATAGGACATCTACTTTCCTTCATTAAGAAGTAATCTTCTCTCTCTTAAATATGTCCTTTATAATCTACATCCCTTAGATATTAGGAATTCGAAAGTTATCTCTTTCATCATCTTTGTGCTTGGATTTTAATCCATTGGCCACAAAATCTTATTTTCCTAAAGAAAATAACATTTCTTTTGATAATATCAAAAGGTTATTAATTATGTAGCACATTATTCTCATATTTTGTTTTATTTGCATTTTCTCTTTCTTCTTCTTTATTAGGACTCCTTGGACCCCAAGAAATCCTAAGATTTTGAAATTCCTTTTTAAGAATGCTTTTTATCATTCTAGATGCATCCACATCCATTATTTCACATTATCTTACTTATTCTTTATTAAAAGATTTCTTTTCAAGAATTTCTCTTTATCTTTTATCTCTTTTTCCCTCTTTTCCTATTTCTTTCATTAGAAATCATATGCATACAAAATTTACTCAATTGTGGCCATTAATGCCACTTTCTAGAGATTTCCATGTATTTCTCATGAATACTTTGCTTAATATTCATTATCTTGTATCTTTTCTAATATTTGGACTTTTCTTCTTTTCTTCTCTTTTATATCCGTTATTGGATTAACATAATAATAGGAATCACGAAATTCCTATCTAAAGGGATATTTGCAAAGAAATCCATCCATTGAAGCAAAGCATACAACCTTTTCAATTAAGTCCAAATACATAAAATCAATACATTTCAATTATGAAAACATATGCAAAATTGAGGTTGTAACATCCTTCCCCTCTTATAAGAATTTTGTCCTCAAAATTCCATCAAGCATACAAACAATTCAGGATAAGACTTTTCCATGTCCATCATTGGCCCCTATGTGGCTTTACCCTATCCATGGAGCTTCCAAAGAACCTTTATCATCACATATTCTTTTCTCTAAGTTCTTTCACCTTGGCATCTATAATCCTCACAGGTGACTCAGGACATTTCAGCCTCCCTTGGGGCTCACTAGGTTCATTGCTCAACACATGGCTCGGGTACCTCACATAGTGCTCTAAATTGGATACATGGAACTCATCACACATCACATTATCCTGAGGGGTAAGGTCAAACATAAATAACTCCACGAAATCCATCTCAAATGGACCCATGTATCAGGGACTCATTTGTCTCAGCTATAGCTCAGAGGGGTCGAATTTTCATATCACATATTCTCCCACAGTGAACTGCTTGTCAGTCTTCTTTGCATCAGCTCACGACTCATGTCGCCCCTGGGCTCTCTTTCAGCCATTGCACGATCAAAGTGACTTCATCTACACACACTGTGATCCTTTTTTGACCTTCATGAGGTCCCTTCACCAACATCATCTTAATGAAGCGGTGACCGACACAACCTCCCTTATAGAGCTTCTTATATCCCGATATTGGCTATGGTGGCTACCATCACAACTTTCATAGGATGAGAACTGTCCCCATATATCACCCTGAACAAGCACACACACTCTCATCAGACCCTCTAGTTTGGATCATGCTAACCATCAGCTAGGGGTGATAAACTGTACTAACATTGAGTTCTTCATGTATCGACATCCACTTCATGGAAGTGAATCTTTAGGTCATACTTAAGAACCTTTGAACTCGTATCATGGTATAGTTGAACCATCTGTCTTACATGTAGTTCAACTGAATCTATCCCTTGATAGTATTCTATATTTCTCTTAGACTATGTCATCTAGGTAAGGTGATCTACCATAACCCATATTGCATCCTGACCTTCCTTGGTCTAGGGAGACTTACCACAACATCTATAGTGATGAACTCCCATTCCCTCTCAGGGAATTTCATCCTTTGTATCAACTCACTGGGTTACTGGCATTCGTCCTTCACCTCCTGGCATGCATGGCGACAAGCCACATGCAACTTCATCTTAGGTACCCAAAGTACTACCACAACTTACTATCTTAGTAGTACCACGGTGCATAGTGAACTTAAAATAATGATCTCCTATATGTCATGATTCCTTAAGGTTGATTCCTCAGAAACACTCTAGTTAGGGTTTCATCACCTTCTTTTCCATAGAAGTGCATCTGAGGTTCTACAACCATCCTTTCATCATGACAAGCCCTAGGTTGGACAACTAGGCAACCACTAACTCGATCAACATATCTCGTTACATCTGATTGTTAGCCAAACATATCTCACAAACTTAGGGTTCACCTAAGCACCTCTTCCAGCCTTTCCACTAGACAGACTAGGTAGCTACATCTCAATAAGAGAATCCATTACCACCTCACATCCTTATGTGTTAGGTAATGTTGAAGACATACACCTCCATGTATTCCACTTATTACCTCATCTCAGACTTTTAGGTCTATCTTCATCAAGAAAACTCTGAGCTCATCCTCTTGGTTATCAACTCAACCTTATATAACTCATATATTCCACATAGCTCATGATAAAAACATCCTCATAAGATGACTACCTTAGTTCCCTTAATGTTTGTAAATCATCCACATATTGTACACTCCATAAGGGTACATTATTACCTCTATCCTCATACCTCATAGCAAGGTTTCCACTCACATCATCTTTATCCTTAGTGTATGGCATGCATACTACTCTATCTCTCACCCCCATAATGAGAGGAAATAAGTATTTGGCGGTCGTCCAAACACAGAGTTCTTCATGTTACAAGAATAGAGATGGTGCATCCCACATCACCCGTACACCTCCCAATCTAAGTTGAAATGTGCATCACATATCTCCACATCAAAAACATCTCTATATCAGGGTTACTTTCATAGAAAACTGGTCTCGAACCCACTTGGGTCATCATACCATCCTTGGTCATCTCCTCTAGGTCTGTAGGATGCCGACACTTTTGGGGTCATCCCTCTTCCCTTATGCATTAGAGAGTGCCCTCTTCATTTGCCCTTTGGGTCCCATGAGTTCATGAAGGTGATCAATCTCCTAATCCATGGCCCTCAAACAATGATAGTTGTTACCTCTCGACCCAATGGTCATGTGCAACTAGGGAATTAGGAAACTCCTACTCCCACCAGTCTTATCCCTACCTGCCCCTAGGATAGACTTAGGATCCAAACATAGCACATATCCAACTTGAAACCTTACCCAAGTCTCCATCATCTCTCTCAGCATTCGTGGTCTGACTTACATCCTTTCATATGGATTTTGGCGACCTATCTACCTTGGTCAGGCCCCATACTGGTTACCTCCATGGTAACTCATCCATATGCACTTAGAGATGGTTATCTATGGGTCTGTAGGTTCATTCTCTTACTATGTACTCTCCACTTAGCTTCTCAAGATTCTATGATACCTCTTAGGGTTTCCTCAAACCCAATAAAAGCTGATTCATACCCTGCAAAAGGGTCCTCTCCCAGGATGGGAGGAAACTATCTCTTGATAGCAACAAAGGTCACAAAAGTCCTAGGGTTTACATCAAGATGAGTATGCTTAACCCTGTGAAACTACTAAGGCACATAGCTAGCAAGAAGACCACTTACTAAACCATGCTAGGTCTCCAAGGTAGGTCCTACTTGTTCTCATTCCTCAATGTTGGACCAACATCATACATACATAGGTCACCAACCTACATATGAGGGGTTCATCAAACATATACCTTAGTCCAAGGGATTTACCATTCCTCTAAACATGAGGAGTGCAATGCTCAAATCTATGGAAACTCAAATCTTGTCATGAGCAACAGGTACACCCAACACTACTACTTCCCCTCTTAGGTCTAGGTTCACCTTACTGATGTCCCACTGCATACTCAACATTTTAACAATGAACCAAGTATGTATGAGGTGCATCGTGCACGTCCTATTATCCTTCCACTTGAACAACACCTCAGAGTCGAGTCCTCCTCAAGGACAACCAACTACGTATAAGACCTTACAACTTATTACTAAACCTCCTCAGGGTCTAAGGAACTCTTCTTCATTTCCCTAACAGGTAAGCACCTATATCATCTGCCCATAGGTACCAGCAGCCTCATCTTCCTTCTAGGGTTTGGTTCCTCTAAAGGCAACCAAGATACCAAAAGCTTCCAGGGATCATGCACGAGGCAACCACAACCATCCACTTAGGTCACAACATACCCAAATTCTCAGGGTTCCTCATATCCCTGAGTCTAAGCTTCCAACCTTCTTATTTGGGTCTTTCTCTCCCTCTCTAGAGCTAACCCTACAAACAACCTCACTGCTAAAGGTTCTCTCTCCAAGAAGGTGGATCAAGCTCTCATGTATACACCTATAGGGGTGAAACATATGATCAAACCTATGTTCACTCAAGATTATCCAGAGCTCTTCATGCTTATCTCATAAGCTATCCTTCATGCCCTTCAGGCCTGGGTTTTAAACCTACTACCAGTACTAGATAGGTGCATACTCTTCCATGCTCATATAAGCTCATAGGGTTTCTATAGGTTCTTCACTACCCTCATCAATGAAGGAGTTATCCTTCACTCTATCTTGCACGACCCTTCCCAAAGTTGGGTCACCAAAGGTACTAGGTCAGCTAACCTCACATGGTTCATACTATCATAGGTATCCAAAACCAAAAGCATGTCAACCCACACACGTGGTCGACCATGACATCCATCTCATCATGCCATCTCTCTCTCTAACCACCACTTAGGGTTAGGGTTAGCATCATCCTCAGAGGATGTGCCAGGTCTCTACCTTTAATGGAGGTCTCTTCCTCCAAGACCAACTCTACTTCATCCTCCTAACAAGAAGGTCTATCCTCAAGTCTCTCCTAAGGGCGTGACAACACATGTCATACAACCTAAGCATGCAACTATTCTTTAGTTTATGCTTAAACTATTAAGCTTATGTCCATGACATATTGTTTACATGCTTTTTATTAATTTGGTGGAGGACTCCTTAACCTTATCATACATACCCTATCCTCAAGAGGGTGAGGAAGAGAGAGAAAAGCCCTAAACCTTAGAATCTTAATAGAACTAGGGTTGAGAAAGGACGAAAATAGACAAGACAGTCCTAAAGGTATCTTATTTTGAGTCAAATCCTAAGAAATTGGCCAAGTAGTCACATAGATCTGGGAGTCCTCGTATTTCGACTAGCGGTGCGGAGGAAAATATTGCCATCCCCTGGATGTGATCCTTTTCTAGACACCTCTGTCTTTCAGAAAATCCTCTAATAACTCCTTTGGGTTCTACGGAGTTTGTAAAATTTAATAATCACTAAAGATTATAGCTTGAACATAACTACTCAATCCATACATATCCTAACCTCTGCGCTTGTCCCTACAGTGGACATGGATACTACCTCTCATATGGTAGATCCCAACTAACCCCCATGATTCTACCTAGCAGGTAGATCAATAGTTAGGGTTTATGAGTCGCATGTCACTACCCATAGGTAGCCCAATTCCTAACTCATGATATGCTAAAGAGTCGCATGGCACTACACATAGGTAGCCCAATTCCTAACTCATGATAACCTGATGGTCCTACCTAATAGGTAGACCATGTACTAGGTTACCCTTTTTCATCATTAGCAAAGCCACATAGGAGGACTAGGATATGAGCTAGTTAGGTATACACATTTTAGGTGATAATCATAGTCACTTTATAGTGGCATGAAATAAAAGTCATTGAAGAAATTATTTTTAGGCAACCAATAAAACATTCGGGAATCGCCGTGAAACTAAAGTGATTAACCATAAGTGTAACCACATACCTGATCTAGAGTTACTTGATGTCCAAGCAATAATATTCAAGAATAATCAAACAAGCAATCAACAATATCCTGAAATTAATGCATAACATCCAAGTGTCATTGTTTTATCCAAAACATTCTCAAGATCGACTTGGATTCTACCTTAGGATTTCTAGGCCAACTTTAGGGTTTTAGTCTCCATAACACATTTATCACTTTTAATGCTCTTTTAGTTCACAAACCCTAATTTCAACATCATAGGCACAATTGAATGTCAATTAAGTCTATTATGCCTCTTTTACACTAAAACTACCATCTTTATCCTTTTAAGTCATGACATGATCATTAAGGCCAATTATCATCTTTGGTTTCTTCTGGATTAACAACTCATAATTCATTATGGTCTAATTCACATATGAACTCTATTTATCGCTAATTAATCCATTAGAAAACCCTAATTACCATATTAAGGGTATTTATCCAAATTAGAAACTTTTATACTCAAAATAGCTTAGAAACATCATATCTCAGCTTTATTCATGGATTTGAACAATTAAAGTCATTAGGGGTCATAATTACCAAAGTTAGGGTTTCAAGGCCCATTAAACCATATTCATGTACATAGAACCCTAAATTAAACCAACTATGCATAAAGATCATCTTTTTGGATCTAATTTGTCCTTTTTTATTAACAACAGGTTAATGTCAACTTTAAACATCCATATAACTCTTCCCAAATCATTAATTAGGGTTTCTTACTCATTAATGCATTAAAGTTGATAACTTCAACTACTTTTCAAATTGAAAGAGGAATTAAGCTCTAAAACTATTTTTAATGGATTCCTCAATTTTTTTTTGAGAAAATTTCATATATTATATGTATTGATCCGAGCTACCAATAAAAAGATACGAATTTTTACAAAAATTACTTACTTGGACCAATGGCAGGCTGCCACGTCAGCCTTTCCCATGCAACATGCACTCAGCTGATTTGGAAACATAACACAATTATGCTTTTTCCCTCACTTAAGTGGCTGGCTCTTCATAGCATGGAGGGGAAAATCTGTCCAACGACTATTAGGTCGTCTTCAACCTCCGATGCCACCTGACCATCAACTACAACCTACTCGTAGGTTCGCCCCCTCCTTCCTAGGGCTCGAGGACAGCCGCCAACAGCTGCCCTAACTCTGCCACCCTCTGCCGCACCTGGGATGCCACCCAGCTCGTGACCCAGACGGTCGGTTCAAGTGCACCAAGTCTGTGACGCTCCATGAGTCGTGTAGGCCTGCAGCAGGTGGCTGCGCAAGGTCGAAGCACAAAGATGATAATCGATTGTCCCCAGGTCATCGTAGGATCATCAGGCTTCCATCACATCCCATCTTTCCTCCCCCGAAACTCCATTGTTGCTCTATCCTCCTCTCGGCTCGGGTTTGCACAAAAAGAAGAAGGAGAAGAGAGAAGGATGCTTGGGATTCTCTTAGACTCGGGCTAAGGGTTCTATCCTTTATATAGGGGAGGGTAGCAAAACCCTAGGATGTCTATCCATGAGATAACAAGTCCCTCTCCCCATAGGACATCTACTTTCCTTTAATAAGAAGTAATCTTCTCTCTCTTAAATATCTCCTATATAATCTACATCATTTAGATATTAGGAATTTGAAAGTTATCTCTTTCATCATCTTTGTGCTTGGCTTTTAATCCATTGTCCACGAAATCTTATTTTCCTAAAGCCAATGACATTTCTTTTGATAATATCAAAAGGTTATCAATTATGTAGCACATTATTCTCATATTTTGTATTATTTGCATTTTCTCTTTCTTCTTCATTATTAAGACTCCTTGGACCCCAAGAAATCCTAAGATTTTGAAATTCATTTTTAAGGATGCTTTTTATCCTTCTAGATGCATCCACATCCATTATTTCACATTATTTTACTTATTCTTTATTAAAATATTTCTTTTCAAGAATTTCTCTTTATCTTTTATCTCTTTTTCACTCTTTTCCTATTTCTTTCATTAGAAATCACAGGTATAAGAAATTTACTCAATTGTGGCCATTAATGCCACTTTCTATAGATTTCCATGTATTTCTCATAAGTACTTTGCTTAATATTCATTATCTTGTATCTTTTTTAATATTTGGACTTTTCTTCTTTTCTTCTCTTTTATATCCATTATTGGATTAGCATAATAATAAGAATCACGAAATTCCTATCCAAAGGTATATTTGTAAAGAAATCCATCCTTTGAAGCAAATCATACAACCTTTTCAATTAAGTCCAAATTCATAAAATCAATACATTTCAATTACGAAAACATATGCAGATTGATGTTATAACAAGCATCCTGGCTGTGTTAGGGCATTAGGAGCTGGCATAGGATTCAAGTCTTATATTGGCCCTTCGCAATCTAGAAGAGGTCATACAGGAGGTCTTAAACAAGAGGAAGTTGAAGCATTAGAAGCACATAAAGTAAAAGAAATAATGTCTTTATTTTAGCCTAGTCAACCTTCTCAACCTACTCAAACTGTGCGTCTCTCAAATGATGAGGTACAAGCCCATGCTCCAGTTGTAGAAGGTCATGGGAGCACTCCCAATGACCCACCACAACAATTTGCAGTAAGTTTATGTTGTGTTATTAGTATGATATATATATATATATATATATATATATATATATATAGTTGTAGTAGGTATCTATTTTATCGCTTTGTTCAATTCTAGGTTGGTATGAACTGTATGCGGGCAAGGTATACAACCTCGGTGGTACATAGCATTACCAACCAATTACTAATGACATTTGTCATGTGTCCATCGATCTTGTGTATGATGGAATGGGGGACAAACCACTACCCATATATAATCTTGAATATAGTACAGTTGAAGAAGCATAGGGTTCTATGGTGGGTTGGCCTAGACACTTGGTTATCAATGACAAGGTATACCTAAATTCTACCATATTTTTCATATTTGAATACATATATGAACTTGTGTAATATAAGTATGTAATTTAATTAACAGGTTTGTAAACCAAAAAGTAAAAATTCTACTAGTCGTCCTCCTATGCCCAGGCCATCTTTAATTCTAGAATCCACATTCAACGAGTTGGGAAGTAAATGTAAATGTTTGTGTCGATACTTAGCCAACCAAAGCTTGGGATCACATATGTTGGTCAATTTAATAGAAGATGCAACTGGGAGGGACTTTGAGAATTATATTTTTCTTGATGATATTATAGAGTTGTTCTGGTATGATTGGCTAAATACTTTGATATTATAAGTATGGATAAGGTAAGGATCTATAAATATAGAAAATTCTAATACACATTTTAAACTGATTTCTATATATGAAATGATTACAAATGTTTTACAGCCACTTATATACCGAGGCCATAAACTTTGATATAATGAATATTGGATTCTTAGTTCCTTCAGTCACTAGTCAGGTGGAGACACATATTGAGGATGTGAATGAGTACTTCCCTACTACATTCAAATATTTTGCTAGTGTGTGAAAGGAGATTATTCTAATTCCTTGTAACGTCCAGTAAGTATTATTATTCAATATAATTTTAGTAATGACTAAATTTATTTATTTTAATGTTTATTTTGTTCTTACTCAGATCTAGACTTTGGGAATTAGTGGTGATTGTCCCAAAATTGATGACTCTTTATTATCTTGACCCAATGGAAAAAAACAACAAGGGGCCACAAACTGAAATTTTCAACTATGGAGTAAGCATAAAATTTAGTCATTTGTTATGCTTCAATATGATATTTCTATTTTACCAACTATCGTAATCATTTAATTGATAGGGGTATAAAGGCTTTTCGTGAAGGTGGAGGACGAATACCCACAAAATTAAAGACATTGAGTTTGAAAAATGTCAAGTAGCTACTTTGACGGCTTAGTCTTATATGTACAACTATTATGTAATGTATTAATGTCAACTCTTATATGTCAAATCTTATAGTCTTATCTCAACTCTGTTTATTGTAGTTTACTAACATTAAGTATAATTCATTGTATGTAGTGTCCTATATAAAATAATGACTGGGCTTGTGGCTACTATGTAATGAAATATATGCAAACTATTGTCAAAGGAGCATCACATGGCATTTAGACTATAGATCAGGTAATAAAGAATAACATCATAAATTTATAAGTGAGTTGTAGTCATTTTATAAAATATTAACATGTGCATTTTATGTTGTAGATATTTACAACTCATCCTTACACACCTGGGGATTTATATGAATTCTAAGAAGAGTGGTCAGATGCTTTTCTAAATGAAGTCACAATGGCATTGGATTGAATGCATATGTTAGCTATGTATGTAGTTTTGGAACTCTTTCAAATTTACTTTTGTGTCTGACATTAATTTTAATATCATCTCATACTTGCAATCTATCATTTTTTGAATGTTATGATGTGCTATGAGTATGAATATGTCTCAACTAAATATATGAATTATTTTTGTTATGAATGTGTGTGGTTTGGAAATTGATAATCAATTCGAATATGATTGGACATAAAAGCTAGCAAATGTATTTGGAATGAATTTTTGGCTTGCATCATTGCATTTGCAAGTCTACTTTCTATTGCAAGTTTTGATCTTTGTAAAGTAGATTTTTGTTCTACAAGTTTTTGTTCTGAAGATTTCTATTCTGCAGAATTTTTCTTGAAAAAATTGTAAACTCTAGGGTTGGTCTTTTAAAATAACCGACCTTATAGACCTATTGGGTCAGTTTTTTAGAATAACTGACCTTACAACCTCAATGCAAATTTCTCTAGGTCTTTGTACAACTATTGGGTCATTTTTTTCATAGAACCGACCTTATAGACTTCTAGGGTCAGGTTTTTAAAAATAACTGACCTTATAGGCTCTGGGATCAACAACACATTTTTGTACCTCTTTTGGGTCAGTTTTTTACATATACCCAACCTTATAGACCTCTAGGGTCAGTTTTCTCAAATATAACTGACCTTATAGCTTCAGGGGTCAGTTTTGTACCTCGTTTGGGTCATTGTTTTACAAATAACAGACCTTATATACCTCTAGGGTCAATTTTTTGAATATAACCTACCTTATAGCTTTAGGGATCAACATATCATTTTTGTACACTATTGGTTCAGTGTTTTTGCATATAATCAATCTTATAGACCTATAGGGTCGGTCTTTTGATCATAACCAACATTAGAACTCTTGGAATCAAGCTCATATTTTGTACCTTCTTGGGTCAGTTTTTTTTGCTTATAACTGGCCTTATTGACCTCTAGGGTTGGGTTTTTTTCAATATAACCGACCTTACAACCTCAGGGGTCCGTTTCTTCAGGTCTTTGTACCTTGCTCGGTTGATTTTTTATAGCCTCTAGGGTCAATTTTTTATATATAACCGATCTTACAACCTCTAGGGTCAGCATGTCAGTGTAACTATTGCCTTGGATTTTTGTTTGTGCCAACACGACGCTACTATCTAAGGTCAGTTTTCTTTGGTTAAAAAAGTCGACCCTATAGAGCAATTTCTATAGCAAAGGCCACTTAGGCGTCAGTTAAAATGTGACGCTACAAGCTTAAAAAATCGACCCTATAGACCATTACTGTACTTGTGGATGAATGCACATAAACAAAATTTATTATACCTTAAAGATATATAACAAGACAAGGTTGCAAATATGGTAATTTGAGTGCAACTAAAACATATATAACAAGGATGAGAGAGATTGAACATGAACCAATTGACAATCTAAGTAGAGTGGTTCCATACTTCAACCTAGAAATATGTCAGTCCACTACCTAGAGAGGTAAATGATGTGCATAAATAATATCATCTTTTGGATCATGTTTAGTTGCATGTCCATGTTGTTTTGACTCAATTATCACTCTCATTCATGCTAGATTCTATATTTTTAGCTATTCTTACTTGTCTCATGGTTTGGATTGTAGGTACTATATTTTGCAATGAAATGATGAGGAATATATCATATTATCACTTATTCTATCACTCCTCAAGTATCTACATGTTTTGTGGTTCACAACTATGCAAATACCACTTTTTACGACATGTAAATTGGACCTACACGCTGAAAGTTATGAGCAAAATACACAACAGTCCAGAACAGCCATTGACACACTGTGTCTTAAAAAGACACGCCGTGCACCTGCGAGCATCGAGCAGACTGAAAGTTTCTGGAAAGTTGCACGATGTACATTAATTCAGCACACGCCATGCAAAATGCATTTTGGAGCAACTGACGAAGGATTTACACGCCGTGCACCGAGAATGCACGTCGTGCGCCTGTCAGTTTCAACAATTTTTAAATACGACTCCTTTCATTTTAAAAGATGAAACCACTCTATGGAGCAGTTATCCCTTGTCATAATTCGAAGGTCTTTCATCCCAGAGCAGGTCTAAAGCAAGGGAGGGTGATTTTGGGTGGAAGAAGATGGTTTCTTGCCAAAGAACCCTCATTCTTCTTCTCTTCTTCTCCATTTTCTTCTCTGGAGGTGCAACAGAGCTTCTTCACTCCACAAAGCTTATCGGGAGGGAAGTTTGTCCAGTTTAGAGCAGTTATAGGAGTGGAATTTTGTCCTCAAGTCGAAATTCTACCATTCTTGGGTTACACCTTGGGATTACTTAGCTTTTCCTTCTCTAAATCATGTTGAATTCTAAAAATTCTGTACATTTCTTGCTGTACACATTCATGGATGAGTAGTTTCCTTTTCTTGGACATGGGAGAGTAGCTCTCATGTCATAGCTTGTTTGGAACATGGTAATTTTGTACTAAATACTATGTTGCTTATTTTTCCACCTTGCGAGTACCAGTTTCTTCCTTTCTACATGTATGGCTGGCCACCTTATATGTATGTTTTATGCTCTTTTGCTTGATCTGAGAAGATAGGTGGGAGAGTAAGGATGTACTCTTTTGGAAACTCCTTCTTTACCATCAGAGTGGAAATTATGGAGTTGAGGAGTAGGTTTGTGATCCAAAGCAAAATTCATACATGGGAATGTTGAATTGAGTTAGGATCGTTGTACTTGCACCGAGAGGTGAAGTGCAACATACAACTCTCTTTTAAAACAAGTGCTTAGTATGTTTAAATTTCATGCTCCTATTTTATTCTATGATATGTTGGTGAAATCCTAGGTCCAAGATCCTTCCATATCTAAATCTTAACCTTTCTTAAGTGATAATTCACTATTTTGTTTTAAATCTATAATTTAGTTGTTCTAATCCAATCATCTTGTGTACAACGATCTAGATTATTGAAAATCATAACTCTTGCGCCTAACTAACCAATGATCCTTGTATTTGAACTCGACTACAACTATTCTTGTATACTTGTGGGATATAGCTAGTTGAGTAAAAGGTCATTCTTATGATTGAAACTCGTTAGTGTAAACAACCAACAAGTTTTTGGTGCCATTGTCGGGGAGCATCTGTATTCCTGTTATAGTAAGAGTTGTTGATAAGTAAATGAGACTAGATCACAAACTTCATATCCACCATCATATTCATAAATCATAATTCATCATGATCATCATAATTTGTTGTATCTTCCATGTTTGTTTTGTATCTCACTCACCTTGTTTATTTGTAGGAACATATGGGGTGTTCATAAAAAGATCCTTGAACTGTGCATATCTCTACATTCAGAAAATGAACACATCGTTTGCATCCCTCATGGAGAAGAAGGAGTGAAACCCAAACATGTATGGAGGAATCACAACCCACACAACCATCATCCATGTCACCATCATCCAAACGACATTCATCCATGCATCCTTCATCCACATTACCATCATTCACACCTAATTCACCACCGTCATATACACCACCAACACCCATACCACATTCTTCCACACCCTCATATCCAACACCTTCGTCCATACCACATACACCACCACCATCTACGCCACATCCACCTAATCCTCCAGATCCACATGAAGAACTAGTCAAGGAGGATGACCTACCTCTTAAGGACTACTTTGGAACAACTACAATGCACATGAGTGGGCCTATTAATATTTTAGAATTTGAGGCAGAGGAATTTTCTATCAGCCCAGCCATCATACAATTGCTATAACTGAATGCATTTAGAGGGACACTAATGGAGGATGCAAACCTCCATATTACTGAATTTCTGCAGTTGCTAAGCACCATAAAGATATATGGTGTTCCTACTGATGGGATACACCTAATCGTTTTTCCATTCTCTCTTATAGATAGAGCCAAGGCATGGCTCTATACTTTACCAAAGAAGTCAATCGACACTTGGGAGGAGCTTCTAAAGGTATTTTTGACAAGAGAGTTTCCACCTAGCAAAACTTTACAACTGAGGAGTCAACTCATCAATTATTCTCAAAGGGATGGAGAGACCTTGTATGATACATGAGAGAGGTTCAAAGATCTTCAACATCTTTGTCCACATCACGGTCTAAGCATTTGGCTTCTATTGCTCTCTTTCTATAATGGTTTGTGCTACAATACAAGGATGTCTATTGATGCAGGTGCAAATGGAGCTCTAATGAACAAATCTTATGGAGAAGCCTATGTTATTATTGAAGATATGGAAACAAATCATTGCTAATGGAGTCCGGCTACAAGATATCACCCATCCTTTTCGCATACTACTTGTAGAATGCAAGTGGAAGATCACACAGTTGGTGCTATAGACTTGATTACAGCAAGGCTAGACACTTTGTCACAAAGGTTTGAGAATCTAAGCACACAATTAATTCAAATAACCAACAATATTTGTGATGCATGTGGGTTGCTTGGACACTCATCTTCTACATGTTATTCCTCTTCTATTTATTCTCTAATGGATTACACTCCATCAGGCTTCTACAACAATGCGAACTCAAATTTCATTCAACCACAAGTAACTTCTAAATTAGAGTTCATGCTTGAACATTTATTTCAACTCAAATGCAGCAAAATGAGGAGTTCCATCAACAAAGAAAATCACTGAAGGGTGCCATTTTCCAACTCTCTTCTGAGGTGGATGATATTGCCACTCATACACACATCTTGGAGAAACAAATTACCCAGCCAACTCTTTCTAGCAAAGAAGTATTTCCACCTTTCTTTCCTAGTCCACCATATATGAATTCTACATATTTCAGGCCGGTGACATTGAAGAATGGAGTTATTATAGAAGTATATCCTTCAAGGTATGATGATGTTGATACCTATGAGGATTATGAAGCTACAAATCAAGGGGAGGAAGCTACAACACATGATCTACTTTTAGATTCTTTAAGTAATCCACATGTCCTTCCTCCTCACACTTTAGATTACACATTGCTTTATGAGAACACTCTTCCCAACTCATATTTTTATGATGCTTCAAAGGAGAATGAAAAGACAAATAGTATTGGCATATAAAAGACTATTCTTGTTGCAGCTCATAGGTGCTTTCGCTTGCCCCAAATCAAGGACATATTTGCAAGGAGGCATCCATATTTAGCAAAACAATTTCCAGCCTCAAATCAAAGCAATGGACCTCCATCTTCATCATTCACCATGATAGGTATCCGGTTGCAATCCTCTTGAGTTTTTTATATGCAGTGAGGACACTGCAAATTTCAAGCTTAGGGGGAGAGCAACCGGCCGATAGTGTAGTTTTATTTCCCTTTTATCATCTTTTTCTTAGTTGTTTGTTTTAGTTCTGCGCTTCTGGTGGAAAATCTAGTATGATATGAGGTTTATCTTTTATATGTGGATAGAACTTCTATGCTTAATTGATTGTCCTCTTTTTATGAGAAATATCATTTGGAGAAATTGTAAAAGGCATGCATTAATCAAATGAAACCTTTTGGCCATCAACTTGTGCTTAACTCTGGTTTATGAATCTAGCCTGAATATTCATCTTTCACACACTTGATTGCTTAAAACATGTAATGATTTCAATTTTTGTGAGTAAATCAACTTTACAACATCATTTGAAATACATGATGCCCTTTCCAAGCTCTTAGTGCATTTTCAACCACTCTTTGATTTTTTTTTTCAAAACAAATGGATGAAATCTAGCTAGTGTTGCAATTTAGTTGACTCTCCTATGTTTTGGAAAATTTTTAAAATTTCTTTTGCCTTATCTCATCTTTATATCCCATTAAAGATGGCTAAACTGCCCACATATCATGCTGGCCTAGTGTAAGTTTGATCTGGCCACAATGGTTAGGTGGTATGTCTTAAAAGAGGGTAAAATACCCCAATTGACATTCCACTTGTGCATAAGCCTACATTAGCAGCCGAGTGTCGGAATCCATAATCCATTGCCATATCATTTTTGGGAAAGAAGAAGAGTATAGCTAAAATTGTCAATTTTAACTAATATTTCATCATTTGTATCCTTAATAGATGAGAGTTTGAGTTGCACATCCACTAATTGTTTGGCTTGGTCATCCAAATTCTACTTAGTGTTATTTAATTGATTGATTCATTTAATTGTGACCACCCCTGCTGAACTAAAAATCTCTTTCTTGGGTGTTTAAATTTAATTGATGGCCATGAATATAAACATGTTGATCATGGTTGGCTTGGTCTTATACACATCTTTCTTTTCATTTGATCTATGCATGAACTTGACAATTCTTCATTTGTGTTTCTATGCTCTTTTTTCTTGAGGACAAGCAATGGTTTAAGCTTAGGGGGATTTGATGTGCACAAATCATATCATCTTTTGGATCATGTTTGGTTGCATATCCATGTTGTTTTGACTCAATTATCACTCTCATTCATGCTAGATTCTATATTTTTAGCTATTCTTACTTGTCTCATGGTTTGGATATAGGTACTACATTTTGCAATGAAATGATGAGGAATATATCATATTATCAGTTATTGGATAACTCCTCAAGTATCTACATGTTTTGGGGTTTGAAAATACACAAATACCACTTTTTATGGTATGTAAATTGGACCTACACGCTGAAAGTTATGAGCAGAATACACAACAACTCAGAACAGCCATTGACACGTTGTGTCTTAAAAAGACACGTCGTGCACCCTAGGAGCGTCGAGCAGACTAAAAGTTTCTGGAAAGTTGCACGACATGCATTAATTTAGCACATGCCATGCAAAGTGCATTCTGGAGCAACTGACAAAGGATTTACACGCCGTGCACCGGGAATGCACGCCGTGCGCCTGTCAATTTTAGCAATTTTCATATACGACTCATTTCATTTTAAAAGATGAAACCACTCTATGGAGAAGTTATCACTTGTCATAATTCAAAGGTCTTTCATCCCAGAGAAGGTCTAGAGCAAGGGAGGGTGATTTTGGGTGGAAGAAGGTGGTTTCTTGTCAAAGAACCCCCATTCTTCTTCTCTTCTTCTCCATTTTCTTCTCCAGAGGTGCAGCAGAGCTTCTTCACTCTACAAATCTTATCGGGAGGTAAGTTTGCCTTGTTTGGAGTTAATTCAGGAGTGGAATTTTATCCTCAAGTCAGAATTCTACCTTTCTTGGGTTACACCTTAGGATTACTTAGCTTTTCCTTCTCTAAATCATGTTGAATTCTAAAAATTCTACACATTTCCTGCTGTACACATTCATGGACGAGTAGTTTCCTTTTCTTGGACATGGGAGAGTAGCTCCCATGTCATATCATGTTTTGAACATGGTAATTTCGTACTAAATACTATGTTTCTTGTTTTTCCACCTTGCGAGTACCGATTTCTTCCTTTCTACATGTATGGTTGGCCACCTTATGTGTATGTTTTATGCTCTTTTTCTTGATCTGAGAAGATAGGTGTGAGAGTAAGGAGGTACTCTCTTAGAAACTCCTTCTTTACCACGAGAGTTGAAATTATGGAGTTGAGGAGTAGGTTTGTGATCCAAAATGAAATTCATACATGGGAATGTTGAATTGAGTTAGGATCATTGTACTTGCACTGAGAGGTGTAGTGCAACATACGACTCTCTTTTAAAACAAGTGCTTAGTATGTTTAAATTTCATGCTCCTATTTTATGATTTGATATGTTGGTGAAATTCTAGGTCCAAGATCCTTCCATATCTGAATCTTAACCTTTCTTAAGTGATAATTTACTATTTTATTTTAAATCTATAATTTAGTTGTTCTAATCCAATCATCTTGTGTACAACGATCTAGATTATTGAAAATCATAACTCTTGCACCTAACTAACCAACGCTCCTTGTGTTCAACCTCGACTACAACTACTCTCGTATACTTGCGAGATATATCTAGTTGAGTAAAAGATCATTCTTATGATTGAAACTCGTTAGTGTAAACAACCAACAGTCAACCTCTAGGACTTATTAACCATGTACACTCCTTATATTCACTTATACGAGTGACAATATATGACCCAAAAAAGGACTTACCTATCCAATCAATAGTCTTCTACCTCACCAAGGACTTACCCACTTTGCAACGAGTCTTTCACCTTCACCAAGGACTTATCTACTCTTACACAAGTCTTCAGCCTTTAAGGAATTACCCACTCTTCTTGGATCTTCATCCTTTGACTTCACCTTTGCCAAGGAGAAGCTTTCACCAAGGACTTATCCACTTGAGCAAGGAGTCTTCCTACCTTCACCAAGGGATTACCCACTCTTGCTCCAACTCTTCGGCCTTGAATCTTCTTCACCAAGGGGCTCTTTCCCTTTTTCTTCTTCACCTTTCTTATCCAAGAGAGAGAACTTTCATCTTCACAATTGAAAGAGAGATTGGGAGGTGGAGGAAGTGAGAGTCTCACAAGATATACATGTAATGGCTAGCTCTCTTACGAATCTCCTACTCACTCTAATGGATGATGGAAGTGATTAAGCTTAGAGAGAGAGAGGAGGTTGTAGGATCACTCAACTATAGAATAGGGACCTTCATAGTGCTTGGCTAACCATGGGATGAAGCTCAAGGGGTCCTATTTATAGTTGAGGATTCGTAGAAGCCTTTGGGAACACTTAAGGATATATACTAGACGTTTGGGATGTGCAACCGATAATTTTTTTTAGTTTTGTAACATTCCAACGGCTAGAAACACTTTTCTATACTTTTCCAAATAGTGCGATTAGTCGTGTTTCAATAAAGGTAACTTGACCGAATGCACTATGTGACAAAGCTAATTTGACCAATCCGTCGAGTTTTTCCTGGTAGGAACTCGACCGATAGATTAAATCAATTTTGTTCCAGTGTTGTGATCGGTCAAATTCTGAGTATAGGAAACTCAATCGATCAACAACATTCTCAAAATACATCAAGGATCGGTCCAGTTTGTAACTCTACCGATAAACAACCTGTAATGAATTTTGGAAAATCTCATTAAAGTGATTAAATATTTTATTTAAGTGCTCTTGATTTTTTCTAATCTTAATTACAAGGCATACAATCATTACAAGTGATTTACAACATGATTCTAATGGATTTACATCATATTCCACAAAGGTGCACTTGCATTGATTTTGACATGTCTTTTCTCCAAGTTGAGATGCGCCAGTTAGGGAATTTGGAGTGTGTCTATACCTATTCTGAAATCACTCAGGTAGAGACATTAGACACAATTAATTGGAATGGTTTAGTCATCATCAACACAAGGGTTTGATCAATTTAGACGTAGAATCAAAAAAATGTACCCTAAATGTCTTTTTTTGGAATTTAAATCATGAATCTTGACCACAGCTGTAACATTGCATCTATGTGAATAATTAACATAAACCCCCTTTATGGTGAAATATCACCCCATGAGCCTCCTATACTCTTATTTTGTCCATGTGACCCCAATCCATGTATGTAACCCATATATGACAATGAATTTTTATACTTTAATTAAATGATTTCTTTGATATATGTGATGCATAAAAATCTTGTATATGCTTAGAATCAGTAACCCCATGAGTATTTGGGACTCTAATGCCTAAGACCAACTAATCTTGTGCTATGGTGGTGTATGGGACTATAAACCCACCAGTAATGGTCTGTGTGATCTAATATGACTTGGATTGTGTTTTTTGTGCCATAATACTTATGGATATCCAAAACTTATGTTTCCCCATTTCAAATCAAAAGTTAGTATAAAATTTATGAACCCCTTTGATATGGATACTTAAGTAAACAATGTTGGATATATGATGCCTAGACCTTAGGTGACCATCCAACTATCTTTTAATGTGTGTATTATGTCCTCACCTGGCTGCTCAATATGATCCTTCATGCTTGGAATTCATGTATTGATGAAAAATTGTCTTTTTTGACCTATTATGAGTCTTTTGGCATAGATAAATTCCTAAACATAAACATCCTAATAATCACATAAAATAAATGGAACATCAAAATGACATGAAACTTGAACCACATCTTGTTAATGAACCCTAAATGAGTAAAAGACCATCAAATGAACAAACCAACTTGGAACCTAAGCTAACCAAAACTCTAATCATGGACATAATAAGTAAGCAACATGTAAAACTTGTTTTAGTGCTAGTTCATGTTCTCAATTAGGTGGTTGTTTGTGATCAAGATGATCAAAGGGTAGGTTAAGTACCTCTGACTTTTAGGTATATGGGGTTTAATAATTATATGATTATGGTATTCTTGCTTGTACCTTGATATGTATTTATGCTCATTTAGTAGCACATATTTCCATGTAATATTCAAGTATTGTACTCGATGTTTGGTCCTGTTAATTTTGTAACTTGAATGCATAATATAGATATCCATTATACAAACTTTGAAATAAAATCCGCTCAATGACTTTGGTCATTTAAGTCCCCTCATGTAGAAACAACACTAGCTATTGGCTTTGAGCCTTAAGCACCCTCACAGACCCCTTCCGACTAGAAGTTGGTCAAGGAATTTATTATAACTTATTATCTTAGTATAATGAGTAAAATGACTAAAACGTGGGCGTTTTGTTTTTCTAAGAAATTACTTATTTCTCTTATTTGTTAACTTTTGCAAATTTGGAGGACCAAAAACAAAATTTTGCAAATCTTTTAACATGTTAGTTATCTTATATATATATATATATATATATTTATGCCATGTACTCAGGACCTTATGTTGATATGCTTATTTATCATATAGTTTAGGTTTAGAGATAGCTTGGAAGAAGTTTTCTTTTGAGTAAGTATTCAAGTTGTACCTTTTGTAAGATCCCACTTTAGTGTACATGATCGTACTTGTAAAATGCATTGTTAAATGTGAAATTGAAATCTTGAGATAAATGATTTAGTATAAAAATACTTGTTGTATGTTGAGAATTGTTGGTGTATGCATCAAGTTATTTGTTCATGTATGCTAATATTTTATGCTTCTGCATTTGCGCTTTGATATTACCATGCTAGGGACGGACACTGGGTCCATTCACCATTGACTCTTTAATCATTTGGAGTTTGTACTAGGGTAATAAATAGTTCCATGACAAATGGTATCAGAGCATGAACATTAGTTACATTGAACACTTGTTCACCATGAAAGACAAATTAAAATCAACCTTACATCTCAAACTTTATAACTGAATAAGTTGTCATTTGTGGACTAAGTTGACTTGTCCTCTATTTTAGTACCTAGATGTTCTAGTACTAGGTGTAGACTTGAGAAATTCTTGAAATCTTTATTTTCTCATTCATTCTGTCTTCTAGTATGGCAAGTGGGTTTTGGAGGGTGAGAATAGAGAGATCTTATAGTTATAAACCCTAGACATATTTTTGCAACATGTGTTTAGGTTAGCTACACAAGTGTGCATCATGTTTTTTCTAGTTCTCCAGGTGACATGGGACTATCTAATTATTTGTGGTAACTCACTTTATAGTTTGGTTTTATTTTGATGGATTATGTGGTTTCCATCACACATTTTAGTGTCGAAGAAAACCTATTTCAAGTATTAGTACTTATGTAAATATGAAAATTCTATCACACGATGAGTGTCCATGCATCCTAAGATAAAGAGATGTAACATTAGTCTAGATGAGAGTGTTCAGATGGAACTTTCTAGAACCATGGTAAAGGTTAGGCTAGTAGGTATCCTAGATGATCGATGTTGATGCTATGAGTTTTCTTCAAAATGACCTAAGATTTTTATGGAGGATTCAAGTATGTTTTGATGACATAAGATATGTCATGACCATGCAACCCTAGCTAATTTAGTACTATTTATGGTATATATGACTTGTTTTGAGGTGATAACTATAGATAGTGGGTTGGCATGCTTGCATGTACCTAGTTTTGTATAAGTTGAGGTATGATAAGTGAAACATGGTTCATGTTCAACATGGGCCTCAATCTCTATAAAAAGAGGGACCTCTAATATGGAACATACGATAAGGGCAGATTCTAGAGTTAGTGAAGCCAACATTAGAGAAGGTCAGAGTACCTAGAATTCAAAATAAGTGAAATATGTTGAATATATGCATGATAAAAATACATGATGATGAGCCCCTAGCAGTCTGGTTCTAAGTTTATGAGTTGAGCCACCAGCCTTCCTTGTGTGGCTCCTTTGATAATGTTAACACCCTAGATTTCCTATGAAAAGATCTAACCCTGGATAAAGAGGCATTTGAATATATGTATTTTTTCCATCTTGGTCAAGGAGATGTCCCAAAACCCTAGATGAAGTATGTGATATGTGATCTCCATGATGAGCCACATACTTGTATTAGTGGGTCCATGTAAAGGAGACTAGTGGTTGCCCTTGTTTTTGGAATTTGGTAGAAGTTTGATATGGGTAGACAGTTGTGGTTAGTATGTCTCTCCTTGACATAGATAGGTCTTAGGTTGAGTTGTTGGGGTTTGTGATGCTCTTTATAGATACATGTGGAAGGATTAGAAACTCTGAGTTGATAATAGTGTTGTTCTTCAAGATAATGCATGATATATGAAAGAATGTCTATTGAAGCAAAATTGAAATATGCTTCATAATTCACTTCATAAGCTTGACCTAATATGAAACTATATTGTATATGAAATATATAAGTTTCAAAACTATGATATTGTTATGATGTTGACTAAAGATCTTAGATTGAATAAACATGAATCTAATGATAAGTAATGCACATAATTAGTGATGATCAACATAATATTGGGGGAACATGTAATATAGTTTAGGATCAAAGGTTAGTACAACAATAGTTGAGAGTCATAATAATGAACATGTTCTTTTAAGTATTTAATGATATGCATCTTGATCACCAGGTTAAGTTTGTTTTTCCTTACAAAATGATTTTACTACAATCAATAAGTAAAACAAAGAAAGAAAACAAATTAAGAGAATGAGAACAACAAAGTGTTGTAACAAAAACATATGGAAACCTGGATTGGGTTTCACCGTATAAGATCTCTCACTAACATGTAATACTCACATCCATAGTATACCCACAACAAGATTACAATAAATCATCATATATGTCTATTCCCTCCTCTCTTAATATTAGGATAGATCTATATTATATGGTTCTCTCTCTCTCTCGAGATGACAAACAAACAATTACAAAGATAACCATATGATCATTAGCTTAAGCATTCCAACATTCTCATGCATTCATCCAACTCCATAACATTTAGATAAGATTAGTACTACTCTTTCAAGGCACAAACAATCAGACACCACAAGATGGTATTTAATCATACAAGTGAAGCATTAAGAACAAGAGTATGGAGATAATTTTTACTAAGAGCATATATATTCAAGTGGATGCAAGTATATACATGTTGGAAGAGACTTAGTGGTTACTCCCCCCGACCCAAGTGAAATGTTTAGCCACTCATGGTAATGAGCATCATTACGAATTTACAAGTATAGTTAGACATGAGAGAGAATGATGAAGAGGGATGTCTTAGAAGAGGGGAATGAACATGTCTAGAGGGTGAGAAGGGGGATACACCAACTATGACCACAACAACCACAACTGGGTGCATCTTCCTCATATCTAGATCTAGAGATGGCATAGGGGGGTAGCTAGTCCTTCTTTCAAAGGATAGGATGATGGTGTTGGTGATGGCATAGATCTTCTCTCTCCTCCGACTCTCGTCTTATAGATCAAAGATCAATGGAGAGATGGATGGATGGCTTTGGGGTCCTACAACACTTCATCATTTTCTTGATGTCGTGACCCCCTTCATGGATGAAATGAGTCTATATTTATAGGTGTTGGTAAGTGAGTTAAATCCTCTCATTCACCGAGTTCATGGTCTTGGTGGTCGTTGAAGTCATCTGATCGCATCAACGGTGTAGTTGTGGTCATTGAGAGTGACCGTTGAAGGTCAAGACTTCATCGATCACTAAGGGCAACCTCTGAAGAAGAGACCCTCACCGATTGCTGTAATAATGATCCTTCAACGGTCGCCAATGTTGTAAGCTTCATTGGTCACTGAGGTGACCTGTCCTTCAGTCCTTAGGGGCAATGAGGTCAGTGACAATAGACATGGCCCAAGGTTCATTGGTCATTGAGTGTGAGAATGCTCAGTGATCAAGAAGACTGGTCAGTGACTGTTGACCTATGGAGATCTTTGTTAGTCACCTAAGTTTTAGAACTTAGGAGACCTCTTGGCTTTAGGTGTCATCGACGAATGAGCGGCATGTTCTATTCAAAATAGAAAGAGGGGTGAGCTCATGTAGATAGATTAACACTTGTCAAAATGATTGAAACTATCTAGATAAAACAGAGTAAAATTAGTAAAGTAAGGATAAAATAGGCACTCAAATATCCACAAAATTGGATGTTATCAACTCCCCCAAACTTAGATTCTAGTCTATACTTAGGCTAATAAGTAGAATTAAACCATCGAGTAGATTCAGAGGGCTTTATTAGATTAATGTTTTTGGAATGTGAAGAGTATCATTACATCAACCTTAGATCAAGACATATGCATTGTGACTAGTCTTTGTCAATCCCAAGACTCTTTTTCTTGGACTCAAAGTTGCAATTCTCATTTTGCCTACTATGACCTTCTAAGGAAGGATTTGTCCATCTTGATACACCTACTACCCTTTTTCAAGTTGTATATGCACAAAGTTCCGATTTAGGTTAGCTTTCAAAGCTAAATTTTTATTCTACTGGATATCGTATTTATTGTTCTAGGGTAGGCTAAAGCTGTTGTGTCCCCTAATTTTCTCAGGTTCGCTCAACCATGTTTACTATTGTAATGACAGTGTTACCCAATTGGGTCCTAACATAATGTCAGGTGGTTGTGTGAGGTTCCCTTCGAAAGGCTGGTGTGTAAAAGTTTGGGTTCTAGACCACTACCGGGCACGACATATCTGCATTCTTAAGTGTAGCAGTATACTGCCTGAGTGAAGTCCTTCCGCATCTTCTCAGCAACAACTCTCATGATTTTAATCACTCAACTTTTATTTTTTCTCACAGGCTTTGGGGAGTATAGGATTTCAAGGAAGTTTTGGGCTACCAAGCTTCTTTAGATCCCAAAGCATGATTTTTGAACTAGAAAGGGTAGTTGTTTCCTATTGGCAGGACTAAATACTTTCCTACCTACACTTAGAGTCAAGGTAATCAAGCGGGAGTGTGTTAGGCTAAGTCCTCCTTGTCTTTATAGTTTATCATGGGGTAACAAACATTTCCTTGTATTTAGCATTATCTTGAGGTAAGACTTATGTTAACAACATTATCACATTCAACTAATTAGGTAGATTAAGTAGACCAAATCCATCATTCTTGAAATAATTATGCTAGGAGTTATCCTGAAGACAAGTAAGTCTAGGAAAATTGGATCCCAAAATTTTTGCCTTTTTTTCAAAATTTTCCTCACAAGGGTGGGGATAAGTTCAAGAAAATAAATATTATGTTCAAGGTGAAAAATATCTACATTACGAAGTAAGCAGATTACGATATTAGATAGATGTATTAGATGAAAAGAGGGCATGAGAGAGGTACATTTCACACCCGTTTATGACTCCCCCAAACTTATGATGTACTCTTTATTAAAGTGTCAAAAATAAAGGTTAGAAATAAGCATGTAAGGTTTGCTCTTTATTTTTGAGCTCTAAGGTTACCCACTTAGAGCGTAGCAGCATACAACGTAGACACCCAGATCACGTGGTATGACTCTTGTTGCATGATTTCTATCTTTGTTCCTCATTCTGCTAATGGTTGCATCCATTAGAGGCAATGGAAATCACAGTTGTTTGGCTATTGTATCTGTAGAGGATTTCTGTGGCAGAATTTTGGTTTCTTAAAGAAATTATCTGGATTGTAGTTGTACCCTCTTCCATGATTTTGTATCATTGTTATCATTGTTTCTTCACATGCTTGAGCTTTTTTTTTCAGTGAAGCTCCTTGATTTTGTTACAGGGGTATACTTTGTTAGGGCAAATTCTATCTCAGAATTATTGTAAAGAATTGCAGACTTTGCTTTAATATTTTTCACCAGGAGTGTCCAGTGGTTGTTGTATAGAATGGGTAAGAAAATGAATCTAGCAATGAGCTTTGTAGATAGAATAATAATTTCTCTTTCTCAGCAAAGCCCTTATTATGAATGATGTCCTCAACCAACATGAAATAGGCCATGTGTGCATTAGGCATGCCATCTCCAAGAATGAATTGGTATGTTGTGATCACACTCACAGTCATATAGCAATTTGACCACAACATGTCATGGAGGTCATCCCAAATCCATTCTCTTTCAAAAATTACTTATCCAAGTGTGTCATATGCTTTCAATCATTTCAATTTCAACTGTAGTGACTCTAAAGATAGGTCTTCACATGACCATCTGTCAAAATCTACAAAGTTGGCCTCTATCGTTCCAGTTGGTCCTTTAGGAAGAGCTTCTCACGGGTCATCTTTAGAGATTTCACCTTCTTCCTTGGTTGTTGTGTATGTTTCTTCATGATGTCTTGTAATAGCTTCAGAGGCTAGGTTTACTGAGTTAGACTAGTGTTGGGGAGCATTTCCTTCACTTGCTTGGTCTTCGAGGTTTCCCCTTTCTTGATCTTGTTCTTCTGACTACCATCATGCCTTCCACCTTTCTACCCACATGACTTTAGTGGGGTCTTTCCACAAGATTTTGAGTTGCTCCCGCCATGGCTGTTTCTCTGGTAACAACACCCCATATGTAATCGACAAGGTAACACATCGGAGGGCATCTTTGGGCTGTTGAAGAACCTATAGTCATATATTACCTCCATCGCGTAGATACCACATAGTTGATGCAAGTCTTCATGGAAAAGATCTTCAAAGGGTATGTATTTATTGACTTCTTCCATTAGGCATAAGATGAAAGCACAATCTCCCAATCCCATTTTTTCTTATGGGACCTTTGTGCTAATAATGAAGTTCTTCCAATATGAGAAGTGATGTGATCTTGCTTTCTAAATTGCACACTGGAGACAAATAGGCACCTTCAGAATGTCCCACGCTTCCTTGTTCTTGAATATCAAAGATATGCAGGCATCTTGGCACTACAACAATTGTAGATGGTAATGTGCTAGTCGTAGAGATTTATGACTATAAATTCTTAGTGCTTAACAATTCTAATATGTAGGGTGCGATACGTGTTTCTGCCTTTGTTATAGCATGTTGCAGCTCCTTGATAGAATGTGAATCATAGCTTTCTTCATACAACCATCTTTCCAAGTTGGTTATGTCGTTGAAAATAGGCTAAAAATTTTCTACATGGAGGAATTCCTCAAGTGATGTTGCACAGAGAACCTTGAATAGTCTTTTATGTACCCATGCTCTGTACAAGAATATCCCCCTAAAATGCTCTTTGATCAATGCTCTCCCCCTTTTGTTATATATTACATCTGTTCGAGGAAGATTATCATCCAGGAAGTCTGCTAGAACATGAACATCCCTATAAGAAATGCATGACACTGCTGCCATGTCCAGTCCTTTTAGTTTGTAGGGCAGCAGGGCAGACATCAGTTCTCTTGTTTTTGTCTCTAGGGGTGACCTCTACTCTCTTTGTGATACACCTTTAAAGAACGAGGCAAGGCCACTATCCTCTTTGTCTAGCAACCTTCTCCTCATATTGTTGTTGCTATTGTTAGCACTTTGTCTTACGGGTGTATCAATATAATTTTTGGTTCGGGTGGTGTGGTTGTTTGTGTTGTAGGGTCTATTTGTGGTGCATCCTCTTTAGGTGGTAGAGTCTTGAGCATTGCATCCCCTAACTCATCAAGTTGTTGCCATATTCCCATCGTACAAGGTGTCATCATGCTCGTTATTCTCTGAGAACTATAGGTATGTGTCTACAATATCCATTCCTATCTTCATTTTATCAAGATAGCATGTGATTGTTGCTTCGTCATAAGTCATTGAATTTTTGGTGTCGGTTTCTTCTTGTCCTTCTGCTCCTCCCATGTGCTGATTTTCTAGGACAGGTTCGTCATTGGTGGGAGAAGAGTTGAGATCAAAATCTTGTACTACAACATCAACATTAACTACAGCTAAATCTTCTTGTTGTGGGTGTTCTTCTTCCTTGGCCGGTTCTAGTTTGGGCTTTGTAGGTATGCTTTGAGCTTCTTCATATTCATGTCCATCTTCATTTGAGGGTCTGGAAGGTGCATGTGATAATGATAGACTGGAAACCCACCTTGACCTTCTTCTGGCCCACCACTCATCCATCTTCCTATGCTCTTCCTCTATTACTTTAAGGGCCTCTTCATGCTCATTGCACATAATATCTTATTCCCAACGCATGGTGTCTCTTTCTTTTCTGAGATCCTTCATTTCTTCCATCATCCCCTTTATTGCTTGCATCATCTCACATCGTTGAGGAGGCCATCCTACATAAATTTGGGGAGTGTCCTAGTTCTTTTGTCTATGTGATGTATCTGCGTTGTTAGTGTCTATAGGCTAGAAGAAATAAACAAAATATTTGAATAGGAGTTGTGCACTAGCGCATAGATAGTGTCAAATAAACGTCCTAATTCTTCACCGAAGGTTGGTGGTCATTAATGTTGTTCTCCCAGGGGTGTCATTTCTGCTACAGTCGGTGACTTAGTAGCTACTGGAAGTTTCATTTCTCTGGCTTCTTAGTGAGATGGAACTGATTGCTCTAGATCCACTGGTTGATCTTCTGGGTTCTCTACTGGTGGTTCAAGGTCTCCATGTATCTTCTGAACTTTGTTTGTTTTTCCTATGCATTGTTTGATGGCCTTGGCTGGTCAATAGTCCTTGCGATAGGTACTTCTGGAATTGTACTAGTAACTGGTGGGGATGGTGGGGCAACATCATATCCTTCTCCATGAGGGGAAGCTTGTTCTATTGAGAATGGTTGTTCTGCACTTTCTTCCATGTTTGGTTGTGGTTGAGTCAGTTGAAGTGCTAAATCAAGTGTCTTGGAAACAACTTTGCGGGTCTTGACTGGTATCTCTTGCCTCTTTGTCGACCTAGTTGGTTTTGTTGCTTTCTTTGATTATTCTTCCTCTGGCGGGATGACAGAGAGTGAAGGAAGTTTTGTATCTCTATTAGTCAACCCAGATTGCATCTTTTCTATACCGTCCACTGCTAGCCTCAACTTATTGATGTTGTATGGGGCCATTTCAGGGAGGGGGAAACTTATTTGACTTGTCTTGCCTATAGTAGAGTTTGTCCCCCTTTTGTGAGAGTATCCCTACCATTATGAGGTACTTGATGTCTATCTAAGTGTATCCTTTAGTTACCTCATTCTACCTGACTATGTCAAGGTCAAGGAAATAAGATGTGGTGAGAGTTATTTGGCCTCCCATGAATAAGTCCCTTGTCTTTTGCTTACTATCCTAGCCAACCTCTGCTAATAGTTTTCCAATATGCAGTCGTCTAATTTTGACCGGTCATTGAATAGTTACAGATATCAGGCGACAACTGTTGGCATTTTGAATAGTTATAAATATCAGCAAACCAAGGTAGGTTGGTTCAACAGACCTTGCCATCATTAGGTCCTTATCAGCATAGTTGTCATTAACAAGTAGGTGATATTCATTGTCTATGACAATTCTTGATAGATGATCTGCTACTATATTTTTGGATCCTTTGTTGTGTATTTTTTCATGATCAAATTCTTAAAGAAGCAGGGCCCACCGCAAAATCCTGGGTTTCATGTCTTTCTTTTTCATTAGATACTTTATTGCTCCTTGGTCTGTGTATACTTAACTTTTGACCCTATCAAATAGGATATGAACTTGTCAAAGGGAAATACTATCTCTAGCATTTCCTTTTTTGTCATTGGGTAGTTCACTTGAGCTTCATCCAAAGTTTTACTGGCGTAGTAGATTGCATGATGTTTCTTGTCTTTCTTTTTCCCTAGCACAACCCTAATGGAAAAATTACTAGCATCACAAATTATTTCAAACAATAATCCCCATTTTGGAGCTTGAAGTATAGGTGTCATGGTGAGGGCATTTCTTAGGGTTTCAAAAGCTTTGTGACAATCATCCAAAAATTCCAAAATTGCATCCTTCACGAGTAAACTAGATAGAGGCTTTGCTATCTTTGAAAAATCTTTTATGAACCTCCTATAGTATCATGCATGATGAACGAAGCTCCTTACTCCTGTCACAGACTTGGGAGGTGGAAGCTTTGATATGTCTTCCACTTTTCTCATGTCTACCTTTATCCTCTTCTTAGAAACTTTGTCCCAAAATTATCCTTTCTCGGACCATAAAATAGCATTTCTCCCAGTTCATGACTAGTTGATTTTCTTCACAATGCTCCAGTACTCTAGATAACTTCTTCAAACAGCTTTCAAAATCATCTTCATAGATAGAGCAATCATCCATGAAGACTTCCATGATATCCTTTAGGAAGTCTGAAAAAATGGGCATCATGCACCTTTGGAATGTTGTCGGTGCGTTGCGGAGTCCAAACAACATTCTTATGAAGGCATTAGTGCCATAAATGCAAGTGAATGTTGTTTTCTCTTGATCATCTAGGTGGATAGGGACCTGATAGAATCCTAAGTATCCATCCAGGAAATACAAGTATGGATAGTGAGCTAGACGTTCCAATAGTTGATCTATGAACTACAAAGGAAAATGGTCCTTCTTAGTGAAAACATTTAGTTTCCTATATTCAATGCACATGATCCACCCTGTCACAGTTCAAATCACAACCTCATCTCCATTTTCTCCCTTGATGACTATCATACCTCCTTTTATAGGCATAACATGTATACATCTAACCCAATTGCTATCACTTATGGGGTATATGATTCCTGCATCGTGCAACTTTATTAGCTCTTTCTTGACTACCTCTTTGAGCATTTGGTTTAACTTCCATTGAGGTTGGGCTAAGGGTTTGGCTATTTCTTCTAAGTTTATCAAGTGCATGCATAGAGCTGGGCTAAAAACTTTGATTTCTTCCATTGAGTACCCTATTGACTTTCTAAAATGTTTAAGCTCATTTATCAGCTTGTCTTCTTGGTCTTTTGTCAAAATGGAATTTATGATCACATGATTTCTTTCCTCATCATCTAAAAATTCATACTTCAGACCTTCTGATAGTTGATTCAATTTTTTCTTGGGATTGGGTGCTTCCTTTTCTTCTTGTGTCTGTTCTAGTGAGACATACTTGATAGTTTCTATGATTTCCTCCTCATCACTACTGTATTCCTCTTCTGGATGGTTCAGGTAATATAGAATCTCCACGAATTCAGGATCTTTGACATTTAGACCAGGGTTGATGAGAGCTCACATGAGCGGGTCAACAATCACTATGTACTCTTGTACTTCCTCACATGATTGGTTATAGCTGTCCATGAAGTACACTGACTCAAACATAGAGGGTCTCTCATAACATCATGAATATAAAAGTCAATGTGATCATTTCCTACTCAAAGAGTGATCATTCCTACTTCTATGTCAATTAAAGCTCTCCCAGTAGAGAGGAAAGGTCTCCCAAAGATCATGTGAAACTTTGGGTCTTTTAAAATGTTTATCACCACAATATCACACGAAATGAAGAATCATCCCACTTGAATCAGGACATCTTCCACGACTCCCATAGGTTTGGTGAAAATATTTTCATCCAATTGGATCCTCATCCCAGTTTTCACCATGTATGTGAGCCCAAACCTTTAAGCTAGAGTAAGAGACATGAGACTGATTCTTTCACCCAAATCAGTAACTCTTTGTCTTACTTCATTATCACCGACATTAAAAGGAATAATGAACACCCCAGGACCCTTATTCTTTGTAGGCATTTTTTCTTGTATGAAATAATTATACATATTAGCTAGTTGCACTGTCTCCACATGATCTCCTTTTCTTCTTTTCATAATTAGATCCTTGAAGAACTTGGAATATGTGGGCATTTCTTTGATAGCATCTAAAAATGGAACATATAGGTGTGGCTTCTTGACAGCTTCAATGAACTTCTTGTACCTTTTCTTCAGATGGTCCTTGATCAGTTTATAAGGGAAAGGGACTCTTGAGGATATGGATCTCTTTTGGTGAATGCTTCCTCAGTAGGGTCAAACTTCCTTGCTTTTGTAGTTCTCTTTTCCTTCTCTTTTTCTTTAGCCTTACCTTCTTAAAGACTCTTCCACATCAAGTACTTCATCTATTATGATTGTTTTAGGTTGTAACTCAGTAATGACATTACCTTCTTTATTAATCTCCACTCCTTCTTGTTAACCTCATATTGCATGTTCTCCAAAGTATTTCCCAAACAAAGAGTATCCCTCTTTGCGGTCTCAGTATTAGACATGATCTTCCCTTGATGATTCTTTATTAGTATAGATAATTGTGCTAGTTGTTGATCAATTTGCCTTTGGTGTGTCTTCATATCGACCATTTGAGTCTGCATTGTTCTTAAGAATCCTATATTGGTGATAGAACTTTGAGTCAATTTCTCATTCACTATTACCCACCTCTTTGTGAACTCAAATAGTTCATTCATCATGTCAGGTTGGTTGCTACCCTTATTCTAACCTTGATATTGGATTTGTCTGTTTGAACTTCTATTTTTACTTTGACTTTGTCCTAGTCCTTGATAGTTGTTTCTATTCTACTGGTAATTCATGGTTCTGGTGAACTGATATCCTCCTTCTCTTCTAAATCCTGGTGATGTTTTAGATGAATAACATGAATTTTGGGCTTCATCTTTGTTTTCATAATTGATTCTGGATCTGGGTGGTAATGGTTTCTAAAGCTTTTGATTATGTAGATGTATTTTGAGGCATTGGCTTTTGGCCATGTCCTCTTTCATATTCGAATCTTGCTTGAAATTTAGCAATATTGTCTATTATGACCATCGTCTTCTTTGGATTCTTCCCAAGAAATCACTTCTTATTGCTGCATTTAGTGAAGTTCTCTCGGTAGGGGTGAGATCGTTGTAGAATGTCATGACTAGAAATCCCTTGTTATAATTGTGGTAAGGACAATGCCTTAGATATTCTTGAAAACATTCCCATGCCTCATATAGATTTTCCTCAGGCTTTTGCATGAACCCAGTTATTTTGTGCCTATTCCTGAGGGACTTCTCAAATGGGTAGAATTTGGTAACAAAAGCGTTAGCCAAGGGTGCCCATCCATTAATCTTCTTGTCAGGTAAACAAAGGTACCAAGATAAGGCTTTGTCTCTCAAAGATAAGTTAAACTACTTGCAGTATATTAATTCTTGTGGTACTCTTATCATCTTGACAGTGTCGCATATGTTTTTGTAGGTGTATAGATAATGGTAAGGGTTCTCATCTCTAGAATTACCTTCAAAATACTTGTTTTGAATCATGCCAATCCCTGTAGGTTTCAATTCAGAATTTGGTGCATCAAACCTTGGGATGACAATGGGGTACCTTGACTCATTGGCCCTGGTAGGGGCTAACTCACAGAGAGAAGAACCTCCATCATCATCGTCATCTTCATTGTTGTTGTTGTTATTATCTTCTTTCTCATAGTTGTTTCTCCTATTTCTTTTTGTATGAGAACGATCTACTTCGTCGTCGAATTGTTCCTCACATCCCTGTTCATGATGTTGTTCCTCATCATGTGGAATTGGTACTACGTTAGATATTTCATCTTGTTTGGCTTCACCAGAGTTGTGCTCTTCTTACTCAGATTCAGTCTCTGGTGGAGGTCGAACTTGATCAACCCTTGCATTTTGATCACATCCAATATGTCCTCCCCTATGAGGCGGCATGCTGATGGAAGTGGGGGATGGTGTTCACTTATCGCTTTTCTCCAAGTTACCTAAATAGTTAGCACAATTGAGTTATAAAACTAGATGTGTGAAATGAAGTATTCAAGGCAGTTAGATATAGTGGATACAATTTTGTGCGATCAAGTGGATTTCTATACTTGAGGTAAGGGTATATAGTGAGTACATTCAAGTTCTTAATAGTACCGATCACCTTATCTTTGGAAACTACACCAAAAAGTTGACCATCCTAAATCACACATCCAAAAAGGAGTCAATCTAGAGTAGTTGGACTCTTAAATTTATAACCTGACACTCAGGCCCCCACAACTATTATACGAGGTTCGATGTAGTAGATCAGGGTAGAACCATAGGGACAAGTAATGATAAGTGATAAGAACATAAAGCCTTAACTCAGTTACACCAACCAAAAGGTGTAGGTTAAGTTTGTTTTTCCTTATGGAACAATGTTTGTTATGACTGCATTTGTGCTTAATTGGTAAAGTAGGGTTTACCTAAATGATTACATGTTCGATTAAACATCACTTAAAGTTGATTAATGGTGTTATCTCAATTGTGATGTTTCAAACCTAATAGTAACTCTAAGCATGTTTAGGGTTTGAGAAATGTAAACCCTAGTCGACAAAAATTAGGGTTTTGGTAGTACATGAATATGAAATTTGATTAGGATCGTAGTGTGGTAAATGATTTTTCATTTTTATGTGTAACTTGGATTTAATTGAAATTTGGATATGATATGGATAACTCAATCATTCATGTTAGCATAATTTTTTTGATTATTTAGACATTCTTTGAATGCGGTACTTGGTCAAACTATGTTTCGACCAACCATGCTAAAGAGTGATGTTTAGCAGAGTTGTATTTGATTTTTATTTTTTTTGGTAGCTTAGAATGATCTAAAATTTTTATAGAAGCTCTAAAATTACAAGTAAGATACCATGAATGTTTTTCATAATTAAAGGAAGGAATTTTGACCTCTAAATAAATGATTTACAATAACATTTTAATGACAGAAAATTCTACTGAATAAAAGAAAATATAAGTACGGTCAATTTGCAATTGACCCAAGAACCTCAATTGCTCTATATGATCAAGATAGCACCCAAGAAGCTCTCATATTGTGTTATCCATTCAAGAGAAACAAAATTCTAGAGAGTGAGGTGAGCTAGGGTTTTGAGAGGAGAAAGTGGTGGAAATGTTGACCTAGGGTTTCACTATATGAGATATGATGAATCAAGTAAGTTTATCTTCTTTGCATAACCTTTCATGGTGAATATTATCTCACATGTCAAGATTCCATCCATCCTCTGATTTGATTCAAAATAATATCAAATCTTCCCCCTTTCTCACTCTTTCTCTATAAATGTCCATTCCTAGGGTTTTTGAGTTGAAAGGAAGAAGAAACTGGTGATTGATAGGGTTTTGATATGGATTCGAGAATTTCAAAAGTGAGCTGAATTTTTAAAGTGTTTTCACACCTTAGGATGATAGATTAAATCCACCACAAATCTTCAATTCTCTTGTATGCAACGTAAACCCTAAACTGCCTTTCAGTTCTAACTTTTGCAATATGTTTGAAATGGATTATTTCTCTATTGTGATGAATTTTAGATGATAAAATCATATTACACATGCATAAAAATCATCTAAAAGATAATTACAAAAGTAATTACATAGGTTATAAGAACATACTGATATGTAGAGATTTCCGTTATGCCTAAAATTGCTATATAATTCAATAGAGAACTTTGCCTATTTGAATCTTCTTGTTTATGAATGGTTGTTTATCTGCATGCATACTACATATATGTCAAATACTATCTTGGATTACATGTGATATTATCAATGTTTGATTGATATCTCAATAAATAGGGTGAAACCCTAGATGAGTGGAATGTTGGAAATTTGAGAATAGACATTGTGAAGTCCATTTGAAGTGATTCTCTTTGACATCATATAATTTATTTATTAAATGTTATTTTGATGTGTGACATCTCAGTGAATGATGTGGAAACCCTACTTCAGCTCAATTATAGAGTTTCATATTATGTTGATTGTATGTTAATTGTTGAAAGTACTTTTTTTACCAATGAAACATTATGATGCATAAAGTCCTTATGAGAGTTGTGTGATATATGAATGAGGTTAATGAGACCTTAAGGATAGGGCATTCAATGAAGCAAGTGTTTCCAATTTTGTGTTATTCAGTGAGATAAGTGGTGTTGCACAATCGTTCAGTTTATGATACAGATTGCTGATAATTTATGAAAGAAAGAAATAGAATTAATTCTATTCCCCCAAAATGAATATCTACATGACACACATATTTCCTTTCAGACCAGAAAGGAAGCAAACAACTTATCCATATTTTTTTGTGGCGTGGGCCTCTGACAATATGAGGTTAAACTAAGAAATGTTGATGTGATAATTGAATCATGAATTTAAAGAGTGAATTAGACATTTAGACACCCTGAACACTGTAGAATCCTCACAGGATGAGGTTGCCCTGTGGGGAGGAAACAATCCCCGAATTTAGATATTCCATATCAAAGTAAGTTGGAGCACACCGATAGAGTGTGGGGGTCTTGACTAGTAGGGAAGACTCCTTATAGTTGTGTGGTACCCAACACCAACCGGGGATGCCAATGGTACATGTGTTACATGTTGTAGTGATCAGTGGTTAGTAGGTCCACTGATGCACCATAAGCCTAAGGTCTTAGGCTCACCGCCTAACTACCCAATTTGATCGGTGGACTCTAAGATATGTGACTGCTTCCATTAGCCATCGAGAGCTAGACGCAGCGAATGCCCACTATAGATGGGGTAGGTGAGAATATAGGCTAAGGAACCCAAGCATGATTCTAAGCCTTATAAAGTGAGATTGTAGCTTGTTGCGATTCTTTCACATGTCATGGCACACTACATGTGGGTCCATGGCATAATAAGATGAATGAGATATTAATTTTGTGTGCAGTAACTCAATTATTCTTTGTATATTTTGAATTAATAGGTTACTTGTGATTATTTAAGAATGCTTAGTGATTTATTTACTCTTTGCAATCATCTAGAGTAACATACCATACATAAGTTTATCAATGATTAGTCACTTTATAGTTGGATTCTATTCTACTTAATATCAGTTGCTCAAAAAAATATCTTTAGTTATATAAGTGCTTTAAATTGTTTCTATGAAATACTCATTCACTGAGCGAGTCTGCTCACCCCTTGGTGCGATTCCACTAGAGGTGCAACACACTAGCTGATTTGACCCGACTAGATGTGCCCCACGAGGTCAGAACACATGGGATGGGATTATGCTTTCGAAATTTATAAACCTAAACTAGCTACCTACGTATACTAAAACACTACACCCGCAAGCGCATGGGGTCGTGTCGTAGTATAGGAAGGTGGCAAGTAAAGGGTCGATCCATAGGGAAAAGAAGGGACATTAGATCTAGGTTAGTTTAGCTAGGTTCCTACTGTGGAGACTAGGGTTAAGGGTTTAAAGGTGATTTGATTGTTAAACTACTACGAACAAGCAAACAATTAAAGGCGAGAATGAAATCTATGTTAACCCTAGGTTAGATTAAGACTAAGCAAGCAAGGAAAGACTAAGCTAGGTATGAAAAGGCAAGTTACACTAGGACAAGCAAGAGAGGAGTGAAAGTGCAATTAAAGAACTAAACTAACATGAACAAGGCAAGAGCAAAGCAAAAAGCTAACTAAGTAAGGAAAGAACGAATTAAGCTAAGCAAGCACAAAACTACGGTTTCAAGAAGTAAAGAGATGTGTGGGTTGTTTAGGGGTATGAACTTATCACTTAAGTTGGGGGGTGAAATATGAACATTATGATTCTATTTAGATTATCCAAACCAAACAACAAGTTAGAGTCTAATGAATTAACCTAAGATACTAATTGGCCATGGATGTGCTAGGTTGTGTATAGGGGAACTAGTCCCTAACACCCCCTACTACCGTTACGAGGCTCAATTGGGTTAGGGGTTAGGATTAATTCAATTAGAGTCTAATCAAGTCTAGGTTTCTAGATTAGGCATTCCTAGGGCAATTAGGGGCCGAGGGTAGTAATGGGGAGGTGATATTAGGGTTTGGACCCCAATTCCCCCACATTCTAACCTTGAGAAGGCTCAATGCTAATTACACTAGAATTATCTAATCTAGCTACTTAGATCTCTCACTTAGGTTTAGGGAGATTGATTAGGATGTAGGAAGATGGGAGGCAACCTAGGGATCCAAGAATTGGACTTAGGGCAAATCCAAAAATTCACACATATAAGCAATTTGCCCAAATTCCTAAGTGATTTCACACACAAACCAACAAGCAATCCATGGAGAATGAGATGCAAATAGAATATAATAATTAACAAATGGAAATACAACTTTTACATGTCATTTTCCCCCAACATGGTATCAATGTAACATAATTTCCCCCAAACAACCCACCCATAGTGGCCTAGCTACTCATAGAAATGGAAAATACAAAAAGAAAGGAGAAAGAGGTAGAAGAAGCCATGGAGCTTAGAGTAGTGGCTGAAATCCTTCTCTCTAGCAGCTGCAGGGTCGTCCTCCTCCTTCTTCTTGGATGGAAAGGTGTAGAATGGTGGTGGGAAGTGGATGGAAGGCTTAGATATGGGGGGTTATGTGGTGGAAATGGTAAAATGGAATGGATTTGAGGTGGATATGGAGTGGAATGGAGTGGGTGGCGATTTGGGGAGATAGGAGGGGGTAGAGGGTAGCTTCCCTCGTGCCCCAGCCACCACCTAGGTATATATAGGTGTCTAGGGTTAAGTTAGGGGTAAAATGGGGAAAGCAGTGGAGAAATGGGTGGATTTTTTGAGTAGCACAGCCGTGGTGGGTTACCACAGTTGTGGTGGGTAGGGTAGACCACGACTGTGGTGGATGGGCACGGTCATGGGAATTAAAATGTGGAGATCACGGGGATATGTACATGGATGGCCACGGCCGTGGGGGCTCACCACGGTCGTGGTGGGGACCTATGGCCACAGGCATGTTGATCACCACGGTCGTTTTGGCCATTTTCATCAATTTTTGGGAGTTTAGTGATTTTTTGTGCTTAGGGCATGTCCACCACGATCGTGGTGGAGTACCACATTCGTGGTTGTGTCTCTCCCATGCATTTGAGCTTTGAAATTGATCATCCATGGAGGGTATTGCTTCAAAATATATTTTGACCACTTGGGGTAGGTTGGAAGTGGTTTTGGCCTCATTTTGGGCTCCTCCAAGCCTGAGGAAACCCTAGATTGGGCCATCCTCTTTCCATGCCATCAAGTAGTGGAAAAAGTACCTATAAAACATGCAAAAAGCCTCCATAAGTGCATTTGATAGAAATAAGCATATTGGGGGAAATAACATGTAATCTAACAAGTATAGATGTGGCTGAAATGCAAAATAACACAAGATAAAGCCCTAAAATAGGGATGAATCACCACCCCAAACTTGAAACATACTTTTCCTCAAGTATGCTCCAACTCAATCTCTATACAAACTTTTCACAGTCAAGACATGACAAATGCAATGTAAAAGATGATTATCTCTGAATGGGATCAAAGATGACTAAGTGCATGCATTTCACCTCTCTCCTCTCCTGCTTTCACAAACTAATCTTGAAAAGAGCATGAAGCATATGAACTTCAAATATAGCGCATAGAATACACAAGTTATCCATATTTCTTCCATAAAGTTCCAGGTAAACCGTTTCATGGTGGCATTAATCAAGAATGACTAGGAGTGTTGTTTCACATTCATGCATTCAATCTTATATTTTAAATCACACCAAATGACCCACGTGGCTGCAGAAAAGGGCAAAATGAGCTAAGTTTGATGCTTCTTAGCTCAATGGGTATGAAAATGGAAGAAAGGGTTGCGGTAAGATTTTTGGAGTGTTTTTACACACTCGTCTTTTCTTTATTTGAATGCTCTTAAACAGGAGCATCCTTTTATTTTGTTTTTGCTTTTCTTTTTCTTTTTTCTTTTTTTTTTCTTGCCCTTAGTGTAGATAGGGCATATGGTGGATAGAGTGATGCGAAGAGATGGAGATGTGGCCACCCCAAACTTTTAGAGGTGGCCATGACTGATATGTGCACTTTGGCATCCTTTCATGAGGCGGAGGGGTAAGAAGATGGTGAGTGAAAAGTTGGGTCAAAGAGGGGTCATAGGTATGATTCTCCACATAAGACATCATGCATGAAAATTAATCCAATGATTCATCCTAGATATCACACCACATGAATGAATAAGATGAAATTGATGTATCAATCAAGTGATTCTACAAACACTAAGTATTCAAAGCTTGCTCAACTTCACAATTTAGCCAAATCAATCACAACCATAAGATAGGTGATGCACATGTAAAAAGTCAAACATTGATACCACTTAGCAATAAACAATGATAAGTCACTTGCATTTGTCAAAGGTCATCATTTTTAATCCAAAAAGTAGAGATTGGGTTGAAACACACTTTTAGACAAGAAATCTAAAATTTGGGCAAAATTGGCCAAAATGGTGCCAAGTTGCCTCCAATCACATCTAAACATATATTATTGAACTTAAAGCAGTATACAAGAAAATCCTAACTAAAACATGCATAAATTACCAAAAAATCTACATGATATGCAATGCATGGCGAAAGAGAAAGTTTTTTGAAAATTACACAAAAAAATGGCAAGAAAGCAAACTACATGGCATGCAGGTATGCAAAGCAGTAAACTTCTAAGCTAGATAGCAAAACAAGCAAAAATGTAAAAAACAACAAACAAAGAGTAGTAAATGGCAGGTGAGATACAAAAATGAGTGAAAGTAAGACGAGGGCATACCGCCCTACCACCCCAAACTTTTGAATCATGCTATCCTCAGCATGACACTAAAGTCTAAGGTGATAGGGTAGACGATCACTGTGGTGGTAGTGGAGGTGCTCCTCCCTGTCTGTAATAGTCTCCCCAGTAGTCTGACTGTGGAGGCGGATAGATGTCCAGAAAAGCTGATAAAGAACTCCACCAGTCTTCACCCCACTGTGGGTTCCTCTGGGCCTGGGCATTGTGAAACTGATAAAGGTGGTTGACCTGGTAATGCATCTGTTGATGGTCCAACCACATGGCATCCTATGTCCTTTGGAATCCCTCCTAGTCCCGTAGAATTCTGTCTTGCATCGCCTAAATGCCCTCCAACTTCGCATGAATGATACCCATATCATATGCATTCACTGAAGGCTGTTGTGGCTCTGACGCTCCCATCCTTTCTTCTCTTTGCCTCACCCGTCACACCGCTCTTTCCTCCGATGTCCGCCTCTACTCAGCCACCTGTGAAGGCTCTCCTAGACCCCCAGTAAATACCACTTCAGGGATTTCCTCCCCTCTTGGGTTCTCCTCCTCATACCTCCTCAATTTTTCCAGAAAATCTGGCGTTGGTCCATATTGTGCCATGAGGGGTGGAGTATGATAAGGCAGCTCCAATGTGACTCCTGGGTAAGGTGGGTTGATTTGGTAAATGATCTTTTGATCTATAACTGTAATCATGGATGAGCGAGCCAAGTAGTGCAAATCAACCAACTTGCCACCATCTGCCTTTGTATAGCTTGTCATGTCATGTCCCAAGGCAGTGGCTATGGATGTCACAAACCCTCCCATTACAAATGGATTTATGCCCTTCGATGGGATTGTTCTCATGTGATCAATTAGTAGTGCCCCCAGGTTCACATGCCTCTCTTTTGTCATCCAACCAAGAACAAAAAGATCTTTCCTTGTGCAGTTGCCTTGGTTTTCATACCTGGCAAAGATGGTGTTTTCTAACACCTTCTGAACATAGCGGAGAAACGGGATGTGGATCCCACTTGTCTTTGATTTCCCTGCTACAAATGTACTTTGGACAGTGAAGCATTTCCACATGGATGGATATGTGGAACTAGAGTCATTTTCTATCCTTCCTCCGTCTAGAAGGGCTGCCATCTCCCCACTTGGGGCAAAGATCTGATTTAGCATCTGCGAGATTATCTTCTACCTCTTATCCCCAATCGTTACCTTAATTTCATTCTCACCATCATTGGTTTCTTTCTCTATAGTGGCGAAGAACTACTGGGTAAGCTCTACGTAGACTCATGCTACAATGTCAAAATCTCAAACAGCCCCATTTTCTCCATCAATCCCTAAAAATAGGTGTAGAAACCCATCGCCTCCATCGTTGCTTGGCATGCATATCGAGTTGCTAAAACTCTGCGTGTCAAGCACCCCGGGTGCTTATGCACCTTTTCCCTTTCAGTGGTGACCTCGGGCTGTGGAAGCGGGTGTTGTGGCGGAACCTCATGCTGCTTAGAATCAGGCATATCTGTATCATCTCCATCATCTAATACAAGTCGTCGATGTGGTCGCGGCCGTGGCTCAGGCGGCGGCTGTGTCGCCGAAGAGACGAACAGCCGTGCGGCTGAAACTGATGACCGTGTAGTGGTAGCGGAGGGTCTCTTAGATGAGACAGATGGCTGGGAGGCGGACGGCAGTGGCTGCGACGAAGACAGTGTCTCCCGCTGTGGCTGTTCGGAGGCTTCTTCAATGATAGGATCCACTATGACATCCAAATCGGCCTCCGTCAACCGGGGGTGGCTATTCCTTGGTTTCCTTTGATAAGAAATGACGCCCTTGGTCTTCTCTACTTCTCTATTTGCAAACTTTTTCATTCTTGCTTGAAAATAGAAGTGAAATTAGAAAATTTTAGATTTCTCTGAAGAACGGGGCTGTTGGGGCGGAATGGAGAGAAAGTGGTGCGTTTGTGGATGAAAATTGGTTAAATCTGAAGATTAAGGTAGTGGAAATGGTAGGGGAATGATTGGGAATGATTTGGGAGTGATTTGGTGAGGATTCAAGGGTTGGAGAGGGTGGGCGGCGTGCTGCACGAGCGCTAGGTGCGGAGAACGGCCATTCTGTTCTTCGGAGAAATGAGCAAGTGAATAGAAGTTTTACAAAATTTGATTTTAAGTTGCTGGAATGGGGCTGCGGCATGGCCGTGGTGGCTTCATGTACCATGGCCATGCTGCCTTGCACGGCCATGCTGCCCTGGTTCTATACTTGGTTGATTTTCTAAATTTTTGACTATTTCTTTGTTGAATGTGAGTGCACCACCACGGCCGTTCCATGTCACCACGGCTGTGGTGTGCAATGTAACAACAATATAACACTCAAATCTTGCTCAACATCAAAACTTTGATCTCAAGTTGATATTCTACTGATTCTTTGTCAAAATTTCATCTATTCCTTCTTCATTTCACTATGTTCTCACCTGCACATCTCAAAACTACACAAAAACTATCAAATACAAGTGTGTGTGTGTGTTTTCTTAGAAAGTGCAAAAACAAAGCAAATGTATCAAAAATGTAAGGTTGGGTCAAAAATTCCCAAACCTAGGTGGTTGCCTCCCACAAGTACTGAGTTTCTTGCCTTCAGCTGGGCTTCTTGATGATTCTTCAAAATTCACCCATTTGGAATTCTCAAGTGTCAATTCTTGCAAAACATGCATCCTTCATTTGCACTCAACCTTGGTTCCTCATCCCTTTCATCACAATAATCATCACCAATTTCTTCACCTTGGTGTCCTCTCAAATTCTCATTTGGACTTGTGAAGTGATCATGTCCAATATCCCTATCTCGGACTCGCCGGGTTGGGGTCTTGTGCATGTTGATGTTGATCTTCATGTCCATAAATGAGATTGTCATAGTGCCACTGCATACATGAATGTCGACATCAGCTGTTGATAAAAATGACCTCCCCAAGATGATGGGAATCTTCCTATCCTCCGGCTCCATATCAAGTACAATGAAATCCGCCGAGAACATTGTGCCTTTTTCTTTGTCTATCATCACCAAGACATCATCCACTCTACCTCTAGGCACTTTTATGGATCTATCTGCCAACTGGAGTGGAATGTGTCGGCTTCAACTTGCCTAAGCCCAGCTCAACATAGACATGATATGGCATCAAATTCACACTATATCCCAAATCAAGTAAGGACCTATCTATGCAATGTCCCCCTATGTAACTAGGTATGAGTGGGGCTCCTGGGTCCTTCCTCTTCACGGGAAGTGAGTGTTGTATGATGGAGCTCACTTGTTCAGTCAATCTCACCTTCTTTGGAGTCCTCCCCGTTGACCTTCTCTTCATAGCGCATAGGTCTTTGAGACACTTGGCATATGATGGAATTTGCTTGATTGCATCCAAGAGAGGAATGTTGACCTTCACTTGTCAGAAGACCTCACGAATGTCCATATTGTGCTTTTGTCTTCTTTTCACAGTCGGTGGCTCATCTAGTGCTTTTATAAATGGAGGATCACTAGTTTTTGCCGCACTTACATGAACATGAGGTGGGACGCTAGGGATGGTAGGACCTACAAAAGGGATATGTGGTGGATCACGTGGAATCCCAAACTCAACATGCGGTATCACAACATCATCTTCAGCAATATCAATCACAATATCACCACTTGGCTGCCTTTGCTTTGCTTTATCAACCTTTCTTTGATTTGCGGGCTACTCAAGAGTTTTCCCACTCCTTAGAACTGTCACAACACTACCTTTCTCATGAAGGGGAGGGGAGCATGTTGTGGCCGTGGAGGAGGTGGAGATGGAACTTGGGGTTGAAATTGAGGTGGAGAAGAGAATTGAGGAGGAGAGAATTGGGGCTGGAAAGTGAAGTTTTGTGAAATTTGAGGTGAGGGAGGTGGTGGAGGAGTGTAAGGCTGGGGATAGCCTTGGAAGAAGTGAATGGGATGCACTTGCATGGGGGTGGACTATAGAAAACTTGTGAAGAGGGCATGGGTCCACTTGCTTCATGGTGGCTCACGATGGGTCTTGAAGACAATTTTTCTTCTTGGAGAGAAATTATGGAAGATAGCTGCTCTATTCTCTCTTCTAACCTTGCAACATCTCTTTGAACATCATCAAACACTTTCAATCTATAAAGAACCTCTTCCTCAAACCTTGAGTTGTATGTCAGACTTTATGGTTCCTGGTAGCTATAGGAGTGAGGTGTCTTCTTTTGTTCCCCATAGAACTCAATAGAATTGACCGGGTGGCAAGGAGCATTTGTCACCTGGTTCTTCATGAAGCTCACCATGTCACTAAGAACCTTCATCACTTGCGGTCTTGAGTCATCATGAGTAGGGGGTGTCACACCAAAGACATACCCTCTTTCATTCATCATGCTAGAAGCTCAAATTCTTGATCCTTTGGCCAACTGCTCAAACAAAGGCCATATCTCCTTAGGTGGACTAGCCATGAAAACTCCTCCACAAGAAGAGTCCACTGTGTCTTGGTCCTCTAGAGACAAACCAGAGTAGAATGATTGAACTAGCTTCCACAAAGGGATCTCATGGTGCGGGCACTCTTTCAAAAGCTTCTTAAATCTCTACCATGCATTATGAAACTGCTCATTGCCCATTTGGCTAAAACTTATCACGGAACGCCGCATTTGTGTCAACCTTGCTATAGAGTAGAATTGTCTCAAGAAAGCATTCTTCATTGTTTCCCAACTCATGATGTCCTTTCTTGTGTCATACCAGTCTTTAGCTCTATCTTTGAGGGAGAAAGAGAACACGATCAACTGAATTGTATCATCACTAGCCGTCGACATCCTGAAGGTGGAGCATACTTTAAGAAAGGAGTCTAAGTGCTTGTAGGGGTTCTCACTCTCTGAGCCGTAGAAGATGGGAAGGATCCCAAGAAGACCTGGAGGAATAGAGAATTGCTCCCCTGGCATTTGATCAACCCTACTAGCAATTGGCGATTTGTAGTTTCTAGGCATGAAGTAGTCTTGAAGCGGCTTGTGAGGTGTACTTTGGTCTTCCATCTTGTTTCCTCCTGAATGGCTTGTCACATGCAAAAAGCACAACCAAAAAAAAGAAAGCAAGTTAGTAAACAAATATACACAAAGAATGCAAAGAAAAATGAATAAAGAATAGCAATGATGAGGGCAGTAGGAAAAGTCAAAGCAAAACTAACTAGATAGGCTGAACGCCTCTAATCCCTGGCAACGACGCTAGAAGGCTTGGTGCAATTCCACTAGAGGTGCAACACACTAGCTGATTTGACCCGACTAGATGCGCCCCACGAGGTCGGGACACACGGGATGGGATTATGCTTTCAAAATTTATAAACCTAAACTAGCTACCTACGTCTAATAAAACACTACACCCGCAAGCGCACGGGGTCGTGTTGTAGTATAGGAAGGTGGCAAGTAAAGGGTCGATCCACAGGGAAAAGAGGGGCACTATATCTAGGTTAGTTTAGCTGGGTTCCTACTGCGGAGACTAGGGTTAAGGGTTTAAAGGTGATTTGATTGTTAAACTACTATGAACAAGCAAACAATTAAAGGCGAGAATGAAATCTATGTTAACCCTAGGTTAGATTAAGACTAAGCAAGCAAGGAAAGACTAAGCTAGGTATGAAAAGGCAAGTTACACTAGGACAAGCAAGAGAGGATATAAAGTGCAATTAAAGAACTAAACTAACATGAACAAGGAAAGAGCAAAGCAAGAAGCTAACTAAGCAAGGAAAGAACTAATTAAGTTAAGCAAGCACAAAACTACGGTTTCAAGCAGTAAAGAGATGTGTGGGCTATTTAGGGGTATGAACGTATCACTTAAGTTGGGGGGTGACATAGGAACATTATGATTCCATTTAGATTATCCAAACCAAACAACAAGTTAGAGTCTAATGAATTAGCCTAAGCTACTAACTAGCCATGGATATGCTCGGTTGTGTATAGGGGAACTAGTCCCTAACACCCCCTACTAACCTTACGAGGCTCAATTGGGTTAGGGGTTAGGATTAATTCAATTAGAGTCTAATCAAGTCTAGGTTTCTATATTAGGCATTCCTATGGCAATTAGGGGCCGAGGGTAGTAATGGGGAGGTGAGATTAGGGTTTGGACCCCAATTCCCCCACATTCTAGCCTTGAGAAGGCTCCATGCTAATTGCACTAGAATTATCTAATCTAGCTACTTAGATCTCTCACTTAGGTTTAGGGATATTGATTAGGATGTAGGAAGATGGGAGGCAACCTAGGGATCCAAGAATTGGACCTAGGGGCATATCCCAAAATTCACACGTATAAGCAATTTGCCCAAATTCCTAAGTGATTTCACACACAAACCAACAAGCAATCCATGGAGAATGAGATACAAATAGAATATAATCATTAACAAATGGAATTAAAACATTTACATGTCATTTTCCCCCAACATGGTATCAAAGTAACATAATTTCCCCCAAACAGCCCACCCACAGGGGCCTAGCTACTCATAGAAATGAAAAATACAAAAAGAAAGGAGAAAGAGGTAGAAAAAGCCATAGAGCTCAGAGTAGTGGCTAAAATCCTTCTCTCCAGTAGCTACAGGGTCCTCCTCCTCCTTCTTATTGGATGAAAAAGTGTAGAATGGTGGTGGGAAGTGGATGGAAGGCTTAGATATGGGGGGTTATATGGTGGAAATGGTGAAATGGAGTGGATTTGAGGTGGATAAGGAGTGGAATGGAGTGGGTGGCGATTTGGGGAGCTAGGAGGGGGTAGAGGGTAGCTTCCCTCGTGCCCCAGCTGCCACCTAGGTATATATAGGTGTTTAGGGTTAAGTTAGGGGTAAAATGGGGAAAATAATGGAGAAATGGGTGGATTTTGTGAGTAGCACGGTCGTGGTGGGTAGGGTAGACCACGGCCGTGGTGGATGGGCACGGTCGTGGGAATTAAAATGTGGAAATCACATGGATATGTACATGGATGGCCACGGCTATGGGGGCTCACCACGGTCATGGTGGGGACCTATGGCCACGGGCATGTTGATCACCACAGTCGTTTTGGCCATTTTCATCAATTTCTGGGAGTTTTAGTGATTTTTTGTGCTTAGGGCATGTCCACCACGACCGTGGTGGGTGACCACGGTCATGGTGGTGTCTCTCCCATGCATTTGAGCTTTGGAATTGATCATCCATGGAAGGTATTGCTTCAAAACATTCTTTGACCACTTGGGGTAGGTTGGAAGTGGTTTTGGCCTCATTTTGGGCTCCTCCAAGCCTGAGGAAACCCTAGATTGGACCATCCTCTTTCCATACCATCAAGTAGTGGAAAAAATACCTATAAAACATGCAAAAAACCTCCATAAGTGCATTTGATAGAAATAAGCATATTGGGGGAAATAACATGTAATCTAACAAGTATAGATGTGGCTGAAATGCAAAATGATACAAGAAAGCCCTAAAATAGGGCTGGATCACCACCCCAAACTTGAAACATACTTGTCCTCAAGTATGCTCCAACTCAATCTCTCTACAAACTTTTCACAGTCAAGACATGACAAATGCAATGTAAAAGATGATTATCGCTGAATGGGATCAAAGATGACTAAGTGCATGCATTTCACCTCTCTCCTCTCCTATTTTCACAAACCAATCATGAAAAGAGCACGAAGCATATGAACTTCAAATATAGAGCATAGAATACACAAGTTATCCATATTTCTTCCATGAAGGGGTAAGAGAATGGATTCTAAATGATACACAACCCCCATGGTAGATGCATATACTGAATATAATGATACTATAATATATAATGATGATGAAACTCTAACAAAATAAATTGGGAAATTAACCTATCAGAAAGGCCAAATAAGAGAAAGAAAATTCAAGTAATAAGATAAGGAAGACCTTAGTAAACTTCTAGAGAGATTAAGTTTTCATATCAAAATAAGGGAATAATGTCATGTAACAACACGATCATGTTATTGATAAGGATCAAACCCTAGAATGTTTAGGGTTGTAGTAGCTTAAGGGATGTCGATCGTGATTTGACCTTGAGAACTAATAGTTTCCTAAAACAAGATCTTGTGATTAGAAATATGATAAGTAACTTAGCAATGATAGTAACCCAAGGGAAATGGGTTGAATATGATAAAGATAGATACCAAGATGGAAATGAATAATAATGATGAATAAGAAATAGATATGAGATGTAAGATGTATGATTTGAACAAAAGGAGAAGTGAAACATGAGCAAAGTGTGATCTGACATAAATTCTTGTAGTGATTGCAAGAATGGTGAACAATCCATTCTTACCTCAAATATTTTAATGACTAGAGATGTTTAATCCATATGATCAAAATGAGAAGGATAAGTAATAATAAGCAAGTAGTAGTGAACAAGAAATTAGAGAAAACAAGTGGCTTCTAGTAATATGTAGATCTATTTTAAAGAAGTATAGTTGTTGGAAACATATCAAGTGACAAAATTTGTTACATATATGACTTTAATTGTACATGCGCAACGAATATATTAACTGAAAGGATATGATGTTTTAGCCATTGATACTAGTAATCTAGCTCATTATAGTACAATTGTTGTTAAATATAGTCTGGTAATTTAAAAATTCTTTACTATCAAAGTAGCACCATAGTGAAATTCAAAATAGAAATGTGTACTATCTTTAGTAACTCTGATGGGATGTTAAAAATATATACAGTATAGATTGAACTATATTAATTAAGATAGTGGGATCAGGTTATTAGTACTAAAGTAACACCTCAAGAGAGTATGCTAGAATTAAAAATGGTTGCCTCTCTTTCTCTTTCTAGTGATTGAATATAATAGAAAATTCTTTTTCATCATTGAGAAGTCTTGTTTGAAATTGTTGTGATTAAAAGAAGAATAAAGGGCCAATGCTAAAGACATAATTCACATATGAAATGCAAGAATGTAGTGGCGTATAAGATTTAAAAAAGTTTAAAAGAAACCCTAAATCTACTTGTATGTGTCTATGTGTTTTGAGAACGAAACCTTTTTAAGGGGGAAGAATTATTATGACCACATTTTTGTTTAATTGGTAAACTAGGGTTACCTGAATGATTACATGTTTACTTATATTGAACATCGTTTAAACTTGATTAATGATTTTAGCTTAATTGTGATGTTTCAAACCTAATAATGAACTCTAAGCATGCTTATAATTTGAATAATTTGGGTTTGAGAAATGTAAACCCTAGTCGGCAAAAATTAGGGTTTTGATAGTACATAAATATGGAATTTGATCAAGAAAGCAATGTGGTAAATGATTTTTCATATTTTCTAAGTAGCTTGGTTTTACTTGAAATTTGGATATGATATGGATAACTCAAGAATTTATATTATTAAAAAACTTTAGATTATTTAGACGTTATTTGAATGTGGTTCTCGGTTGAACTATACTTCGATCGACCATGGTGCAGACTGATGTTTAGCAACATTGTATTTGATTTTTAATTATTAATTGGTAGATTGGAAATATCTAAATTTTTATAGAAGATAAGAAATTATATGTCAGACACCATGATAAATGTTCATAATTTTTTAAAGAGGTTTTTCCTCTAAAGTAAATGATTTACAATTACATTTTAATGATAGAAATTCTGCTAAAATAAAATAAAGTACAAGTACAATCAATTTCCAATTGACCCAAGCACCTCAATTGTTCTATATGAGCAAGATAACACTTAAGGATATATCATATTTCGTGATCCTTTCCAGAGAAATGAAATTCTATAGAGAGAGGATATCTGGGGTTTTGTGAGGAGAAAGTGGTGGAGATGTTGATCTAGGGTTTCACTATTCGAGATATGATGAAATCGAGTAAGTTTAGCTTCTTTGCATGGCCTTTCATGGTGAAGCTTCTCTCACATATCAAGATTCCTCCCCTCCTCTAATTTTATTTGAAATTATATGAAATGTCCCCCTTTTCTCACTCTTTCTCTATAAATCTCCATTCCTAGGGTTTCCGAGTTGAAAGGAAGAAGAAATTGATGATTTGATAGGGCTTTGATATGGATTCGAGAATTTCAGAGATGGGCTGTGATTTTAAGGTGTTTTCACACCTTAGGGTGAGTGGGTACTTCCTTTAAGCAATAGATTGTATGAAATTAGATTAAATCCACCATAAATATTCAATTCTCTTATATGCTACAATAAACCCTAAACTGCCTTTCCGTTCTAGCTTTTGCAATATGATTTGAAATGGATTATTTCTCTATTGTGATGAATTTTAGATGATAAAATCAGATTAGAAATACGTACAAATCATCTAAAAGAGAATTTCAAAAGTAATTGCATAGGTTATAAGAACATACTAAAATATAGGGTTATCTGTTATGCCTGAAATTACTATATAATTGAATAGAGAACTTTGCCTATTTGAATATCCTTTTTTATGAATGATGGTTCATCTCAACGTGTAGTATATATATGTCAGATACTATCTTGGATTACATGTGATGTTATCAGTGCTTACTTCATATCTCAATGAAGATGGTGAAATCCTAGATGAGTGGAAAGTTGGAAATTTGTGAATAGACATTGTGAAATCCATTTGAAGTGATTCTCTTTGACATCATACAGTTGTGTGGTACCCATCACTAACTAGGGATTCTAGTGGTACCTATGTTACCTGTTGTAGTGATCAATGGTCAGTAGGTCCACTGATGCACAATAAGCTCGAGGGCTTTGACTCACCACCAGAGAACCCAAGTTGAGAGGTGGAGTTTGAGATATCCAATGGCTCCCATTAGCTGCCCAGAGCCAGATGTGGCGACTACCCACTGTAGACGGGGCAGGAGAGACTATAGGATTAGGAACTCGACATGCTTCTAAGCCTTGTACAATTATATCATAGCTTTCTGAATGCTTTCACATGTCATGGAATACTTCATGTGGGTTCAGGGCATAATAAGATGAATGAGAGATCAATCAAGTGTGTGCAGTTACTCAATTATTGTTTGTATGTTTTGAATTAATAGTTTATTTGTCATTGTATAAGAATGCTTAGTGATTTATTTACTCTTTGCAGTCATCTGGAGTAACCTACCATACATATGTTTATGAATGATTAGTCCCTTTATAGCTTGCTTTTGTTCTACTGAATATCATTTGCTCAACAATATATTTGTAGTTATACAAGTTCTTTAAATTGTTTCTATGAAATACTCATTTATGAGTGAGTAGGCTCACCCCTCTACTAAAAAATTTTTAGGGAAACCAAGTGGATTGAAGAACATTAATGCCAAAGTAGATCTTCCACAAGAGCTAAGTATTGGATTAGTTAAGTTATGTCGGCACATGTCACTCTAGGTCCTTGTAGAGTAGTTAGAGAGTTGTTAACGATGTTGTGTGACTTTGATTCATTAATAATAGAGTATGTATCTGATTATCATGTCATATGTACATGAAAGTGTGAGATATAGAATGAATGTTCAAATATGTATCTTAATTTTTGGCATCAGATTAGAGTAATCAAGTCTCAAATTCCCTTGTAAAGTTTGTTTATGTGTTTGAATGCAAGAAAACAAAGAGTTTGAAATCAAAGAAAAATTGGGAGTGAACTTTTTATTAAGTATAATCCTCAAATGTATGTTCTAATCTCATGGTTAGTGGTAGTTATGGGATGTGGGTGTAACAATGTTACTCCAATCAATAAGTAAAACAAAAAATGTAAAATAAAGCAAGAAAACAAAACAAGGGAATGAGAACTGACAAAGAGTGTTGTAACAAAAATGGATGGGAACTTGAAGTGGGTTTCACCATCTAATATGTCTCACCAACATGTAATACTCACACCCATAGTACACCGTTAGCAAGATTACAAGCAATCATCATATATGGCTATTCCCTCCTCTCTCAAGCTTAGGATAGATCTGGATTATAAGGTTGTATCTCTCTCAAGATGACAAACAAATAGCCACAAAGACAATCATATGCTCATTATCTTAAGCATTCCAATATTCACATGCATTCGTGCAACTCCATAACAATTAGATAAGATTAGTACTACTCTTCAAGGCACTAACAATCAAACATCACAAGATGGTAGCTAATCATACAAGTGAAGCATTACGAATAAGAGTATGGAGATAATCTTTGCTAAGAGAATATATATTAATGGATGCAAGTATATAAATGTTGGGAGAGCCTTAATGGATACACCCTACCCAAACGATATGTTTAGCCACTCATGGTACTGAACATCATTACAAGTTTACAAGTATAGTCAGACATGTGAGATAACAATAAAGAGGGGTGAAATAGAAGAGGGGAATGAATATATCTAAAGGGAGAGAAGGGGGTACACAAAATATGACCACAACAACCACAATTAGGTATGTCTTCCTCATATTTGGATCTAGAGCTAGAACATGGGGGTGGCTAGTCCTTCTCTTGAAGGATAGGCCAATGGCATTGGTGATGGCACATATCTTATCTCTCCCTGACACTCATCTCAAAGATCAAAGACCAATGGAATGATGGATGGATGGATATAGAGTGAAGAAACAATTTGTTGTCTCCTCGATGTCGCAACCCCCTTCATGGATGAAATGGACCTATATTTATAGGAGTTGGTAACCAACTTAAAGAGATTTGTATGTCACTGAGGTCATGGGCTTGGTGGTTGTTAAAGTGAGTCGATCACATCATTGGTGTAGTTCTTGTGGTCACTAAGAGTGACCACTAAAATTGACAGCCAAAGGTGACCGTCGAAGGTCAATACTTCATCAATCGTTGAGAGTAACCACTGAAGAAGAGACCCTTGTCGGTTGCTGTCATAACGATCCTTCAACGGTCGCCAATGTTGTAAGCTTCATTTATCACTCAGGTGAGCTATCCTTCAGTCACCAAGGGCATTGAGATCAGCAACAATAGATATGGCCCAAGGTTCATCGGTCGCTCATTGTGAGGGTGCTTAGTGATCGTGAAGACTGGTCAGCGACCATTGACCTGTGTTGATCTTTTTCAATCACTAAAGTGTCATAACTTTGATGACCTCTTGACTTTAGGTGTCATCGACTGTTGAGTGTTGTATTATGTTCAAAATAGAAGGATGGGTGAGCTTAGGTATGTAGATCAACACTTTTCAAAATGATTGAAACTATCTAGATAAAACATAGTAAATGTGGTAAAGTAAGGATAAAATAGGCACTCAAATATCCAAAAAAATGGATTGTTACTAGTAAACCCTTGATATTTTATAACCATATGATAATAACCTAAGTGTGCATCTTGTTTTGGTATACTCCTTGACACCTATGATTGGTTACCTAAACATGGTGGATATCAACTTTGACCTTTAACTATGATCTTGGATGAACATTCACGAAGAAATAATCTTTTAAGGAGGAAAGAATGTGATAATCTGAGTTTCTCTCTTCTATAATGTGCTTCCTCTCTCCCTTCTAGTGACCTTATTACTCAATTGTATTTCAATTTCTTGTCTTGGGTGTGTTAATGATCCAATTTGGTCAGGTGCCATTTTATTTTTCAATATGTGACACTAATTTACATGATTGAACTAAGTTTCATGCTTTTATCATATCATCATCTTCCATTTGAAATTGACCCTCTTCTTACCCTCTAATGCATATCATGTTGTACATGATTCAATTATGAATATATATCCCACAAGTTTCCCCAATCAGAGTTGTAAATACCAAGTTATGTCCTTTTGAATGTCCCTATTCAATCTTTGTTCTAACTTCTTTTGATTCCTTTTTGGGTCCTTGGACTGGGCTTTTTTGGGCCCAATTGGGCGTGTGGACCAGACAAGGTGGGTGCTCCCCTTCACTTTCCATGTCAAACATCCTTTAGCAGGCTTTTGGACCAATCATGGCCCTATAATCCCATGGTCATGGATTGGGGTGTTGATGTGACGACTCAAGAATCTTCTTCAATCTTTGTATAACCATGTACTTTGGTGAAGTGGAGGAAATGTTCCACCCCATCCCTTATGGATCCTTTTCAAGTTTGAAAACTCCATATTTCATCCCCATCTTTCATTTCCCACTCCTTTCCTTTGGGTTTACATCATACAAATCCTCCTTCTCCTTCATCTTCTTCCTACACTCCCATCAACATTGCCACAAAGATGGAGCTTGTTTCTCATTCATCTCTCCTCCTTGACATGTTCTAAGGCCACTAATCAGAAGGAAATCTCATGCCACATGTATATGTCCCCTTGAAGAGGGCTAGGGAGCCATGTGTCCCTAAATACCGCTCTTGTTGGCATGCTCCAACTTGAGCCGCCACAATAGTTAGCACATGTCATGATTGTTGGAGTCAGAGCAAGAGAAAGAGAGGGAGAGTTCTACTCATGGGCCTCCCCCTACATCATTTGATCAAGATGGATGTTGACCACTTCCCATTTTGTAGAAGTAGTGTGTGGGCCATGAGAGGGGAAAATCAGATGGTGGATCGTGGATTAATGGCCACCATACCTCAATAAATATCATGGTACTCTCATTCATATAAAGTTATAATAAAGAACTTATAAAATGCATAATCCCTACCCCTAACTAAAATGAGACACAATTATATATCAAAAATATCAGTTCAATAATATCTATGCAGTGGAAATGCTTGTAGACCCTAAATATCCTTCTAATCTACTTGTTATACTAAACATATGATACTTGACTATGTTTGACTATATTTAATACACATTCCTAATACATCTTTAATAATTAATTATTGTCTACCCTCCTAATCCTTGAATTAATACATTATGATGAACATTTAATAAATATCTAACCTTGGCCTCATTTTTTGTACCCTATTATGATCTTTGACTGAAATGTGCTTAAATGTGCATTTGTGCTAACGAGCTAATATTGATAATCCAATATGATCAGTAATGTCTTATATCATCATGTTTTTCTTGAAATAATAGCTTTTGGATATCCTGTGACCTATGATTCATTTTAACCATACTTGTGCACTATTTGTAGATTCATGATGCTTAATGTACCCAAAATATGTCTTTTTTGGAATTTAAATGAAGAAGCTTGACCAAAGTTGTAACCTTGCATATATATAAATATAACCACACCCTAATCTTGAAAATCAGTAACATGAACCCCTTATATGATACAATATCACCTAATGGGTCCCAAAACTCTTGTTTTATCCATGTGACCCCTAATGCATGTATGTACCTCATATATGACAATGCATTTTTATACCAAACTGACTACTTTGACCTATGTAATCCATCAAACTCTTGTATATTCTTGGAATCAGTAGCCCCATGAGTCTTTGAGACTCTAATGCCTAAGACCAATGCTTCTTGTAGTGTGATGGTATATGTGACTCTAAACCTACCATTAATGGCATATGTGTATAAAATGTCTTGAATCATGTTTCTTGTTCCATAGTGCTTATGGAGATCCAAAACTCATACTCCCCCCCTAAAAAATTAGAAGCTATTCTAATCATTTTGATCCCATTTGATATGGATGTCCACCCAAGTCATAGGTAGAACCCTGATGACATAATAAAACAATGTTGAAATTGAACATAGGTAGGAGTGTTGAACCCAATATTGGGTAATATGATGCCTAGACCTTGGGTAACCATCCACCTATTATGAATGTACTTATTATGCTCCACCTTTCTAATCTATAGTATCTTTGATGCTTGAACTTCATGTTTATTGATGAATATTTTTCTTGTTTGTGCTATTATGAGGCTTTAAGCCTTAAAAGACACATAAAAGATATAAACCTGATAATGTTCACATGAAATATATTGAACATCAAAATGACATGAAATTTGAACCACACCTTTTTATAGACCCTAAATTAGTTAAAGACCATAAAACGACTAATAATCAACTTGGAACCTAAGTTTACCAAATCCTTAATCATGGACCTAATAAGTAACATGTTGAACCTTTTTTAGTGCTAATAATTGTTCTTAAACAAATGGTTTCTTATGATATATATGGACAAGGATAGGTTAAGCTAAAATCAAGCATGCGGGCTTTAATAATTATATGATTATGGTTTTCTTTCTTGAACCTTGATATGTATCTATGCTTGTTTACACACATATTGCCATGTAGTATTGTACCATTTTACTCCATGTTTTGCCTCATCAATTTTATAACTTGAATGCATAATATAGATCTCCCTTATACAATTTTTTTGGTCAGTAAAAAGCTCTATTACTATGATGTTTACCAAAAACTTTGGGTACAAGAAAGCACCCCTATTTACAAACTCAGGTGACTAATCACCAACAAAATAGAAAACTAAAGCCAGAGCATAGAAAATGCTATGGTGCTCAAGTGAACACCTATTAGAACAGAGGAAAAGAAAGAAATAGAAACTAGCTAACCATACAAATCCCAGAATGACTAAATGAAATAAACCTAAACTACTCAACATAGCAACTAGCATGAATAAACTCCTCTGAAAATGTGATGCCTTGGATAGACGGAAAATATCTCTAATTTGTCCTGGATTCTATGCAACTAGTAGAATTGACTTCTATCCATCGGTTGTCCTGATCATAGAATTTTCCAGCCAAAAAAATGCCAAACCACCATGACTTCACACTCTGAATCAGTAGATCATGCCAAAGCCCGCACAATGATCAAATCGATACGTGCAATATCCTCATCCACTGAAAGTGTACTTATTAATCATCTGCAAACCTTCGCATAACACCACTAAACCAGAACTTGGATTCTGACGGAAAGAACAAATTGCAGGCAAGTAACCAAACAGCTAGGTTCTGTCGCAGGAAAGGAATTAGAGTTAGCCCCCTTCCCATTTCTTCCTGGCTATTATCTTTTTCCTTTTGGACCATGGTTCCTCATACTAAAGTGATTCATCTCTCAATAGATCCGAATCAGCTTCAGAGTTAGAGTCCCTAATGGATCCATCGACATCCTTGAACAGGTTGGGTTTTCTATGTTGGTATTCAACTGAAAAGCCACAACTTTCCTAGATTTTCTTAACCTTCCAAGATTCAGAATTGCTTCTATTGAAGTCCAACTCCCAGTCCAGATTGATACTACCCACATTACAAAGTGGTGAGGACCCGAACATATCAGGTTCTTATTGGAAGGCATGGGGTTCATTGGACTGAGGGGGAGGGCCAGAGGCATTTCTATTGAGAAATACTTCTTCGATCTACTACTCAATGGCCTTAAGCAGGCTGTCATCAGATGCAGAAGTATCATTCCCATTCATCTTATGGCCAGAATCAACTGGGACAATTCTTCGAACACCTACATTCTTGCCAAACCTCACCTACTTGTCATGGTCTGGGGGAGGCTTTTGAGTCTTCTGAGGACACGACAATTGTATATGGCCGAATCTCTTGCAGCACGAAAACACGATTGGTTTCGAGACAATCTCCACCTTCAACTGCTTGATGACTGAATGCACCTCAACTTTCGTTGATTTCAGAAGATCAGAGATATTTTTGACCTCGACGCATGCGGCAGCTGATCCCAGGCATCCTACAGTGATTGAGTTATCGTCAAAATCCACTGGCTTCCTGATGGTGTTGGCCACCCTTGCGATATGGTTGCATGCCCGTGGGAGACCAACGTTCTCTATCTTGACCCAAATTAGGACTCATGATAAGGAGAGCGGTTGAAGGGGAATCCCTAGCTTCCAAGACTGAGCAATGATTAAGGATCCGTCCATGAACCATGGCGCTTCATCCAGGACTCTTTCCCATTCACTAGGAGAAGGTAGCTTGATGACATATCCTTCTCTCTCATCTGAGAGCACCTCAATGGGGCCACTAGGTCTCCATTGCATTCAAATCCATCCACCCTTATACAAATTTTGAAATAGTGTTTTCTCAATACCTTTTGTCATTTTAGGTCCCTCATGTAGAAACACAGTCATCTAATGGCTTTGAGCCTTTAGCATCCTCAAGGATCACTTCTGACGTGAAGTTGATCAAAGGCCTTATGATACATGATACACTTGGCATAATAGACTTAAATGAATAAAACCTAGGTTTTCATTTTACTAAGCAATTAGCTATTTTGATCTTGTTTGTAAATCATTTTAAAATTATGAAAACCTTAGATATATGTATCTTTATGCCCTGTACTCATCACCTTGTGTTGATATGCTTATTTCTCATATGTTTTAGACTCATAGATAGCATGGGAGAAATTTTCATGTGACAAAGTGATAAGCTTGTACATTTTGTAAGATCCTAGTTTACTGTACTTGATTCCACTTGTCAAATGCTCTGTCAGATGTGAAATTGTAATCTTGTAATAAATGATGTTGTATAAAATACTTGTTGAACAAATAGAATTGTTAGTGTACAGATCAAGTGAAATGTTCATGCATGCTAAGATTTTACACTTCTGCATGCGAACATTGATATTACCATGCTAGAGTCCTTTAATCATTGAGACTCTAGTCATTTGGAGTTTGGATTGGAGTGATAAACAATTGAGTGACATATGGTATGAAAGCATGAATATTAGATACACCAAACATTTTCTTACCATGAAACACAAATTAAATTTCACCTTACATCTCATCCTTATAAGCTTCATTATTTTTCCTTTGTGGACTATGTTGACTTAGCATCTATGTTATAACTCATATGTTCTAGAACTAGGTGTAGACTTGTATAAGTCTTGAAACCTTTACTTTCTCATTCTTTCTGTCTTGTGGTATGGGTTGTGGGTTCGAGAGAGTAGTAATAGGGAGATCTTATAGTTGTAAACACTAGACATATTCTCACAACCTATGCTTAGGGTAGTTGCACAAATGTGCACCATGTTCTTGCTAGTTCTCTAGGTGACATGGTATTAGACTGCATATATATATTGTGGCAACTTACATTTTGCCTTTGGTTTTATTTGGATGGAGTATGTGGTTTCCATTTCTTGTTTCAACATAGGAGAAAACATATATGAAGTACTAGTATGTATGTTCATATGAAAATGTTACCAAACACATTAAGGTAGTGAGTGTCCACATAACCTAATAGAAAGACATGTAACATCAATCTAGATGAGAGTTTTTATATGGTAGTTGTAGTTTCTAGAATTATCTAGTGCCATGATAAAGGTTAGGCTAGTAGGTGGACTATAGGATCTAAGATTGTTGTTAATGGTATGAGTTCTCTTCAAGTTGACCTAAGCTTCTTGTGGATGATTGTATTTTTTCATGATATAAGATAAGTCATAACCATGCAAGCTATATAGCCTTTAGCATCCTCAAGGATCACTTCTGACGTGAAGTTGATCAAAGGCCTTATGATACATGATACACTTGGCATAATAGACTTAAATGAATAAAACCTAGGTTTTCATTTTACTAAGCAATTAGCTATTTTGATCTTGTTTGTAAATCATTTTAAAATTATGAAAACCTTAGATATATGTATCTTTATGCCCTATACTCATCACCTTGTGTTGATATTCTTATTTCTCATATGTTTTAGACTCATAGATAGCATGGGAGAAATTTTCATGTGAGAAAGTGATAATCTTGTACATTGTGTAAGATCCTAGTTTACTGTACTTGATTCCACTTGTCAAATGCTCTGTCAGATGTGAAATTGTAATCTTGTAATAAATGATGTTGTATAAAATACTTGTTGAACAAATAGAATTGTTAGTGTACAGATCAAGTGAAATGTTCATGCATGCTAAGATTTTACACTTCTGCATGTGAACATTGATATTACCATGCTAGAGTCCTTTAATCATTGAGACTCTAGTCATTTGGAGTTTGGATTGGAGTGATAAACAATTGAGTGACATATGGTATGAAAGCATGAATATTAGATACACCAAACATTTTCTTACCATGAAACACAAATTAAATTTCACCTTACATCTCATCCTTATAAGCTTCATTATTTTTCCTTTGTGGACTACGTTGACTTAGCATCTATGTTATAACTCATATGTTCTAGAACTAGGTGTAGACTTGTATAAGTCTTGAAACCTTTACTTTCTCATTCTTTCTGTCTTGTGGTATGGGTTGTGGGTTCGAGAGAGTAGGAATAGGGAGATCTTATAGTTGTAAACACTAGACATGTTCTCACAACCTATGCTTAGGGTAGTTGCACAAATGTGCACCATGTTCTTGCTAGTTCTCTAGGTGACATGGTATTAGACTGCATATATATATATTGTGGCAACTTACATTTTGCCTTTGGTTTTATTTGGATGGAGTATGTGGTTTCCATTTCTTGTTTCAACATAGGAGGAAACATATATGAAGTACTAGTATGTATGTTCATGTGAAAATGTTACCAAACACAGTAAGGTAGTGAGTGTCCACATAACCTAATAGAAAGACATGTAACATCAATCTAGATGAGAGTTTTTATATGGTAGTTGTAGTTTCTAGAATTATCTAGTGCCATGATAAAGGTTAGGCTAGTAGGTGGCCTATAGGATCTAAGATTGTTGTTAATGGTATGAGTTCTCTTCAAGTTGACCTAAGCTTCTTGTGGATGATTGTATTTTTTCATGATATAAGATAAGTCATAACCATGCAAGCTATATAGTCTATCACCATGTATGGTGTATATGACTTGTTTGAGGTGATAAACATAGCTAGTGGGATGGAATGCTTGCATGTACCTAGTTTTGTATAAGTTGAATTTAGATAAGTGAAACATGGTTCAAGACCAATATGGGAATATATATATATATATATATATATATATATATATATAGAGTCAGGCTAGAATACACTCGAGTGTATCCGGAGCGGAATACACTCAAGTAGTTTTTTATGATGCAATGTTTTTTTTGAAAATCTAATCCGTTGATCTTCTTAAACATCTCGTGAACAACTCATACGCAAAATTTGAGCACATTTGGATATGTATAGCTCATGTAATGAAGACCGCAAAAATTATGCATTTCAAATTAGTTTCGCGCGTCGATTTTGTTGCCCTTGGATGAGTGACTTACACTCATCCAAATGGGCTCAAAATTTGTATGTAGCCTAGTTATATTATGACAGTGAAGATCAACGGTTTACATTTTGCAAAAAATAGTCTTGATATGCAAACACACTTGAGTGTATTCGTGCGATCCGTACACTCGAGTGTATTCTAGCCTGACTCATATATATATATATATATACTAACACACACACACAAAGAAGGACCTCTAGTATGTAACATATAATAAGGGTGAATTATAGAGTGAGTTAACCAGATGTAGGAGAAGGTCAGAGTACCTGGCCTCAAAAATAAATGAAATATTGAATATATGAACAATGAAATACATGATGATAAGTCCATATCTAGACCACTTCTGAGTTTATAAGTTGATCCCCCCATTGTGATAATTCATTCTCATAAGCTACCTAATACAAAGTTGTACCATATATGAAAGATATAAGTTTGAAATTACTAGCTTGGTATGATGATGCCTTAAGATATTTGATTGAATAACCATAAAAATAAATGCCTAATTTTAGATCTAATGAGAAGTAATTGACATAATTAGTGATGATTAACAAAACTTTGTGGGAGACTCAAACGAACATGTAATCTGGTTGAGGATTAAAGGTAAGTGTAATAACAATTGAGAGTCATAATAATAAACATGTACTTTGAGAAATTTATGATATGCATCTTGATGCTCCACCTCAAATTGGTAAGTATAAATGATCAAATTCTAATCTAGTGAAATAAGGGTTATGTAAGCCTGATGTTAAAAAGATGATATGTTAGGAGGAGACAATGAGTAACATCTACATAATAGGGATGGGTACACCCTTGATGTTTTAAAACCATATGATAACAACTTGAGTGTGCACCTCATGATGGTGGATTCCTTTACACATAGGACTGGTAACCTAAATGTGATGGATATCAACTTTGACCTTTGACTATGATGTTGGATGAATTTTGGCAACAAAATTGTCTTTTAAGGAGGGAAGAATGTATAACAAACTAACTTTCTCTCTGCTATAGTGTGTTACCTCTCTCTCTTAAAGTGACCTTGTTACTTACTTGTATTTCAATTTCATAGATTGAGTGTTTCATGATCCAAATTGGTCACATTCCATTTTATCTTCCAATATGAGACACCAATTTACACGATTGAACTTAGTTTCATGCCTTATTACATCCTAATATTCCAATTGAAAATTACCCTTATCATAACACTCCTTGTACCCTTTAACGCATATCATGTTGTAGAAGATCAAGTTACGAATCAGACTGAACAAAAATTGCCTCAATCAGAGCTGTATATCCAAAGTTATGTCATTTTGAATATCGCTATTTAATATTTGCTTTAATTTATTTTGATTCCTTTTTGGGTTATTGGGGCGGCCTTTTGGGGACCAATTGGGTGTGTGGACCAAAAGGCAAGTTCCCCCATCACTTTTCATGGCATACATCCTTTAGCTGGATTTTCAACCATTCATGGCCATATGATCCCTTGGTTGTGGATTGGGGTGCTGATCTGACAACTCTACCATCTTCTTAAACCTTTATACAACCATGTGTTTTGGCAAGGTGGAGGAAATGGTCCACCTCCTTTGGCACCCCTTTGGACCCTTTTCAAGATTAGAAACTATTTCATTTTCCCCTCTTTTCCTTTATTTTCACACCCTATATTCTCCTTCTCCTTCATCTTCTTTCGATGCTCCCACCGGTGCTGCTCGAAGCTTGAGCTAGTTGCTCGCACCTCTTTCCTCCTTGATGTGTTCTAAGTCCACTTCTTAGGCAATGATCTCGTGCCACACATGGACCGCACCTATGTAACTTATTGAAATCTAAGAAATAATTCATTACTATTAGCTCCGAACTAGTGAAACATATTCTATTGTATCAAAATATTTATTTACTTGAATACGATCATTAATAAGTGATCAAATTAATTTAACTTGATTCTTAACATATCTCTGAAATATAATTCATTTATACCTTTAATTTACGATAAAAAATACTTATGGCTTCTAGTGTATAAAGTGTCTTAATTATCCTAAAACTCCAATTTACCAATTTATTTAAGTGACATCATATACATTATGTGCTCTCTCCTCAATTTTGGTAGTCAAAACATTTATTGATAACTAATAATATAATAAATAACTAAATCATAACTTTTTATAAATCATGTCATTTAATTTATGTAAGTGTCAAAATTTCTCAAAAACATTATATATAGTTAGTACACTATATATTCTAACTATTGGTGTTATATTAAAGAGGGTTTGGACCATATACTCTTGTTGAGGCATGAAAAGCCTAAAAATGTTGTTCACTAATTGATGGTTTACACTAGTATAAACTAATAAGCTAATAATATATTTAAGTAATCCTAGTTCTTATTCACCATCTCCTAAATTTGGGATTCAATAAAACTTCATTTTCACATTAAATTTATGTTTGAATTTCACACTCTAATACTCTTTAGTACATCGACATGTACATTTAAATGGCACTATCTATTTCTTTGGTCTTACATAACGTATTTCTCCCTTTTGTTTACCCTAGTCACATGTTTCACGTGGATGCAGAGCCTCAAGCAGCCAGGGGAGGCTAGTTGTAACTATCAACCCCACCTCCTCTTCTTCCTTTTCTTCTCCTCCTCCTCTTATTATCCTCCATGTCGTTCCCTCTCTGGTCTGATCCCTACTCCTGCCACCCTCTTTCTCCTTCTTATTCCTGACCCTTGTGCCCAACAACATGATAGAAGGAAGCCTAGCCGCATAGTCCTTCTTCTCCTTTCTCCTCCTCCCTTATATAAGCATCATTCCTTGAGCCAACTCTGGCACCCAACAACCACCTGATAGAAGGAGACACCATAACTAGTTATATGATTGGTCAGGGGGACTTGAGATGACTTGGAACCATAGATCCAAGATATTCCATTCAATCTAGGTTTGTTGTCACAATTTGGGCACTCATGCAGTCACCTCTGCTTCCTCCTCCTCTATATGTTCTTTTCTCCTTCCTTTCTCCTTTACCTTCACTGATGTATGTTGCTGTCATAGGTTGTTGTGATGACCATGATACCTCCTCTCTATCACATTAGGGTAGCCCATGAGAACCTACAACCACAAAATCTCACATAGACACCCTCAATATAACCAATACTGTGGGCTCTGATCTCCAAACCATGACATAAACACGATTAAAACGTAGCGGAAGCGAATCGGTAATCAACGGAAGACAAAAATCACGGGAAATTAAAACTTTTCGAGATAAGAGCTTGAATCCATAAAAGCTTCTTTCATAAAGAGAGATAAACTGTTTACATCTCAGGATAATTACTTCTCGAGTAATTATATACATCAAGATACAAAATCTCAAGATCACTTATACAAAAGACTCCAAGACCTGAGAGTACAGAGGACACATAGGACTGACTCTAACTACACCACATGGCAGGACAAATCTCCACCTGAGATTACTGCTGCCCCTGGTGCTGCTGCTGAGACTGGTCACCTGTAGGTTGGTTCCTTCGTTTCCGACGTCCACCTAAAAAGTTGAAGCCTACGGGGTGAGACAATTATACATAATTGTCCCAGGGAGAGTTATAACTCTTCGCCAGAAGCTTTATTATAACATCAAAGAATATTTTAAGCAGTAAAGCCTTCAAAGCATTCTGTAACAGTTGCAGGTATAACAAGATCTCAACCATTTAGGAGATATGGAGAATATAAACACTATTGCAATGTAACATCAATCAACTAACTTGGAGTTACCTCTAACAAGTTATACTACATGGTTGATTATGTTTTACAAACAACATTATGCCCTGTGGAGATGAGGCTTACCACTCATACCCCAACTGATTGCTGAGAAGTCACATCAGTATCATACATAGGTCATTAAGAGAGCCGGATTCTCATGACCTTCACCTTCCTCAGTCAGTAAGAGGATCACTTGTAGGACATCTCGTGTCTCTACTACTATAGCTCACCAGGGTAAACTGGTCCTTCGCTATTCTAGAGTCACAGTGGCGTTCTGTACTCTCTTCGTCATCAGGAGGTTTCATGTTTACCTACCACTGATAATGATATCTGTGCTTTCTTCGTCATCAGGAGGTTTCATGTTTACCTACCACTGATGCGATATGGAAATATAGTGAAGGATGGATGGATTACACATCTACATCACTTTCCTACACTAGGATGTAAGGTTCTACACATCCATGTACCCCAGATACTCAAAAGTATGTGCTCCAGGAGTTCCCTGAGGAAAACCTGTTTCACCATCATTTAATTTCTGACAATGATGGATCTATGATCAGGGCTCTACATTATACTTTATTAGTTAGGTACATTCAGTATTCTTTAACAACATACATTGTTCTGCAAATAATAACAATAGCATAGCAGCTATAAAAGAAGAATACTAAATGTAACAGGCCTAACTCATATCAATCATCATTTCTCATTATCCTCATCACAAGTCATCTCTAAGGCATGACCTTGATGGTATTCATGGCTCTCATAGCCCATTATCAGCATAGGATGCCACTGGCAAGGCATCAGATTACTTTACTTATTTATAAGGCTAACAACATGCCTTTAATGAATATAACATCAACATCCATACCTGGATATGATTACCCTCATATCAGAACCTGCATGGTTAATACATCTGATAAAGGTAATACAACAATAAGGAATGTACTTCCTACTCTTGTCATAAGAGTTAAATCTTTAACTCAAATCAAATAGAGTTTAATACTCAAAAGCATGCCATTATCCTTGAATTAGGGTTTACTATTCACATCACATGTCATCACCCTTGAATTAGGGTTTACTATTCACCTCACATGTCATCACCCTTGAATTAGGGTTTACTATTCACATCAAGGTGAATTAAACTCATAACATCATCATGTATGAGTAACGTCTTCATTGATACTCTTGGATTAGTTAAAGGTTCACCATTTATCATAATTAGGGTTTCTATGATCTCACACAGGTGGATCATACCCTAATTATGCTCATTTCTGTGTATTGGGGATGCTTCAATTGAGTTTCCATTTAAAAAGGGTACTTTCTCTCTCTAGAAGTACTTTCTCTCTCATCATAAGGTTAGGTGATGTCAACATCACTCTAAAACAGATTGGATTGAGGCATCATAGGCTAACATAGCCAAAAACATCATCATTAAGTGATTAGAGTTACTTTCTCTCTCTAGGGTACTTTCTCTCTCTAGAGTACTCTCTCTTTCATCATACTAATGGTTGATGATAACATTAGACTAGATCAAGTTAGATAGAGTCATTATGACTAAAAACATCATTCTCATATAATTAGGGTTTGAATTGAGCAAGGTATAACTTAATTGACCCTTCAGGGGTATATTGGTAATTCACCCCATTGATCATCATTATGGTTAAAACCTTAGTCAAATAACCCCTTAATATCCTAGGTTGTCATTAGGGTTTGATTTGAGAAACATTGAACCATTTACATCATCAAATGATTGAATGTGGTCAACCTTGAATCACATTGATTAATTTCAATCATTAATCATTAATTGAATTGAGATCGGTTGAAAGTGTTGACCGTTTGCCCATTTTGACTTTCCAAGACCGCGAGCCTCCTTCTAGCTCCAAGACCGCGAGCCTCCTTCTAGCTCCAAGACCGCGAGCCCCCTTTAAGGGTTCAAGACCGCGAAGCCTCCCATTGGTTCAAGTTAATGTTGAGACCGCGAAGACCAATTTGAGTTGAGACCGCGAGGGTCATGAAGACCGTTTGCCCTTCTTTGACCTCAGGACCGCGAGGCCCTTCACGGTCTTGAGACCTCAAGCCTCCTCTCGGTCTTGAGACCGTGAGCCCCCTCACGGTCTTGAGACCGCGAGGCTCTCATGGTCTCAGCCACTTGGTCCTTCAACAAGGCTCAAAGGTGCAACCACTAATGTCAAACGATGTTGAAGCCTTCAAAAGGTCCAATCTATGTTGACCACTTATGGATTGGGTTAATCAAGATTATGCTTGACCAATTGGTCAACCAATTGACCCTCAATTGTTGACCAAGTAGGATTGAAATCGATTCAATTAGGGCCTATCAATGTTCACCCATCAACACTCAACAATGTGTATCAACACAAGGTTGAACTCTTCAATTGAGCTCCAATTGTGCCCACACTTGGCCCAAACGGTCTTGAGGTCATGTGGGTGGACCCCACATGGTCTTGAGACCGTTTGCCCAAGATTTTATCAAAGTCTAAGGTGATTTGATAGGGGTTGAACCATGATTGACCCACAAAACAGAATTTTGATTAAATTCATAACTTATTTGCGATTGGGTCCTCAATTGGTCAAATTACTCAACCCTAGACCTTCAAACGGTCTTGGGTGATTGTCCTCTCGGTCTTGAGACCGTTTGGATGAGTTCCAAACGGTCTTGAGACCGTTTGCCCATCAAAATTTTTGGATTCTAGTGGAAATTCATCAAGGTTGAACAAATTGAGTTGATGATTATATCAATATTTAATTGCAATGTAAATTGGTGTAAAAGTACCTTCAATTGGTCAACAAATCTTGACCCCAGACCTCCAAACGGTCTTGGTTGATTGCCCTTGCGGTCTTGAGACCGTTTGGTGACCCCCAAACGGTCTTGAGACCGTTTAGGCCAATCAACCCTAAAAACCCTAATTAGGTCACCATAATTTCAATACTGATTTTACCTAGGGTTAGCCCTAGTATTCACCCTTCAACTCTTAGCCCGTTTGGAATTAGACCATCAAACTTGGTGAGTTGTTAATTAACATAATTTTGAACAGTAATCGCATACGGTCAACGCTTAGTCAACGTCCTTACACGGTCTTGAGACCGTTTGCCCAAAAAGGCAATTTCAGACCGTTTGAAAATCAGCAATTAATTCATTTAAAGTTGTGACTTAAAAAGGTCATATCTCCCGATTCCTTTGGAGTTAGTCTCCCAAATTTTGAGGGTAATTAGCCTATATAATTAGGAACAGATTTCTTATACGGTCCACGCTCGGTCAAGACCGTTTTCCCTGTCTCGGTCTCGAGACCGTTTGCTCACCTCGCGGTCTTGAGTCCGAGAGAGAAAACTGTTAGGACCATTTAAGGAAAAGAAAAGCGGTGGGTTTTTCTTGGAAATCACGCCTTTATCTTCTATCTCAAGAACAGTACAGATATCCCACGGGTTTGCTTGCAAAATAGCAGGGAAAAGTAGGGAAACACTAAGAGCTATCATCAAAATGCATATAAAGATGCACATAGTAAAGCATGGGTTTAGAGTTATAAAACCCGCCTAAAGCTTGCTTCTTGAGCTCCAAGCTCTAATGGCGTCCTTGAGTTCCCACAGGTTGGCCAAGGTGAAAACTCCAAGGAAGGATGAAAAGAGACGGCTAGAAAGGTAGGGTTTCAAGAGTTAGCCATGAAGATGACCTTGAATTCGAGTTTTAACCATGGAATTAGGCAAGAAGAGGGGTTTAAACCTACCTTGCACCACTTGTTCGTCCTCCTTAGCTCCAAGGCAGTCCTTGGTCGTCTTTGGTGAAATGAAACAGTAAGGGAACGAAGGGTAAGTTCCCTTGCAACTAAGGGAAGGAGAGCTTATATACATGGGGTAGGATTTTCAACATTAGTTCATAAGTTGTCCATAATTCCAACTAGGTCCCTCCTTCTTTACTTGATCGTCCCTTCCTCTTTATTCTAAGGACAAACCTTCTCTTAAGGTCTTAGGAAAAGAAGGTAAAGGAGAGCAAGCTAATAATGAGGTACATACATAAAGAGATATTATACATATACCCTGATTATTCAATCACAAGGCATATTTCATAACTTGATAACTCAATTGAGGTGACTTCCTCATCATTTCTTCTCTAAATGATGGAAAAAGTCTAAAAAGATACATTAGATGACATATTTCACAAATTGTATCCCTTAATTTGGGTAAATTGCATTTTACACCAAACTAGGGTTTCAAGCACCGGGATTGCTTCCACAGCTGCACCTTGGTGCCTTAGCTTGGGAAATCCCTCAAACTTTGCTAAACAGATTTCTCATGATGTCTCAACATCAGAGGAACATCTCATCATGTGCAAATTGCAAGCTAACCCTTTTAACTGGGTAAATTGCACATAGGTCCCTGTATATCAAAATAATGCTACAACTTTAAATAAAAAGGAGCAAATACTGAAATATACTTTTATGAGAAACTTAATTACATGCTCAGAGTTAATCACAAAGATTTATTCACATATTTTGGCAAAACACCTAGGGTTAACTCATAACCCAGGTCAGGGATGTTACAAATTATCCACCCCTTACAAGGATTTCGTCCCCGAAATCGATAAAACATACTACGAGAAAAGGGCAGGATACTTCCTTCTCATTTCATCCTCTAACTCCCAAGTGGCTTCTTCAATACCACGATGGTTCCAGAGGACTTTCACAAGACTTATATCTTTCTTCTTTAACTTTTTAATTCTTTTATCAAGGATTGACACTGGTCCCTCCTCATAGGATATGTCATCATTCAATTCTACCTCCATAGGTTGTAGAACTGACTCGGTGTCTGGGTGACATTTCTTCAACATAGAAATGTGAAACACAGGATGTAACCTATGTAATTCTGGGGGAAGCTCTAGTTTATATGCTACCTTTCCAATCCGTTCAATGATTGGATAAGGCCCCATATATCTAGGAGCTAACTTCCCTTTTCTTCCAAAACGAAGGACCCCTTTCCAAGGTGAGACCTTAAGATACACTTTGTCTCCAACCTGGAACTCTAAGGGTCTACGACATTTGTCAGCATAAGATTTCTGCCTATCCTGAGCAGTCTTAATCTTATGTTGTATAACTTTAATCTTTTCCGTGGTTTGCTGCACCAGGTCAGGACCTAACAACTGGTGCTCACCAGTCTCAAACCAACACAAGGGTGATCTACAACGTCTACCATATAAGGCTTCATAAGGTGCCATATCAATACTATGCTGATAGCTATTGTTATAGGCAAACTCTATCAAGCTTAGGTGTAGATTCCAACTTCCGGTGAACTGGAGAACACATGCTCGCAACAGGTCTTCTAAGGTTTGTATGGTACTTTCCGACTGTCCATCAGTCTGTGGATGAAAGGCCGTACTAAACCTTAGCTTGGTGCCTAAGGCTCTGTGCAACTGTTCCCAAAAACGACTTGTAAACTGAGGACCTCTGTCAGAAACTATTGTGACAGGAACTCCGTGCAAACGCACTATCTCTTGAACATACAACTCTGATAACCTTTCAGCAGAATAGGTTGTTTTGACAGGTAAGAAATGTGTTGTCTTAGTCAACCTATCAACAATTACCCAAATGGAATCATGTCCTTTGCTTGTCCTGGGTAGGCCAACAACAAAGTCCATGGTCACATGGTCCCACTTCCACTGTGATATGGGTAAAGGTTGCATTGTCCCTGCAGGCTTCTGGTGTTCAGCTTTAACTTGCTGACACACAAGACACCTCAGAACAAACTCTGCAACGTCCTTCTTCATCCCAGGCCACCAATACAAATCCTTCAAATTCCGATACATCTTGGTGCTCCCTGGATGCATAGCATACATGGAAGAATGGGCTTCTTCCAGGACTAACTTTCTCAAGTTGTCCACATTCGGCACTATCATTCTTCCATTATAACAAGCTACTTGATCTTTTGAGTCATGAAAACCATCTTGCTTCTCATTTCCATATTCAGATCTTATATGTTGAACTGCAGCATCATCTAGCTGTGCTTCTTTAATCTGCTCTCTTAGGGTAGGTTTAATATGCATCTCAGCTAACAAACCGGCTAGCAATGACACCTTCAACTGTACATTGTCTTGCCTTAAAGAGATAAGCATATCTCTTCTAGAGCATACTAAAGAGTTTAGTTGTGCTCCATTCATGGTTGATGTTGCTGATTTCCTACTCAAGGCATCTGCAACAACATTGGCCTTGCCTGGGTGGTAATCAATTGTACAGTCGTAGTCCTTGATTAACTCCATCCAGCGACGTTGCCTCATGTTGAGCTCATGCTGAGAGAAGATATACTTAAGGTTTTTATGGTCTGTGAAAATATGGAATGTCTCTCCGTAGAGATAATGTCTCCAGATCTTCAAAGCATGAACCACAGCAGCTAACTCTAGATCGTGTGTTGGATAATTCTCCTCGTGTTTCTTAAGTTGTCGGGAAGCAAAAGAAATCACTTGTTTATCCTGCATCAACACACATCCAAGCCCATTCTTGGAAGCATCACAGAAAACTACATATCCTTTTCCTTGTTCAGGTAGCACTAGCACAGGTGCACTTGTCAACCTCTCCTTCAGCAGCTGGAAAGATTGTTGACACTTATCACTCCAAGAAAAAGGAACATCTTTCCGGGTTAACTTGGTCAAAGGTAAAGCTATAGAACTAAAGTTCTTAATGAACCTTCGATAATAGCCAGCTAACCCCAAGAAACTTCGGATCTCCGTCGGTGTTTTCGGTTGTTCCCATTGTAGAACAGATTCTACCTTTGTAGGGTCAACACGAATTCCCGAGGCGGATATTACATGTACAAGAAAAGATACCTCCGGCAGCCAGAACTCACACTTGCTAAACTTGGCGTACAGCTTATATTCTCTTAGCAAGGTCAAAACTTGGTGAAGATGTTGCTCATGCTGCTGGGCATCCTTACTATAAATCAGTATGTCATCTATGAAGACGACAACACACTGATCAAGGAAAGGTTGAAAAACTCTATTCATGAGTTCCATGAATGCAGCTGGTGCATTGGTTAGTCCAAACGACATAACCGTGAACTCATAGTGACCATATCTTGTCCTAAAGGCAGACTTGGATATGTCACTATCCTTAATACGGAGTTGATGATATCCAGACCTCAAGTCTATCTTTGAAAAGACTGTTGCACCACGCAACTGGTCAAAGAGATCATCAATCCTCGGCAGAGGATACTTATTCTTTATTGTTACTTTATTGAGTTGTCTGTAGTCGATGCATAACCGCATTGACCCATATTTCTTTTTAACAAACAAGACCGGAGAGCCCCAAGTTGAAGTACTCGGTCGGATAAAACCTCTCTCAAGTAGCTCTTGAAGCTGTTTCTTGAGTTCTGCCATCTCGGCAGGCGCCATCCTATACGGAGTTTGAGCTATGGGTTTCGTATCTGGGATCAGATTGATTTCAAAATCAATCTCCCGAGGTGGTGGTATACCAGGAAGTTCTTCAGGAAACACATCTTTGAATTCCCTGACTATAGGAACTTCAACAGGATTAGAACTTTCCTTGGTAACATCTACCACATGGGCTAAGAATGCATAACATCCTTGCCTCAACAGCTTATCAGCAACCATAGCTGACACAAGACAGGTGGGCAGAATCTTTCTTTCACCTTGAAAGATCCATGTGTTGCTTTCATCAGCAAACACAGCCAACTTGGACTCACAATCCAAGACAACTCTATACCTTTCTAAGGTATCCATCCCGAGGATTATATCAAATCCCTGCATATCAAGTGGTATAAGATCCACTTGAATGCGATGGTCAGAAAAGAAAAGGATGCAGGGAGAACATACCTCCTACAAAATGGCAGACCCACTCAACGGAGTCTCTAACAACAAACTATCTGCTCTATGGCTAACAGTCACATTGCAGTTACGAATCACTTCACGAGTGATGAAAGAGTGTGTAGCACCCGGATCAATCAGAACGGATACAATACAGGATGTAGACATATCAGAATATAAAAGTTTCATCTGACCTGCCACTACCCGTGGATTGACCACTGCTTCAGGTGGGTTCATAGCATAGAACCTCGCAGTCGCCTGGTGTTGAGGTGGTGCTGATGATCCAGCTTGAGATGCTTGTCCACGTCCTCGAGCTGCTCCTTGATGTTGTCTATTCTGAGATCCCTGTTGATTCTGTCTCGGGGATTGTTGTGTCACACCGACAGGCCTAGAACGGCAATCCTTCATCAAGTGTCCCACCTTACCACAGTTGTAGCAACTCCTCTCCTGTTGTTGTGGTCTGGGTGGTCCAGTAACTGACACTGATGCAGAACTGTGCGTCCCTTGAAGTGGTTGACTCCGTCCTCTACCTCTGCTTGGTGTCCATTGAGTTTGAAAACTCGATCTGGGTGGTGGAGGGTTAGGTGCAGAGAATCTAGGTTTCTTGGAATCCCTAGATGAAGAACCCTGGAACTGGGGATATCTTTTATGGGTTTGTCTTTTCTCAACCACAGATCTCTCTATCCTTCGGACTGACTCAACGAAGGTAGAGAATCTCTCTCTGTTTTCTAAGGCAGACACAGGGGTTGACATATCGGAATTCAAACCCTTCTCGAATCTTCTGATTCTTTCCTCATCCGTAGCAGCCATGTGCGGACAGAACCGCAACAACTCCATGAACTTAGCTTCATACTCACTAATGTTCATCATACCCTGCCTTAGTTTCTCAAACTGAGAGATCTTCTCATCTAGGAAGGTCTTTGGAAAATATCTATTGATAAATTCCCGACGAAACTCTTCCCATGAGAACTCTACTCCAGGTCTCTTCTGCTCTTCCATGTTCCACCAGTGACCAGCACTGCCTTTGAGAAGATAGACGGCATGTCTAACCTTCTCAGCTTCCGGAATCATAAGAATCCTGAAAGCCTTCTCCAACTCTGTCAACCATAAGTCAGCATCTGCAGGGTCGGCAGTTCCGAAGTACTCGGTAGCTCTGACACGACGAAGTCGTTCGAATGTCTTACCGATACCTTGTGCTTCAGGCTGGACAGGTGCCCTAGGTGTAGGAATGGTCATCCTATCGGTTATATGTGTCATGGCAGTCATGAACTGCCCGAACATCGTCTGTACAGCTGGATCACTCATGTCAGCTGGGTCGAACTGGGGTGGCTCTCTTGGCGACTCAGGTGCAGGTTGTTCTATTCTCGGAACTCTTGCACCGCCTCGAGGCGCACTAGCACTACTCTCTGCCATGTGCTCTTCACGATGTTCTGACATTCTTATGTATCTTCTTCTCCTGAGGAGTAGAAGATTCTATTAGATAAGGAAGGAGTACTAAAGGTAGACTCGACATCCTAAGTCCTATGCCTCTGTAGACTCAACTGAACCTGGAGCTCTGATACCACTAGTTGTGGGCTCTGATCTCCAAACCATGACATAAACACGATTAAAACGTAGCGGAAGCGAATCGGTAATCAGCGGAAGACAAAAATCACGGGAAATTAAAACTTTTTGAGATAAGAGCTTGAATCCATAAAAGCTTATTTCATAAAGAGAGATAAACTGTTTACATCTCAGGATAATTACTTCTCGAGTAATTATATACATCAAGATACAAAATCTCAAGATCACTTATACAAAAGACTCCAAGACCTGAGAGTACAGAGGACACATAGGACTGACTCTAACTACACCACATGGCAGGACAAATCTCCACCTGAGATTACTGCTGCCCCTGGTGCTGCTGCTGCTGAGACTGGTCACCTGTAGGTTGGTTCCTTCGTTTCCGACGTCCACCTAAAAAGTTGAAGCCTACGGGGTGAGACAATTATACATAATTGTCCCAGCGAGAGTTATAACTCTTCGCCAGAAGCTTTATTATAACATCAAAGAATATTTTAAGCAGTAAAGCCTTCAAAGCATTCTGTAACAGTTGCAGGTATAACAAGATCTCAACCATTTAGGAGATATGGAGAATATAAACACTATTGCAATGTAACATCAATCAACTAACTTGGAGTTATCTCTAACAAGTTATACTACATGGTTGATTATGTTTTACAAACAACATTATGCCCTGTGGAGATGAGGCTTACCACTCATACCCCAACTGATCGCTGAGAAGTCACATCAGTATCATACATAGGTCATTAAGAGAGCCGGATTCTCATGACCTTCACCTTCCTCAGTCAGTAAGAGGATCACTTGTAGGACATCTCGTGTCTCTACTACTATAGCTCACCAGGGTAAACTGGTCCTTCGCTATTCTAGAGTCACAGTGGCGTTCTGTACTCTCTTCGTCATCAGGAGGTTTCATGTTTACCTACCACTGATACAGATATCTGTGCTTTCTTCGTCATCAGGAGGTTTCATGTTTACCTACCACTGATGCGATATGGAAATATAGTGAAGGATGGATGGATTACACATCTACATCACTTTCCTACACTAGGATGTAAGGTTCTACACATCCATGTACCCCACATACTCAAAAGTATGTGCTCCAGGAGTTCCCTGAGGAAAACCTATTTCACCATCATTTAATTTCTGACAATGATGGATCTATGATCAGGGCTCTACATTATACTTGATTAGTTAGGTACATTCAGTATTCTTTAACAACATACATTGTTCTGCAAATAATAACAATAGCATAGCAGCTATAAAAGAAGAATACTAAATGTAACAGGCCTAACTCATATCAATCATCATTTCTCATTATCCTCATCACAAGTCATCTCTAAGGCATGACCTTGATGGTATTCATGGCTCTCATAGCCCATTATCAGCATAGGATGCCACTGGAAAGGCATCAGATTACTTTACTTATTTATAAGGCTAACAACATGCCTTTAATGAATATAACATCAACATCCATACATGGATATGATTACCCTCATATCAGAACCTGCATGGTTTATACATCTGATAAAGGTAATACAACAATAAGGAATGTACTTCCTACTCTTGTCATAAGAGTTAAATCTTTAACTCAAATCAAATAGAGTTTAATACTCAAAAGCATGCCATTATCCTTGAATTAGGGTTTACTATTCACATCACATGTCATCACCCTTGAATTAGGGTTTACTATTCACCTCACATGTCATCACCCTTGAATTAGGGTTTACTATTCACATCAAGGTGAATTAAACTCATAACATCATCATGTATGAGTAACGTCTTCATTGATACTCTTGGATTAGTTAAAGGTTCACCATTTATCATAATTAGGGTTTCTATGATCTCACACAGGTGGATCATACCCTAATTATGCTCATTTCTGTGTATTGGGGATGCTTCAATTGAGTTTCCATTTAAAAAGGGTACTTTCTCTCTCTAGAAGTACTTTCTCTCTCTAGAAGTACTTTCTCTCTCATCATAAGGTTAGGTGATGTCAACATCACTCTAAAACAGATTGGATTGAGGCATCATAGGCTAACATAGCCAAAAACATCATCATTAAGTGATTAGAGTTACTTTCTCTCTCTAGAGTACTCTCTCTTTCATCATACTAATGGTTGATGATAACATTAGACTAGATCAAGTTAGATAGAGTCATTATGACTAAAAACATCATTCTCATATAATTAGGGTTTGAATTGAGCAAGGTATAACTTAATTGACCCTTCAGGGGTATATTGGTAATTCACCCCATTGATCATCATTATGGTTAAAACCTTAGTCAAATAACCCCTTAATATCCTAGGTTGTCATTAGGGTTTGATTTGAGCAACATTGAACCATTTACATCATCAAATGATTGAATGTGGTCAACCTTGAATCACATTGATTAATTTCAATCATTAATCATTAATTGAATTGAGATCGGTTGAAAGTGTTGACCGTTTGCCCATTTTGACTTTCCAAGACCGCGAGCCTCCTTCTAGCTCCAAGACCGCGAGCCCCCTTTAAGGGTTCAAGACCGCGAAGCCTCCCATTGGTTCAAGTTAATGTTGAGACCGCGAAGACCAATTTGAGTTGAGACCGCGAGGGTCATGAAGACCGTTTGCCCTTCTTTGACCTCAGGACCGCGAGGCCCTTCACGGTCTTGAGACCGCGAGCCTCCTCTCGGTCTTGAGACCGTGAGCCCCCTCATGGTCTTGAGACCGCGAGCCCTCTCACGGTCTTGAGACCGCGAGGCTCTCATGGTCTCAGCCACTTGGTCCTTCAACAAGGCTCAAAGGTGCAACCACTAATGTCAAATGATGTTGAAGCCTTCAAAAGGTCCAATCTATGTTGACCACTTATGGATTGGGTTAATCAAGATTATGATTGACCAATTGGTCAACCAATTGACCCTCAATTGTTGACCACGTAGGATTGAAATCGATTCAATTAGTGCCTATCAATGTTCACCCATCAACACTCAACAATGTGTATCAACACAAGGTTGAACTCTTCAATTGAGCTCCAATTGGGCCCAAACTTGGCCCAAACGGTATTGAGGTCATGTGGGTGGACCCCACATGGTCTTGAGACCGTTTGCCCAATATTTTATCAAAGTCTAAGGTGATTTGATAGGGGTTGAACCATGATTGACCCACAAAACAGAATTTTGATTAAATTCATAACTTATTTGCGATTGGGTCCTCAATTGGTCAAATTACTCAACCCTAGACCTTCAAACGGTCTTGGGTGATTGTCCTCTCGGTCTTGAGACCGTTTGGATGAGTTCCAAACGGTCTTGAGACCGTTTGCCCATCAAAATTTTTGGATTCTAGTGGAAATTCATCAAGGTTGAACAAATTGAGTTGATGATTATATCAATATTTAATTGCAATGTAAATTGGTGTAAAAGTACCTTCAATTGGTCAACAAATCTTGACCCCAGACCTCCAAACGGTCTTGGTTGATTGCCCTCGCGGTCTTGAGACCGTTTGGTGACCCCCAAACGGTCTTGAGACCGTTTAGGTCAATCAACCCTAAAAACCCTAATTAGGTCACCATAATTTCAGTACTGATTTTACCTAGGGTTAGCCCTAGTATTCACCCTTCAAATCTTAGCCCGTTTGGAATTAGACCATCAAACTTGGTGAGTTGTTAATTAACATAATTTTGAACAGTAATCTCATACGGTCAACGCTTAGTCAACGTCCTTACACGGTCTTGAGACCGTTTGCCCAAAAAGGCAATTTCAGACCGTTTGAAAATCAGCAATTAATTCATTTAAAGTTGTGACTTAAAAAGGTCATATCTCCCGATTCCTTTGGAGTTAGTCTCCCAAATTTTGAGGGTAATTATCCTATATCATTAGGAACAGATTTCTTATACGGTCCACGCTCGGTAAACGGGGCCAAACGGTCTTGAGACCGTTTGCCCTGTCGCGGTCTCGAGACCATTTTCTCACCTCGCGGTCTTGAGTCCGAGAGAGCAAACTGTTAGGACCGTTTAAGGAAAAGAAAAGCGGTGGGTTTTTCTTGGAAATCACGCCTTCATCTTCTAGCTCAAGAACAGTACAGATATCCCACGGGTTTGCTTGCAAAATAGCAGGGAAAAGTAGGGAAACACTTAGAGCTATCATCAAAACGCATATAAAGATGCACATAGTAAATCATGGGTTTAGAGTTATAAAACCCGCCTAAAGCTTGCTTCTTGAGCTCCAAGCTTTCAAGCTCCAAGCTCTAATGGCGTCCTTGAGTTCCCACAGGTTGGCCAAGGTGAAAACGCCAAGGAAGGATGAAAAGAGACGGCTAGAAAGGTAGGGTTTCAAGAGTTAGCCATGAAGATGACCTTGAATTCGAGTTTTAACCATGGAATTAGGCAAGAAGAGGGGTTTAAACCTACCTTGCACCACTTGTTCGTACTCCTTAGCTCCAAGGCAGTCCTTGGTCGTCTTTGGTGAAATGAAACAGTAAGGGAACGAAGGGTAAGTTCCCTTGCAACTAAGGGAAGGAGAGCTTATATACATGGGGTAGGATTTTCAACATTAGTTCATAAGTTGTCCATAATTCCAACTAGGTCCCTCCTTCTTTACTTGATCGTCCCTTCCTCTTTATTCTAAGGACAAACCTTCTCTTAAGGTCTTAGGAAAAGAAGGTAAAGGAGAGCAAGCTAATAATGAGGTACATACATAAAGAGATATTACACATATACCCTGATTATTCAATCACAAGGCATATTTCATAACTTGATAACTCAATTGAGGTGACTTCCTCATCATTTCTTCTCTAAATGATGGCAAAAGTCTAAAAAGATACATTAGATGACATATTTCACAAATTGTATCCCTTAATTTGGGTAAATTGCATTTTACACCAAACTAGGGTTTCAAGCACCGGGATTGCTTCCACAGCTGCACCTTGGTGCCTTAGCTTGGGAAGTCCCTCAAACTTTGCTAAACAGATTTCTCATGATGTCTCAACATCAGAGGAACATCTCATCATGTGCAAATTGCAAGCTAACCCTTTTAACTGGGTAAATTGCACATAGGTCCCTGTATATCAAAACAATGCTACAACTTTAAATAAAAAGGAGCAAATACTGAAATATACTTTTATGAGAAACTTAATTACATGCTCAGAGTTAATCACAAAGATTTATTCACATATTAAGGCAAAACACCTAGGGTTAACTCATAACCCAGGTCAGGGATGTTACAAATACCATTCCATCAACTACTACCCAGAAATCCCCTCATATTGCCCCGCCTCATGTTGCACCCAACACATTAAATGCATGAACCACAACATGTAAGCCACTGTGGTTGGAGCTTCTTGTGATGACAGAACCTTTGTGATCTCCATAACCTAGGTTTTAGCCACAATGGCACCTGAACCAGACCTGGACTTCTTTTTCTTCCTTCTACTGACTTATGTCTTCTTAGTGTAAGTATAAGATGCAATGATGACATTGAACTTTGAGACTTCATTATAGATATATGTCTGCCCTCTGCTTATAGTTCATATCCAATATGCATCATCTTATTATACACATTGTTTCTTGCTACTTTTTTCATCGATAACATACACGCATGTAGCCTAATTTCATCCCTAATCAACTTCAAAATGATTATTTCCAATGCACCGTATAAACTTAAATAAGGCATATGACCTAACTAAAGTAATACATTTGTACAACTTACACATAATCCTTCTCATGAAGTCACACTCAAGTCAACTAGCCTACATACCAATTTCTTACCTATATGTATCTTATGGGGCATATGTTTATGGTAATCTTCAACTAAGATCAACTACCTTGTATAAATCGATTGGGTCTACCTTGTCTCTAATAATCTTCCCTATAGCATACTTTTATTAAAATATAAATTTAGAAAGGTAGATCTTACTTGTAAAAATAGTATACCTAATATTCTAAAATATAATCTAGATAAGACCTTATTTAGAATCACATGTATCGAATACTCCACATACCTTGGAATAAAGAATGACCATAAAATGATTCAACATTTGTAACAAAAGATAATGTTTATAAATAAAACATAACCAATGCGATAAAGATTGTTATTGGGAAAGAAACTTATATATTGAGATACATAATATTTTGAACAAAATAGTAAAGGAAGGAAAGAATCTACATTATGAATTATTCATATGAACAATAAATAACTTGAAAATATTATTACATAACCTTCCAAAATAATGGCATACACGAAGGGTATTTCAAAATCTAATTTGACATTAGGTAACTAATACTAGTTTTATGCTTTCAATTATAAATGAGTTGTTGTGAGCTAATGTGTCTACAAACTCTTTTAGGTTGAAACAAAAAATGACTAATATTCACCACTAGAAATAAAATTGGCCATGAATACCATGTATGTGCTTCTCACTTGAGATGTTTGGGCTATTATCTCATTTTCATTACCATTTTCTTTTGCATACTTATTGAATGATGCATGATCTTTTGAGTATTCTATATCAAGTTCTTGAAAATACCCTTATAGTTTATATTAATGACAAAATCATATTGTTGAATGTTCAATCATGTTTTGACTTGTAAACTACTTTTCATGCTCTATTATACAAGCAATACTAACACTTACCTAATATAGTGTCAGATATAAGTTGGGTATATTGTCTTAGTTGCATAGCAATTTGGGGTTAGTCTCTAAATCTGGAGTGTATGGCCTTAGTTGCACTCCTTGAGCATGGTCTATAAATCAAGGGTATATGGATGTGGTTGCACATGCACCTGGGGTTTTAGTACCTAAATAGTTAGGTTGTGGTGGTGAAGAAACCACTTTCCTCATTGTTAGAATTACCAGTTGAGCTGTCAAGTTTCTATTGCTTGTTCTATATTTATGTATTGTTTCACCATTATTCATGGAAAGTTAAATGACTAACTAATTCAATTTCTTTTGAAATGTCTCATAATAGAATTTCACTTGTTTCTTTCTTTATAGTTCTTATTGCAATTGATATGATCCCATTAAATTATACTCTTTTCATCTTGTTTCCTTCCTCAATTTTACTCCATTATGCACAAATAACCTTTGTAGAACATACCAACACTTGTTGATGTCTCTTTATTTCTTGTTTATCTCATTTATATTCATATACCCATTTTTAGATTATTTTAAGTACTATACATATGCTTGTCAGACCTGAACGTAAAATACTCTGGACTCTTTAGCTTGGAACTTAGAATAAGACAATCAGGTATTGTACTTTGTAAATTTTCATAGACTATTGTAATGATATTATTTGTATATATCATGTATTTGATACAATATACTGATGTCACCATTGTGATTTTTGATGGATTTTTATGATACCATTGCTTATCCTTCTATTGCATATTGATCAGAATACCTTAGGATCAAATTGTAATATGATAAAAATAATCCCCTAAATGAACTAAATAAATAAAAAAGAAATAATGCATTCCAGTACTTCATCACTTTAACGTAATGTCTTAGACCCCCAAACCCCGTCATTATATGCTCGACAAGGGCCAAGGAGCTCTGTGGCTACACATCCACCTCGTACCATTGAGCTCCAACTAGATCCATTGAGGTGGTCAGCGTGGTTCGTGAGTGTTGGAGGTAGAATGGGTGTGTGAGAGGGAGAGCTACGCATGGGATTTCCCCCCTACATTGTTGGTCAATGCATGGGTTACCCACAACTCATTTAGTGCACGGGTCACAAGGGGATCCAACCACAACCTTGTGGATCAACGGTCATCATCATTCAATAATTATCATGGTAACACTCTCTGTAGTTTCTATAACTGTGGTTGCACATCCACCTCATACCGTTGAGCTCCAACTAGATCCGTTGTGGTGTTCAATGTGGTTCATGGGTGTTGGAGGAAGAATGGGTGTGTGAGAGGGAGAGCTACGTGTGGGATCCTCCCCCTACATTATTGGTCAAGGCGTGAGTTACCCACATCTCATTTAGTGCATGGGTCTTAAGAGGAGCCAACCACCACCTTGTGGATTAATGGTCATCATCATTCAAAAATTATCATGGTAACACCCTCTGTAGTTTCTATAAATTTCTAATGCAAGAACTTATAAAATGCATAACTCCCTACTCCCTAATTAAAATGATAAAAAAATTATATATATAATTCATCATCTTGATGAGATATATGCAATAGATATGTTTCTAGACCTTTAATCTTCCTATTTTACTAAATATATGATATTTGATTATGTTTGACTATATTTAATACATTTTCATGATAGATCTTCAATCTTTAATGACCATCTACCCTCATAATCCTCAAATCAGTATATTTTGATGAACGTTTTCTAGGAGTTTTACCTTTACCTTATTTTTGTTACCCTATTATAATCCTTGACTCAAATGTTGATGAAAATGTAGTTTTGTTCTAATATGTTAATCTTGAGGACTCCAATATGATCTATAATGCCCCAAATCATTTTGTTTGTTCTAGAAAGATAGCTTTTGGATATTTTGTGACATGATAATCCTTTTTACCATGCTTGTGCACTATTAGTAGCTTCATGATTCTATATGTAATCCAAATATGTTTAGTTTTTATTTTTAATGATGAATCTTGACCAAAATTGTAAACTTGAATCTATATGAAATCAAACCTCACAATAATCTTGAAAAATAGTAACATGAACGCCCTATATGATAAAATATCACCCCATGATCCCCATGTACTCTTGTTTTGTCCATGTGGTCCCTAATGCATGTATATACCCCATAATCACAATGCATTTTTCTACCTGAATCAAATCATTGATTTGACCTATATGTTACATAAAACTCTTCTATATGATTTTAATCAGTAGCACCATGAGGCTTTGAGACTCTAATGCCTAATATCAACCCATATTGTGTTGTTGGGGTGTATGTGACTAGCCAACCATCAATGATCTATGTGATAAAAAATGACTTGAATTATGTTTCTTGTGCCATAATGCTCATGGAGATCCAAAACTTATTTTTTCCCATCTCAAATAAGAAGTTACTCTAATATTTATGACTCCCTTTGATATGTATGTTCACCCAAGTCATAGGTTGAACCCTAATGACATAAGTAAAAGATGTTAGAATCACATATATGTAGGAGTGTTGAATCCAATGTTGGGTATATGATGCTTAGACCTTAGGCGACCATAACTATATCTATGAATGTACTTATAATGTTCCCACCTTGCTGACCTATTCATCTTTCATGCTTTGATTTCATGTTTATTGAAGAACATTTGTCTTTTTTTCCCTATTATGAGTCTTTTGGCCTAGAAAGATACCTAAATGACATAAGCCTAATAATAATCACATAGAATAGAACATAGAAATGACATGAAAGATGAACCATACCTTTTTGATGGACTCTAAATCGGAAAAAGACCATCAAATTTACTAACAACCAACTTGGAACCTAAGATGACCAAAACTCGAATCATGCACCTAATAAGTAAGTATCTTGTTGGATCTTGTCTAATTCTATTTGATATTTTAAAGTAGGTGGTTGTTGGTGATCTACACGTCAAGGATAGGTTAAGAAACTTTAAACTCAAGTATTTGGGCTCTAATAATTGTATAACTATGGTTATGCTTCTTTAACCTCAATATATATGTATGGTTGTTTACTTGCACATATTGCCATGTAGTATTGCAGTATTGTACTTGATATTTTGCCGCTTTGATTGTATAACTTGAACACATAATATCTCCATTATAACTTTGAAATAGGATTTTCTCAATGACATTGTTCATTTGAGGTCCCTTACATATAACTCAGATTATCTAATGGCTTTGAGCTTTAAGCACCCATGTAGACTCCTTCAGACTAGAAGTTAATAAAAGGCCCGATGATACATGATTTGCTTGGTAAAATGGAGTAAAATGACTAAAACATGGGTTTCATTTTGACAATTGATTTATTATTTTTCTCTTGTTCATTTACTTATGATAATTTTTTTAAATTATGAAAACCTTAGATATACATATCTTTATGCCCTGTACTCAACACCTTATGTTGAGATGCTTGTTTCTTGTATATTTAGGTCAAAATTGTAAGGCCCCGAAACTTTTTTAATGAGTTTAATATGCTTAATTATCATAATTTAATTCTAATAACCCTAATATAACCTTTTTATATGCTTTAAAATCATAAGACAAGCTTAAGTTTCAAATTTGGTCCAATTTGGACACTATTTGAGCAAGTTATGCAATTTTATGCACATTTTGGACTTCTCTGCAATTTACCCAATTGAGATGTTTTATTTGCAATTTATCCCTTTAATTATGTTCCTTCGATATTATCTCATCATTATTGATCTTTTTTATCGATGGGAAACCTATTTAAACCTTGGTTTGAAGGTGTTTTCTCCAAGGGTATCTTAGGGTTTCCCCCTTCATGGATGAGCTACCTTTAGTAGCAATCATCTAATGAATGACTTGTTTCGCTTGGAAATTCAAGAAACAAGGGATGAGTATGTCTATATGGATGGTGGGGGATCTTCTTGTGTGTGTTCTTGTATATTCATAATAGTTTAAGGCCATAGACACTTGGAAAGATACTAGAACTTCAACTTTTTCTTTTTCTTTATCTCAAAGTTTCATATACTTATCCCTAAGAACCAAAACGAGCCATTTGCTCTCCACCACTTCCATCCTTCTACCTCGTCCTCCCTCTATTCTTCTGCAAATTCCCAGTCCAAGGAAGAAGAAAGAGGGGACCTTCTTGGAAAAAGAATCTAGGGTTGCAATTGACTTCCTTTTAGGATTTAAAAAGCTTCCTTCTAGTGATCTTGACCTAAAAGAGTAGGAATCCCCTTCTTTCCTCCATTTATTTCTTTTTTATCCTTCCTCCTACCTTTCTCCAGGTCAGAACCTTGCTTTTCCATGGTAGAAATTTCTCTAAAGCTCTAAAACCTTACCTTTCTTGCTCCTTATGCTTAGGGTTTGCTCATTTGATGAAGAAAGGTGCTAGATTGACGAGTTCACAACTTATGATTCGATTTTCTACCCTACCTGCTCAAGTTTTCTTATTTTTGGGATTTCATTCTCATTAGAGGAAAGTTTTATAACTTGCTCCACATTTATTGCTTACCATAAGCTTGCTAGCTCATGTTCTTGCTTGAAAATGATGATCCATGTACTAAAAAGCTATGCTTGACTTGGATTTCGATTTTTATAATGTTCTCTGTTCTGATTTCAGTTCTTGATGAACCTGTGATCATGTGTAAATTATTACTAAGGTATAATATTATTTGGATCAGGTTGTTTTGACAACCTATGGTGCTAAGAACCTATCAACCAATGGTCAATTTTAGGGTTTTAAGCTGATTTCTTCTATAAACCCATGACCCCGTGATGGTACCATTGCAAAAACCCTACGGTGTTGTATTCATGACAACTTATGGTCGTGATAAAAGGTGTCAAATGATTGTGACAACCTATGGTCACCCCCTTAGGTCAGGTTTTGGATCAATTATAAGTTTAATGATCAACCATTAAGTACCCTACTGATGTTATCAATCAATGATGACATTAGCTTAATATTTGAGGATGATTAATGAATATAATGATGATTTAACAACCTATGGTGACTTAATGGTCACTAATGATGGTGGATCAGGTCTCCAAAACCAATGTTGAGTTAATCATATAGTTGTAGCATCAATTAAGCTTTAGACCAATGGTTTCTTGGGTCACTTGATGCAATGGTCGAACCTATATTATAATTGATGGTTATAATATATGAACTTGAGCCAATGCTCAAAATCTAATGTTTATTCGTCCAATAAAGTGGAATGATGGCTAATATAATATGTTGGTCCTAATAATATGATTTAGATGGTTTCATTTATATGATCAACTTAAGGAGCTTACTTGTTGACAATGGATGGCTTGTTTTAAATGAACAATTGATTGTGGGTTTTACCCTACTCTCAATTGAACTTTTTGTGTTGTTAATCAAGGGATGTATACGGTTATATGGTGACTCTTTCTAGATCATAAATCAAGGACTTCATAGGTGGTTTATCTAAGGTGTTTACTTATGTAAACAGCCAATGGTCGTACCTTTTAAACAACCAATGGTTCTAGGTGACATTGTGGTATGGTGATATGGGTTGAAAGATGATGTAACAAATGGAGGGTTACCCTTAATAAGGTAGTCTTACCTATTCACTCATATACATAGAAGGGATGATAATCATATTGTGTCGATATGTAACCCTAATGATGTATAGTTTGTTATACCTAGCTTTAATATAACTAAATGATGGTAATTGGGAATGAATAGTCCTTGAATGACTAATACAACCATGGAGTACTTTGTTACTATTGTTGAAACCCTAGTATGCTATAACCTGATGGTTACACCTTGATTTATGTGTGGGTTCATACTTGATAATAGTATGGAATGTGACGATGATGCTTCACCTTATGTATCCATGATCCAATGGAGATGTCGTGAGTTAGGGTTTGGGGTATAAGTGTTGATTAGTAACATTGATATAATTTATCATGTTGAATCTAACTCTAATGCAAATAGATAAAGATGAGTATTCATGTTTAACATTCTTATATGATGGAATGATGGTGGAATAACCTCCTTAACATGATCATAACCTTAATGTGTTAATTGGTGGTTATCACAGCCACATGGTTGATACTTTCTTATGATAAACATGTGCATTATGAATATGATGAGTGTTAATCATATCTAGATTCCTTGCATGTTGATGTAATAAAGGAATGTTCTTAATGTTAATATAACACTGCTATGATTGTTTATGAATATCTCCTAGCTCATTAATGCAATACTGTGCTGATCAAGTGTATTATATGTAAGTGATGTTGTTGAGACTTTTTATAAGGCATGGAAAGATAATGATGATCTTGTAGGGAATAATATGGTCTTAATGACCTTTGGGCATGGTTGAGCCCTGAATAAGGTGTAATCCTCTTGTGTTGATAAGGGTTGATACCCTATGATATTGTGAAAAGGATTTATATCTTGTGATAGTATGATGGTCTTAATGACCTTTGGGCATGGTTGATCCCTGAATGAGGTGTAATCCTCTTGTGTTGATAAGGGTTGATACCCTATGATATTGTGAAAAGGATTTATATCTTGTGATAGTATGATGACTTGTGTGGTCTCGTGAATGGCAAGTGAATAATACCATGTGATGATGAGATGAGAAATTATGTTTCAAATGTTTTATATCTTTTAAAATTTGTGATATTTATATGCTTGCTAGAAGTGAATTAGGTTGTATGTCCACTTGTTTGATGCAGCCTTAATCCACCCAATTGGCATAACTAATCAAGTAAAACTCCAATCATGTAGTGCCCTATGCCATAGATCCATCTTAGTGTCAGAACTTGCCATATGGTGAAATGAGTATTCCTAAGGGAAACTCAGAGTGCATATTGATGAGTATGTGGGGTGCTTGTCAACCTGAATTCAAGTGTTTAGGGAGGATGACAGCGATCATACCTAGCCCTTAGTTTGAGAACGGCTGCGATCGTGTCTCGATGATTTTATATGTGATGAGATTGGAGGACAATTGTGGTTATACCTCAGATGGTAGGGTATTCATACCCACCTCCTTTCACTAGTGTCGTGACCTGTACCAAGGACAGACTAGGCTGTAGCAGCTTAACCTTATGTGTCATTGTGGCAGACCCGTATTGACAGGGGGCAGAGAAGATCTTAGGAGTCCGACCCTTCCTAGATCTTGTATGACATTTATTGCGACCAAGCTGTGGTCATTTGGAACTTGAGTGGTATCCTCAAATTCCTCAGGGCTTAATAAAAGATGTAATACAATTGTGCAACATATTTGTTTACAATTATACACGATGTTTCACATTGGATGATAACCCTTGTTTGTTATCTTTACATAAAGACGATGCTTAGTGCAATTAAGAGATAGTAGATATACTTAGGTTGTGGATATGCTTAAAATTGTAGATGTGTACATACAATAGCCATGCTTATCTTGATAACTATATTGCTACTGTTGATCAAATCATGATGCTAGCTCTATCATGTTGTTAGTTATGTTTAGCATGCTAGCCATGCCTTTGTAACTAGAGATACATATACTGCTAATCATGCTTATTCAAATAGTTGTGCTTAAGTTGTTATCTCTTCTTATGATGTTGATATGTTCAACCTGTTAGACATGCTAATGTTGTTAGCTATGCTTATGTGGCTAGACTTATTTATAATGATAGAGATTCTATGTTACTAGACTTGCTCATGATGCTAGATATTCATATGCTAATGAATTTCTTATATTGTCAACAAGATAAAGGATGACAGTCTGGATAATGATGATAGTTATTATCTGCTCCTTTATGCATTTTGTTAATCATCAGTGCTGCTGAAATTATTTGTTATATCTGATTAAACTGCTTAAACTATTTAATTGCTTAAAAATGTTGTAATCAATAAACATTGTTGGAGGTTATATCTCTTCCTGGGACATGGGTCTCACCCTAATCAAAAGTGACGAAAACAAACATGTGGCAGCAAAGAGGATCTATAGTAATGAATCTTTGAGAAAGTTAATTAGATGTCTAGTGTGTCCTAGAGTCATCCCTGTACTCTTAGGTTTGGGCAGGAAAAGTTTGTATATGGTGTTTCAAACGAATCAGAATTTTATTAGCATGTTAATTCTTGTTTGTGTGGCATATAGAAATATTGTTATCATGTGTATATATGATGTGGCTATGGTGATAGAACAATTTGTATCAAATTCTTATCATAGTCTAGATAAAAGAAAGATGTTGGGCTTTGATGCAAATGCTTCTGAGCAGGTGTTGATGTTGAAATTGATTTTAATTTACCCATATTTTTGGGTATATGGTTAATTGGTGATTGATTGTGTTTTATGTTTTGAATAATCTCATTTATTGTAACAGGTTCTCACAAGTTGGTATCAGAGCTTTAGGTTCACTGAGTCTACAGGGACACTAGGACTTAGGACTAGGATGATGTTTAAGTAAGGAACAAGACATAAAAATATGGTGCATACTGCCTAATCTCAGTATTTGGGTGCCTTGGCCAGGTCTTCAATTATTGAAGAAAGGTAAGTATGGAACTCTTAGATTGTTATCTTTCTGATTACTCTGATCAAGTGGTCATTTTGAGACAATCTAAAGATCATAATGAATAAGAAATCATGGTATGAATATCTCAATCCTACCTTAAAGAAGATGAGAATTGCATCATTATCTATCAAAACTTGAATGTCTGGTAACTATAATAGAAAGATACAACACCATGAAATCTAAATCTGAATACAAATAAGGGAAAAAGGGGTTCTTGAAGATGTGATTCAAGAAGATAATAAAGTAAAAGACAGATAAGTCTATGCTTATAAATTTATTCAAGGTATGAAATCCACATAATATGGAGAGAACTCCAATGATAAGTATAAAATGAGAAGATAAATGAGAACAATGACGAAGGAATAAGGTGGAACCTGAGTTAATATCAGACCAACCTATGTGTGTAAGAAAGTGTTAATGTCAAATAAGCATGGCATTTGAAAGAAATTAAGGCAGATGATCCATGTTTAATGAAGAAAATGTGGAATATGATGATGATTTACCTGTTGTTAAGTGGTTGAAAAACATAATAAAATACGAGAACATACCCAAGTGTGATAAATAGTCATCAAGGAAGGAGTAATGAGACATGTTAATCATGATGATTTCTACGCTAATGGAAAGGAACCCAAAATGAAAAGGGTAAAATGATACATAAGAAGTTGTAACTTGCATAATGAAAATAGAATTGGTTACCTTTTTGCTAGTGACCCTTGAACAATGTTGCTATTATGTGGGAAGTGTGTTTCACTTTGTGTCTTTACTTTCTAGGGAAAAACTTTCAAGTGGATCATTGCCACTTAATAAGTGTGGATTGGCTGCAAACATGAGGGTGGATAGCTTATTATAGCATAAGGTTGCTTGGACTATGGTTCCAAGATCATAAAGTTTGTGATGAGTTTTCTTTTGAGCCTTCCAATAATTAGGAAGAATCCTCTTATATTTCTTGAAATTTATATGTTGGTAAAAGTAGATGAGATAAGGATGTGAGTTCCTTATAGAACATGATGTGGATACCAAGGTAATGAATCCTAGTATCCACGATGTATCAACAGTATGGGAAGTATGTGAAGGTTGGAGATGTTTACTAAGTGAACATATCAAGTATTTCTCCCCCTTAAAGATAGGGAGAGAGAGTTGATGATGACCCTGTAAATGTTGTTTGGAAGGAAAAACAAAAGTGATTCTATAATGTTGTGTATGGTTTAGTGATAGTTGGGCAAGACCACTATCAAGGATAGATGGTTTGTTGGTCAATAGATATGTGATACGTGTTCCTTTAAGATTAACCTATGATCAAATATCAATGCATACAATTTCTATTGGATGACATAATTCACATGACCATGATGATTTTAGAGTTATGTCCTTTAGACTAACCAATGTACACATAGAATTTATGAATAGGAGGAACAAAGTGTTCTAGTCATGTCATACAAGTTATATCAAGCTTTAAATGATGACATGTCAAAGTAGTTCAAATATAGTAAAAAAATATGATCAATATTTCTTCAAAAACCTTAGGGTTACCGAACCAGCAATAGCTACAAGACAAGTTGAACAAGAGTGAGATGGGGTTGATTAAGTGTCTTTATGGGATCATGATATGTCTTCTAAGTAGGTTGTGGAAATCCTAGTAAGGTGAAGATAATGTTGTTGTTTCATCCCTAAATAGGTTGACTAGGAATGATGTTTCCTTGTATGGAATGATCGGTGCCAGCATCAACATTTCTTTTGATGCTGAAAAAGAACTGACAAGTGTTCCAGTGTCAATGTATCTAGAAAAAAAAGGGATGGATACATCACTTTTTTTTATGCTTCAAGGAATGGTATGGGACACATGCCATGATTGGTAAAAGATAGTAAGTATGAATTTTGAGTAATGTGTTGATATGATAGATATAATTTTAGGATGATAGATAGAATTTAAAGTTGAACATTACTACTAGAGTTGTACAGATGACACAACAAGTTTCTACATTCCATATTGAGAATGTCTTCTTAGGTGGGAGTTTTTGTGCTGACCCAAGATGAGATATGTATGAATGATGTGACATCACCATGATATGCAAGTAACCATGTGAAGGTAATAGGATGAGGGGTAAAGGAAGTCCCCATCTATGTTTACCTTGGATTTCGGGGGGCGAAACCCCTATTAGGGGTTTATAGTTGTAAGGCCCCTAAACTTGCTTAATGAGTTGAATAAGTTTAATTATCATAATTGAATTCATATAACCCTAATATAACCATGTGATATGCTTTGAAATCATAAGACAAGCTTAAGTTTCAAATTTGGTCCAATGTGGACACTGTTTGAGCAAGTTATGCAATTTTATGCACATTTTGGACTTTTCTATAACTTACCCAACTGAGAGGTTTTATTTGTAATTTATCACTTGAATTATGTTCCTTGGATATTTTGTCATCATTCTTGATCTTTTTGATTGATGGGAAACCTTATTTAAACCTTGGTTTGAAGGTGTTTTCTCCAAGGGTATCTTAGGGTTTCCCCCTTCATGGATGAGCTACCTTTAGTAGCTATCATCTAATGAATTATTTGTTTTTCTTGGAAATTCAAGAAAGAAGGTATGAGCATGTCTTTATGGATGGTGGGGGAGCTGCTTGTGTGTGTGGTTGTATATTTTTAATAGTTTAAGGCCATGGACACTTGGAAAGGTACTAGAACTTCAACTTTTTCTTTTTCTTTATCATAAAGTTTCATATACTTATCCCTAAGAACCAAAAAGATCTATTTTCTCTCCACCACTTCCCTCCTGTCCACGGAATAAGAAAGAGGGGACCTTCTTGGAAAAAGAATCTAGGGTTGCAATTGACTTCCTTTTAGGGTTTAAAAAGCTTCCTTCTAGTGATGTTGACCTAAAAGAGTAAGAATCATCTTCTTTACTCCATTTATTTCTTTGTTATCCTTCCTCCTACCTTTCTCCAGGTCAGAACCTTGCTGTTCCATGGTATAAATTTCTCTAAAGCTCTAAAACCCTACCTTTCTTGCTCCTTATGCTTAGGGTTTTCTCATTCGATGAAGAAAGGTGCTAGATGGACGAGTTCACAGCTTATGATTGGATTTCTACCCTACTTGCTCAAGTTTTCTTCGTTTTGGGATTTCATATTCTCATTAGAGGCAAGTTTTTATAACTTTCTCCACATATATTGCTTACCATAAGCTTGCTAGCTCATGTTCTTGCTTGAAAATGATGATCCATGTACTAAAAAGCTATGCTTGACTTGGATATCGATTTTTATAATGTTCCCTACTCTGATTTCAGTTCTAGATGAACCTTTGATCATGTGTAAATTATTACTAAGGTATAATATTACTTGGATCAGGTTGGTTTGACAACCTATGATGCTAAGCACCTATCAACCAAAGGTCAATTTTAGGGTTTTAAGCTGATTTCTTCTATAAATCCATGACCCGATGATGGTACCATTGCAACAACCCTACGGTGTTGTCTTCATGACAAATTATGGTCGTGATCAAAGGTGTAAAATGATTGTGACTACCTATTGTCACCCCCTTACGTCAGGTTTTGTATCAATTAGAAGTTTAATGATCAACCATTAAGTACCCTACTGATGTTATCAATCAATGATGACATTAGCTTAATATTTGAGGATGATTAATGAATATAGTGATGATCTAACAACCTATGGTGACTTAATGGTCACTAATGATCGTGTATCAGGTCTCCAAAACCTATTTTGAGTTAATCATATAGTTGTAGCATCCATTAAGCCTTAGACCAATGGTTTCTTGGGTCACTTGATGCAATGGTCGAACCTATACTATAATTGATGGTTTTAATATATGAACTTGACCCAATGGTCAAGATCTAATGTTTATTCCTCCAATAAAGTGGAATGATGGCTAATGTAATATGTTGGTCCTAATAATGTGATTTAGATGGTTTCATTTATATGATCAACTTAAGGATCTTACTTGTTGACAATGGATGGCTTGTTTTAAATGAACAGTTCATTGTGGGTTTTACCCTACTCTCAATTGAACTTTTTGTGTTGTTAATTAAGGGATGTCTAGGGTTATATGGTGACTCTTTCTAGAGCATAAATCAAGGAATTCATTGGTGGTTTATCCAAGGTGTTTACTTATGTAAACATCCAATGGTCTTACCTTTTAAACAACCAATGGTTCTAGGGGACATTGTGGTATGGTGATATGGGTTGAAAGATGATGAAACAAATGGAGGGTTACCCTTAATTAGGTAGTCTTACCTATTAAATCGTATACATAGAAGGGATGATAATCATATTGTGTTGATATGTAACCCTAATGAGGTATAGTTTGTTATACCTAGATTTAATATAACTAAATGATGGTAATTGGGTATGAATAGTCCTTGAATGACTAATACAATCATGGAGTACTTTGTTACTGTTGTTGAAACCCTAGTATGCTATAACATGATGGTTACACCTTGATTTATGTGTGGGTTCATACTTGAGAATAGTATGGAATGTGATGGTGATGCTTCACCTTATGCATCCATGATCCAATGGGGATGTCGTGAGTTAGGGTTTGGGGTATAAGTGATGATTAGTAACATTGATATAATTTATCATGTTGAATCTAACTCTAATGCAAATAGATAAAGATGAGTATTCATGTTTAACATTCTTATATGATGAAATGATGGTGGAATAACCTCCTTAACATGATCATAACCTTAATGTGTTAATTGGTGGTTATCACAGCCACATGGTTGATACTTTCTTATGCTAAACATGTGCATTATGAATATGATGAGTGTTAATCATATCCAGATTCCTTACATGTTGATGTAATAAAGGAATGTTCTTAATGTTAATATAACCCTGCTATGATTGTTTATGAATATATCCTAGATCATTAATGCAATGTTGTGTTGATCTAGTGTATTATATGTAAGTGGTGTTGTTGAGCCTTGTTATAAGGCATGGAAAAATAATGATGAAGTTGCAGGGAATAGTATGGTCTTAATGACCTTTGGGCATGGTTGAGCCCTGAATGAGGCATAATCCTCTTGTGTTGATAAGGGTTTATACCCTGTGATATTGTGAAAAGGATTCATATCCTGCGATAGTATGATGGTCTTAATGACCTTTGGGCATGGTTGAGCCCTGAATGAGGTGTAATACTCTTTTGTTGTTAAGGGTTGATACTCTGTGATATTGTAAAAAGGATTTATATCTTGTGATAGTATGTAAAAGTGGGAATATCCTAACAAGTTAAATCAAACCCTAAAATGGATATACTAGGGTTAAGATGATGTGAACCTGATGATAGTATGTGATCTTGTTTTTATCAAGGTCTGACCTGAGATATAGATGACATGAGGAATATGTGGTCTAGATTATCTCCTAACCAAGGTACGCCATTACCTCTTACTTGGCTTATTATACAATATGCTTGGGTTATATGTGTAGTAGAATACTTGGCATATGATATTGGATGAAATGATTGTTCTTGAATGATATGTTGCTTGATTTTCCATATTTATGGCTATGAACACATGAAACATAAAATATATGATCCATCATTGATAGGATTAAACTCTTTGGTAGTACAGTGCATTGTAATGATCACAAACTCCTTGGGGTTAGATCATAAGGCCTAAAAACATCAAAGCCCTTGGTGGCAGATGTACGAGATATATAATGATCACAAACTCTTGTGGGGTAGATCATAAGGCCTAAAAACATCAAAGCCCTTGGTGGAAGATGTACGAGATATATGATGGAAAATGTGCCAAAAATATGTGTTCTCTTTTTTTAATGAACATCTTTGTGCAAGTATAAGCATTTTCTTATATTTCTTTATAACTACCAAGTATTAGTTTTATTGTATTGCCAAGATATGATGAGAGGTATATAAAAGACACATAGGCATACTCAGTACAATATTCTTGAATATTGTGCTGATGTGTCCCACATGTAATCTTTTGTTTAGGTTGTGGACATATGTTCCTGAAGATCCAAGATAGTTGAGAGTTGTGTGACGAGCTGATGTATAGGTGGACCTGTTGTCTTAAGATTTTTTTGTTTAGTGGTAGTATATGTATATGTAGAAGTTTTCTATTCAATATGTAATATCAAATATTGTAACAATTCATGTTGTAATTATATGTGGAATAGTGAACATGTGTTGTATGGTTTTATTATTATTCATGTACATGTGCTATTGTTGTTTCCTTCTGACTTCCTCTGATTTTCTTCTTCTTAGCCTAGTGTGGGGTGTTCAAATTGGGATTCTTACTGAGGTGAGGGTTTCAATTTGGATGTCACACATCATATTAAGTTTTAGAAAATTTGGGGACGTCACTTGCATGATACCATGCCAGATGAAGGATAATCCTTTATTCCTCATTTGAAAGTACTTATTTGAAGGATTCCCTCCCAATATCTACTTTGAAGGAATCCCTCTTCTTACCTTCATCATGGTAATCATCGATGAATTGAATTGGATTTTGTTGTTGTTCTTCAACCATTGTGAAGATAAAAAAATATAGGGGTGGGGGATGGATGGAGATGGTAAAAAACTAGATCAGGTTATTGGCGGATGGGATAGAAAATAACATCATCCTAACATTCCCATGAAAAGTTGTATAGATAAGAGGTATGTGCAATGTGACATCCAACTTACAAAAATAGGATTTACTTAAGCGGAAGCATTCGTTAACAGCGGAATTACTGAAAATCACTAAAAATTAAAACTTTTTACAAAGAGATCCAAACATAGGAAAATTCTTGCATCAGGAACCAATGTAATACATTTACAACCTGGTTCATAAGTACATGCCTTGTACCATCTCTTCTCGAGGATTACAAAAATTAATTGCCCTGTTAACACTGTATACAGGCAGTATAAAAACCTCGAGGCATCAAGCCAATATCTCAGGTCGATTATCAAAAGCATTAACTACTAACTCCGAGGACCTGAGAGTACAGAGATGACACAGAGGACTACTATCTATATGACTTGACAGACAGTATCTCCACCTGAGATCTCACTGTTGTCCCTGCTGTTGCTGTCTTTCCTCTACTGTAGGGATTTCTATTTCTTGTCCGCGTCCACCTAAAAATGTTGGATCCCACGGGGGTGAGACAATTGAAAATTGCCCCAGCGAGAGATATAACTCTCTGCCAAAACATTATTATTGCAGTTATTAAAGTAAAACTGAGTAGGGAAAATCTTATATATTTAACAGCAGATGGATCACTGTATGAATAAGTAAAGTAATCTCCTTTCCTAAGGAGGGCATTGCATCTATCCATGGTAGATTTGTAATTCATTCATCTACTTGCAATGAATGTAAAGAGATATAAATAACATCTATCAACTAGAGATGCATAAAAGAAATGTAACATCAGCCAATAAATTTATGTATTCAATCCTTAAGCAAACATGCTATACGGGTGATTACATTTTAAAATCACACTTATGCCCTCAGGAGATGAGGTATACCGCTCATACTCCAACCGACCGCTGCGAAGTCAAAATTGGTACCATACGAGGTCAATGGAAGAGCCGGCTTCCAAGACCTCCCACATCTCGGTCAGTACGAGATCATATGCATGACATCTTGTGTCTCTGCTACATAGCTTTCCAGGGTATACTGGCAACTTCACTATAGAGGCAGGGTCAACTACTCTCTCTTCGTGATCGAGAGATTTCATGTTTACCTCCATCGATCCGACATTAATATTATTGGGAGATGTGTACTGCATCTATCCCAATCATCGGGAGATTCGTGATACATACATCCCGGTACAAACAATGAAGGATTGATAGGTTTAATGTTTACCTTCCATCAATTCCCCCATTAGGACTTAAGGATATGTTCGCCCATCAACCCCCACATATTCAAAAATATGTGAACTCCAGGTTATGCTATGAAGCAACCTGTTTCACCATCACCAAAATACTGATGATGATGGATGTATGGTCAAGGCTCTACATGATATGATTTCACTTGATTAATTAAGTACATTATCATATTCTTTTAGCATCAAATCAAGTTCCCAAACATAACTTATTTAGACAAATGCTACAAAGAAACATGTATTATTTTCATCAAATCATTTCTCAATCGTTATAAGACATTGGGATCTCAGTCCCTCATTTTAATACTGGGAATTCTCATCCCTCAACCACATCATTACCATGCTTATCAAATCTGGGTATTTAAACCCTTAGTTCATCACTGAACATTGTTACAACTTGTTAGATAATTATTACCTCTAGGTCCTTAGACCGAGGTATACATGATACTTGTTACACAAGCATCTCACGTTGCTCACAAGGCCCATTAAGTGTCTTGTCACCTTTCACTAGGAAACAACTTATTCATATGACTTATAAAGTCCATGCACATTTTGTTACTTTTACTAAGCAACAACAACATATTGGCACACAAGGCCAATACACATCTTATTACCTCTTAGCACAATAACATATTGGCACATAAGGCCAATGCACATCTTATAAAACAAGAGTAACACCCTTATTCCCTTAATAGGGTTAGGGTTTACTATTCACATCAAATTCTAGTTTCTCATATCCCATTTCACATTGTTTAGGGTTTCATGTTCATATGGTCAATCCAATCCTAATATATTTCTCCACTCCTCTTGGAGCATCATTTGATATCACAAGTATTCACTCATGCCTCTTACTCTCATCATATATCATTAAGGATTATCAATACAAGGTATGAGATCATCTCTCTGTTGGTATATGTATGCCCGTAGAGCCATCCCAAGCGATTGCATGGAGTCGGATATTAATTAATCAATTAATGCGATTATTTGGTTAATTAATGAATTCCGAAATATTCTAATTAATCTACGAGCGTTTTAATTAACACAACGTTTCTGTTTACCGATGGGTTTAGGAAACCCTACTTCTCTTCTTATCCTATTTAAAGGAGGATAGACGGCCGATATCTATATAAGATATAGAGAGACGCTTTTAGGTTATTCTCACGTACAAAACCTAGCCTTCATCGTCCTTAGGAGAGAAAGGAGAGCAACGCGGCGCTAGCACGCCGCTGCAGAGACACGCTCCTTCCCGCCGGCTTGAGAAGCGCGACGTGGAGTTCCGTCCATCCGCGTGGACGAAGTAGAGACGCAGACGCCTTGACGCTTGCGTTCGGAGGACGTCAACGACCACCTGTACGTGCTACGAGCAACGTACGTCACTGCCGCAAAGGAGCATCGCCGGATCAACCTGCGACAGCGAACGGGAGAGAAGATCCGTCCGTGTTTGACAAGCAGCGTTGCACCGTCGTGCAGCGGGACATCGCCGGACTTGCTCCGCGATAAGGTATATCCCGCAAACCTATTTCCGAATACGCTGTTATCGACGAGATCCTGTTACGGGTTGCGTGGATTTATCGCTTCCGCCGCGCATGTTTTCTCCACAAATCCCAACAGTGGTATCAGAGCAGCGTCGATCTACGGCGTATTTGGATTCGTTTCGATATGATCGAATCGCTGTATACTGTTTTATGTTGCATACGATGCGAATTAAACCTGTTAATGTGCAAATCTAAACCTAATTCCACATACGCCGCAGGCTATTGTTTTTGACGTTTTGGACGGGGTCGACTGTGGAAAATAGTGATTTTCCTAAGTGCACGGAAGTAAAATTCCGTAGACCTTTCAGGGGCTCTGCCCCTGTGTACCCCGCATTGTCTGCGTGGGAGTCAAAATTCATTTAATGGGGAATGTCCCGCATTAAAAGTACTGCAATTTTAATATGTATATACGTATATGTAGATATACCTATGATAGCATACACGTCGCCTTTAAAATCTGTTTTATGTGGTGAGTGCATGCACGGTTATGGCCTAGTATCCCCTTTTGTGAATGTTGTGAATGGATGTGGATGTTGATCTTGTGGATATGGTTGTTTGTGAATGTTATGGATGTATAATCGTTGCATATGGATCCTTTGTATAATGTATTCGGCTTGCATGCCGAGCCTCATCTCTTATTTCAAAGTGTAATTAATTCTTTCTCTTTAATTTTGTAATCATATGATGTAATAAAGATAGGATTAGTTTTAGTCTTTGTAATCTTGATGTAAGGAGGCCACTTGAAGATCCAACTCCAAGGAGTGTCCATGGAGAAGCACCATGAAGATCTAATTCCAAGAAGCAACCTGAAGATCCCACTCCAAGGAGCGTCCATGGAGAAGCAACAAGAAGATCCCATTCCAAGAAGCAACTTGAAGTTCCAACCTCACGAAGCATCCATGAAGTTGTTCATTGTAATGTTGATCATTACATGCTTACAGGTTGATTCACAGGTGTTGCATGAGATGCATAAGACCATAGGTGGACCGTAATCCTTTGTTGCTCCAAAGGATTATAATAGTATGGCCATAACCGATGTATTTGTGTTTGTGATTGCATGTCTATCGTTTGTGGTTGTGGATATAGTAGTATATGATACGTACTATAAGTATGTGGTGTTTGGATATGTATATGTATTAATAAAACCCCTCAATTAATAATATTAAGTTTCAGTTGCCTTCCATAAAGCAACACACATGAAAAGCTTGATCGACTATGTGTGGGCACGCCTCCGCGTGGTACACTGTCTATCTCGTGGAAGTGTGAAGGTGGGTGTGTGGGTCTGCCTCCGCAGGGTGCACACTCATCGTGTTGGCTTATGGGTTGGACTTAACTAGGGAACCTTGATAGGATCAAGTACCTAGAGGCACACAGATGCATCATGGCAAGGAGTTGTGCATGATCATCTATCCAAGAGTTGCATATGATACAATTGGCAAAAGTTGCCTACCTTAGTATTTGGTCTTTGACGCCGGCGTTGGCTGGGCATTGATCCAATTATTTTGGGTCTTGGCTCACTAGAAGGTTGTGCGTTGCAATCTTCCGAGTTGATAGTGAGGGCTATCAATTTGAATAAAATAGTGGGAGCGTAATTAATTAAAGGCCTAATTAATATCGTTTATCAAATCTTTACAAGTCAAAATGTTTTGGACTAAATGCAAATTTTTTCTTTTGTAGAAATCAAATGGCAAACAACACTCACACGTTCTCGTTGCGATCGGTCCTTGAGAAGGACAAACTTACCGGAACCAACTTTCAAAACTGGTTTAGGACATTGAGAATTGTTCTCACACATGAGCGTAAGCTCTATGTCTTTGAAACACCAGAGCCAGAGGAGCCCGCCGTAAATGCGCCCAAGGCTGAAAAGGATGCTTACAAGAAGCACCTTGATGATGACGTGGATGTCAAGTGCCTAATGTTGTGCTCAATGAACTATGAGTTGCAAGAGAAACATGAGAACATGAATGTCATGGAGATGGTAACACATCTCAAGAACATGTATCAACATCAAGCAAGACAGGAGAGATATGATGTCTCAAAGGCGTTGTTCAAAAGCAAGATGAAAGAGGGAGACTCAGTTGGCACCCATATACTCACCTTGATTGGGTACGTGGAAAGCCTATCCAAGCTGGGATTTCCCCTAGGTCAAGAGTTGGCCACTGATGTGATTCTACAATCGTTGCCTGAATCATATAATCATTTTGTCATGAACTACAACATGAACAATTTTGACAAGCCGTTGTCAGAATTGTTGGGCATGTTGAGGACAGCCGAAGCACAGATGAAGAAAGACAAGCCCAAGTCTGTGATGATGATCAGCAAGACAAAGGGAAAGTCAAAAGGCAAAGGCAAGGCTAAGAAAAGTTCTAAAGCCGGGCAGAAGCCAAAGTCATCCGCGCTCAAAGCTAAAGGTGGGATCTCCAAAGAAGGCAGTTGTCACCATTGTCACCAGCCTGGACATTGGAAAAGAAACTGTCCTCTCTACCTGGAGGAACTAAGGAAGAAGAAGCAGGGGATAGAGATCTCCACTTCAGGTATATACATTATTGAGATAAACTTAAATACTTCTTCATCATGGGTACTGGATACCGGATGTGGATCTCACATATGTTCTAATATGCAGGATCTGATAAGAAGTAAGCCTTTACGAAAGGGCCAAGTCGAGCTGCGGGTCGCTAATGGAGCAAGAGTTGCTGCCACCGCAGTTGGAGTTATTAGTTTATCTTTGCCTACGGGCCTTGTAATAGAATTAGAGAATTGCTATTATGTACCTGCCATTAATAGAAATATTATTTCTATATCTTGTATGGACAAGAGTGGATTTGAATTTCACATTAAGAATGGAATTATTTCTATTTCTAAAGATGAGATCTTTTATGGAAATGCCCCTATGTCTTATGGCATCTACTTGTTAGAACTTGAGACTAGCATATATAACGTAAATACTAAAAGGCTAAAACTTGACAACTCAAACAAAACATTCTTATGGCATTGTCGTCTTGGGCACATAAACGAGAAGCGCATATCTAGACTCCATAAGGATGGTTATCTAGACTCTTTTGATTTTGAATCATTAGAGACATGTGAGGCATGTTTATTAGGGAATATGACCAAAACTCCTTTCACTGGACACAGTGAGAGAGCCAGTGATCTGCTAGGGCTCATACATACTGATGTATGTGGACCTCTTAGATCAAATGCTAGAGGAGGCTATCAATACTTCATTACCTTCACTGATGACCTCAGTAGGTATGGCTATGTATATCTTATGAAACACAAGTCAGAAACTCTTGAAATGTTCAAGACTTTCATGAATGAAGTAGAGAAGCAACTTGGTAAGAGTATTAAAGCACTCAGTTCAGATCGAGGTGGTGAATACTTAAGCCAAGAGTTTGAGGACCTTCTGAGAGACCGTGGTATTGTATCACAATGGACTCCACCTGGTACACCACAACATAATGGTGTGTCAGAAAGAAGGAATCGTACATTATTAGACATGGTACGATCAATGATGAGTTCAGCCGAACTTCCAATATCATTCTGGGGATATGCTCTTGAAACTGCAGCGTTTACACTTAACCGTGTACCTTCCAAATCGGTTCAAAAGACACCATATGAGATATGGAATGGGAATCGTCCCAATTTGTCTATGTTAAAGATTTGGGGATGTGAAGCTTATGTTAGGAAACAATTTCCTGAAAAGCTTGGACCCAAATCAGAAAAATGCTATTTTGTTGGATACCCCAAGGAAACTCGGGGATACTACTTCTACACACCAACTGACAACAAAGTGTTTGTTGCTAGGACTGCTGTATTTCTTGAAAAGGAATTTATTTCCAAAGGAATTAGTGGGAGGAATGTAGAGCTCGAAGTAGTTCGAGACCAACAAGAAAGCAGAGAACCTGAGGAGGTACATAAGGAACATGAGGACTCACAAGTTGTTGTGGAATTTCAAGTTCCAAATGTAACACAGGAACCTCGTAGGTCTAGTAGGACACGAACTGAGCCTGAGAGATTTGGATTTCTCGTGACTCAAGACAGTGACGAATTGGGCATAGCAAATGAGCCAACTTCCTATCTAGAAGCTACTAAGGGACCAGAATCTGAGAAATGGCTCAAAGCCATGAGATCTGAGATGGAATCCATGTACACCAACAAGGTATGGACCTTGGTGGATCCACCCGAAGGGGAAAGACCCATAGGGTGCAAGTGGGTCTTCAAGAAGAAGACTGACATGGATGGAAATGTTCAAACCTATAAAGGTAGATTGGTTGCGAAAGGATTCCGTCAAATTCAAGGTGTTGATTATGACGAGACCTTCTCACCAGTTGCCATGGTTAAATCCATCAGGATCATGCTTGCCATTGCAGCTTATCATGACTATGAGATTTGGCAGATGGATGTTAAAACAGCATTCCTTAATGGGAATTTACTCGAGGATGTGTACATGACACAACCTGAGGGTTTTATCGATCCAAAGGAAGCCAATAAAGTCTGTAAGCTACAAAGGTCAATCTATGGATTGAAGCAAGCATCTCGGAGCTGGAATCTACGTTTTGATGAAGTAGTCAAAAAGTTTGGCTTTAGTCAAAATGAAGATGAACCTTGTGTTTACAAAAGGGTTAGTGGGAGCACAGTCGTATTTCTCATATTGTATGTGGATGACATACTATTGATGGGAAATGACATCCCTACTCTTCAGACAGTAAAAGGTTGGCTAGGGAAGACTTTCTCTATGAAGGATTTAGGTGAAGCATCCTATATACTAGGGATCAAGATCTATAGAGATAGATCTAGAAGGCTTCTAGGCCTAAGCCAGAGCACATACATTGACAAGGTGCTAAAGAGGTTTAGCATGGAGGGTTCTAAGAGAGGTAACTTGCCCATGTCCCATGGGGTTACAATCTCTAAATCCCAATGTCCTAGTTCATGTGATGAACGAGCACGCATGAGTAAGATTCCATATGCATCAGCAATTGGATCTATCATGTACGCGATGTTATGTACTCGTCCTGATGTGTCGTATGCTTTGAGTATGACGAGCCGATATCAGTCAGATCCAGGTGAATGTCACTGGACAGCCGTAAAGAACATCCTAAAGTACTTGAGAAGAACTAAGGATCAATTCTTGGTATACGGTGGTGAGGAAGAGCTCGTGGTAAAGGGTTACACCGATGCTAGCTTCCAAACTGACAAAAATGACTACAGATCGCAATCTGGATTTGTGTTTTGCCTGAATAACGGAGCTGTGAGCTGGAAGAGTTCCAAGCAAGAGACGGTTGCGGATTCTACAACAGAGGCCGAATATATTGCCGCATCTAATGCTGCAAAGGAAGCTGTGTGGATCAAGAAGTTCATTTCTGAACTTGGAGTGGTTCCAAGCGCTAGTGATGCAATTGAGTTGTTTTGTGACAACAATGGAGCAATTGCACAAGCTAAAGAACCAAGATCGCACCAACGTTCCAAACATATTCTACGGCGGTTCCATCTCATACGAGAGATCGTACAACGAGGAGATGTGAAGATTTGCAGAGTACCTACAGAAAGCAATGTGGCTGACCCGCTCACAAAAGCACTTTCACAGCAGAAACATGATGGGCATGTTCGATCACTTGGATTGAGATTCATGGGTGATTGGGTATAAGTGCAAGTGGGAATCTGTTGGTATGTATGCCCATAGAGACTATCATTCGATGATTGTAATGGGATACTATGTAAACGATTTGTAATACTATATTGATCATATCAATAAAGGCAAGTTTCCAATCTATATGTTTGTGTTTTATATTGTGAGATGACCATAAAACTTATAGATGTCTATAGAATAATATACTCAATGACCTATGTCTTCGGGTTGATGACCTGAACAGTGAGATCATATGTATGCTAAGAGTATGTATTCTTGTTTTGTCCCTAATCGGTTGTTATTGTGGAAATATCCATAGACATCAATAACACATAAGATTAGAATGTATGTTGGTTGATGGAAGAATCTCATTATCCATGATATGGAGATATCAAACCAAATACATAGATACTTGTTAGAGAACAGTGTATCGGATAGACCCACCTTGAGAGTGACACATGGATACCATGATTGGTAGTTAGAGTCACATCTCATAATGATGGTGGTGATTGTGGTTCTTAGACCTGAAGTCACTACACTTATCACATGACGTTTGGTGTACTTTGACATCATCCATCGTGGTCCTGAATAAGGATTGCTATAAAGATGGTGCTTGGGTGCACTGTGACACATGGGGATGACTGTGAGTGATGTAGATGGAATTTGTCCTTCCTACGGGAGTTTGATATTCCGGCCACTTGATAAGCGAGACTGAGAAATGCATGGCCATGCTGATGTGAGTCAATATGTGATATTGAGCTTACATATATCTCAGACAGTCTGCTCTAGTTCAAGGAACATGGATTGAACATTGAAGAGGATAACAATTCCATGACTTGAGTTCAATCCGGATATCAGCGACAAAGGAACTGTACAATCACTGTAACACCAGTCATGTATGATAGGTTAAGTTGTTCTCCAACTTCTCCAATTACTTGGGTAGCAATGAAGTCTTGCTAGATACCAATCATTGCTTGTGAAATCATAATATGATTATGGATATCACTGTCAACGTAATTTGGAGCCTACCGGGTCACACGCACAGGATGTGTTGGAATAGGAGTATAATTGTGGATTTGATTGAAATTGCTTCGAATCACATTGATTACTAAAATGTTTATGTAATCGATTAGAATAATATTGGAGTGACTGGCTCTAAGTGCAAGTGGGAGTCTGTTGGTATATGTATGCCCGTAGAGCCATCCCAAGCGATTGCATGGAGTCGGATATTAATTAATCAATTAATGCGATTATTTGGTTAATTAATGAATTCCGAAATATTCTAATTAATCTACGAGCGTTTTAATTAACGCAACGTTTCTGTTTACCGATGGGTTTAGGAAACCCTACTTCTCTTCTTATCCTATTTAAAGGAGGATAGACGGCCGATATCTATATAAGATATAGAGAGACGCTTTTAGGTTATTCTCACGTACAAAACCTAGCCGTCGTCGTCCTTAGGAGAGAAAGGAGAGCAACGCGGCGCTAGGACGCCGCTGCAGAGACACGCTCCTTCCCGCCGGCTTGAGAAGCGCGACGTGGAGTTCCGTCCATCCGCGTGGACGAAGTAGAGACGCAGATGCCTTGACGCCTGCGTTCGGAGGACGTCAACGACCACCTGTACGTGCTGCGAGCAACGTACGTCACTGCCGCAAAGGAGCATCGCCGGATCAACCTGCGACAGCGAACGGGAGAGAAGATCCGTCCGTGTTTGACAAGCAGCGTTGCACCGTCGTGCAGCGGGACATCGCCGGACTTGCTCCGCGATAAGGTATATCCCGCAAACCTATTTCCGAATACGCTGTTATCGACGAGATCCTGTTACAGGTTGCGTGGATTTATCGCTTCCGCCGCGCATGTTTTCTCCACAAATCCCAACACTCTCATCCTTACCATGGTATGATTATATCATACTCCTTATCTTGACTTAACCCCTTTTTCAAGATATATATTAGCCTATACTTATCAAAGTATATCAACCCTGAAATACTAAATGTGATATCTTGTCAATTCTTGATGTTTCATTTTCTTTATTACTTTTAACTTACTTGAGCTTATCAACTTATCTTGTATTAAGGTATTTCCCCATCTTAATACTTTCATCCTCTAACCTATCAATTTTATCATAAAGTGCATAGGTCACACATAAGAATTGTCCAACTATCTTCAATGATATGGACTCATTTCGTGTTAAGGCATTGCTTACTATAAGGTTGCCTATAATCAATCACTTTAGGTATTTCCCTTATCAGTGTAATAGTCACCATTCCATTATTAGGATTAGGGTCTCCCAAACCATCACCCTTTATTAGGGTTTAGGGTTTCACATACTACCATCCTTCCTTAGGATTAGGATCGCATATAGCATCACCCTACATTAGGGTTTCATATCACATTGCCCATAATTAGAGTTTACTATTCATTACAAATAAGGTTGTCTCATGGCATCTCCCTTAATTAGGGTTTCTCATGGAATCACCCTCAATTAGGGTTTCTCATGGAATCACCCTCAATTAGGGTTTCTCATGGAATCACCCTCAATTAGGGTTTCTCATGGAATCACCCTCAATTAGGGTTTCATGATCTCTTCATTAAGGATTGTTCCCTAATTAAACATTCATTTATGTTGAAAATGTTGAGGCTTAACCACTACATGGTTATCATTCATGTAGGAAGTCCTCTCTCTCATCCTCTATAAGATGATACTTATTTTAGACTTGATTAGATTAGGTCAATTCAATTTGAATGAAGGTTGACACAATGTATTATATCATTACTTCCATAATCATTAAAGATTAATCATTCAAAAGATACCAATCACCCTATCTTATTAAGGGTACAATTACTATAATCACCCTTGCTTTACATCATGTAATGATCAATTAAACAATTGACCTTTAATCACCTTAAGTGTCCATACGGTTTTTGTTTATTACTTTCAAACGGTCTTGGTCACTTAGACCCCAAACGGTCTTGACCAACCAGACCTCAAACGGTCTTACTTGAAATACCTCCAAATGGTCTAAGACCGTTTAGACCTCCAAACGGTCTTGATCAAACGTTTTGAAACTGTTTAGCAAAGTTGGTGCTTGAAACCGTTTAGTACAAAGATACTTGGGATCGTTTGAGTCTCAATTGGTTTGGGATCGTTTGGTCCCAAATGGTCTTGAGACCATTTGGACTGAAATGGTCTTGAGACCGTTTGGTCCAAACCTCCTCAAAATCGATTGGACAAAAAATGGTCTCAACCACTCATATTGATTTAGGGTTTCCAAGATTCATTCCCTCATCAATTGAATCCTTGTAATTTCTCCTCAATTGAACGTAAGCACCATACTTAAATTGAGCTTAATGAATCATTTTTCAATGGATTAAACTTTCAATTGATCATTAATTAGGGTTTGGATCATTAGATTGATCAACAATTGAACTATTGATTGCATTACCATTTGCTATCTCTGGACCTTTAAATGCTCAACCATACTCAACCCTAGACCTCCAACCGGTCTTGGTTGACCTCCAAACGGTCTTGAGACTATTTAGGTGATCTCCAAATGGTCTTGAGACCGTTTGGGTTAATCAACCCAAAGATTTAATTCACTCAATTGCAAATTCAGCACTTAACCCGATTAGGGTTTCTTAATTGGATGATTGTCCATATATTGATTCAATCAATTAGAACCATTAGATCCTCATCCAAAATGTACTAGGGTCCTATCCTCAAATGGTCAACCCTTCCAAACGATCAACCTTTCTAAATGGTTTGGTATTCAAAACTCTAAACGGTTTGCAAACCGTTTAGTCTCCAAACAGTTTGGTGAAACCGTTTGGACTAAGGTCTTAAAACATTATGCAAAGGAATCTTGTTGGAATAGGTGCCTAAGATGATTTCATCATCATATACCTTCGTTCATTCAAAATCTACTGCCATTTTCATGGTAATTACAACAATGGATCAAGGGAATTTCAAATAGTACAAAACGTTCAACAAATAATGGAGATTTGAATGCAATAACAATATTTAAGGGTTTGAGTTATATAAACCACATCCAATTGAGATCCAAAGCTTCAATATAACGTCAAAAATGGTGGATGCAACTCCTTTCACTATTCCAAGGCTCGTCCTCAACCTTTGAGTGAAAAGGAATGGTTAGAATTGAAGATGGGATCGAGATAAGAAGAAATCATGCATTTATTTTCAATTTCCACCATGGAATCATGGTGAAAGAAGGTCAAGAAGCTTACCAACAGGTTTGGGGTCGTCCTCCTGTTTCTCCTAGCTCCCTTGGTCGTTTTTGAAAGCAATAAGTGAAAGTGGATTCGAAATTACCCCTTCACCTCATGGATAAAGGAGCATATATATGAATTTGATTGAAAATTCATTTAAGAGAGAGAAAGTAGGAATTATCTCCTCATTTCCTTGCCACTTTCCCCCTTTTATTCCTTAGGGACGAGGCTATCATATTTTCCTCTTATTCCTCTCAATTATCCATGATTTAAAGAAAAGAAAATTAAGCACCTTAACCCTTATAATACTAATATCCATAAGTGAGTGGATATTTCTTTTTCTTAATATAATATGAGAGAGTTATCCACTTCCTTTGGATATTTTCATGCCTTTGCAAAGCACATGGTCGTTCATTCTCTTGAAATTTCATCCCTCACCTTTTGGTTAAAGGGCTCTTCCATTAATATATTTACTTTTGCATTAAATTGAATTAGGGTTTCAATTAGGTTAAATCTTGATTATTTTGATATCAAGATTCTCTCTCCTTCAAAGGGATACAAATGAGATGCCCCTCTCATTTTATTTTCTCTTACATGATTCCAAGAAAAATTAGGGACTATTTTGAAGTGGTAATTTTCATATTGAACCCTAGGTTTTTGGGTAAATTGCACATTACACCAAAGCTGGGTTTTAATGCACAGACATTGCTTTATCAACTCTTTCTTGGTACTCTGGCTTTCTCAAGCCATACCTCTGCATCATATTCATTCTAATGATGCTTCAACACATGAGGAACATTTATTCATGTAACATTTGCAAGTTAACCCTTCAACTTGGGTAATTTGCACTTTAGTCCAAAATAAGCAAACATTGCTTCAACATTATTCAAACAGGACCAAAATTGAAACATAGGTTCCTCTTGGGCCTTAATTACTTTTCAAAATATAAAATTAAGGATCTAATTAACTTTCTTAAGCAAAACTCCCAGGGTTAATACATAACCCAGGTCAGGGATGTTACAAATTCTAAACCCCTAACAAGGATTTCGTCCCCGAAATCCCAGATAAAGAAAGACATATATTATTCGTTCATCATACTATTTAGTCTCCACATAACATATCATTGTTATGGAGGCACCATAAAACTTTGATCAACACAAAGTTTTTTTCTACACAAGATTCTAATAGAATCAATTTCATATGACATACACTCCAATGTCCTTTTATTATTGACTGTGGAATTAATTCTGTGTCAGGTAATACTTTTTCTTAATTCACAGTTTCATGTGACAGATTCTTGTTTCTGAGGAGTCTTCCATGCTCCTTATTTAATTCAGCATTTCACTTTCATGATCACAATTATATCATGTCACCCATTTGGGACTATAAATCTTTCCATATCTTGATTGTACCATTTCCCTTGGTAACACAATACTAGATTTCCTTATTACTTGTACTAATTATCTTATTAGTTGTACATTCTCTTATCATAAGGAAAGGTTACTTATCAATTAAGAATTTATCTTAAAGATATCTTTACTTGTTATGTTTATGCAAAGCATAAACCCCTAACATATGATGTTCATATTATTTTATGTGTAATTAAACTGATTTCATGGTTGACCATTCCAGGTGGCCAGCATAAACCATTTGATATTTTTTAGGTACCAGAATCTCTTACCTTGGTATCTATCACATGTGTTGAAAACACATCACATATTCATCTTCTTTTCATCTTTGGACATTACTTGTTACATATATATTTACCTTGGAACCAAGGTCCAAGATAAACTGATACTTTTCTAAGTATCCATCACATTAACATTTTTATCTTATGCACAACAAGTATCTTAAGACTTACTTGATTGCCATGTCCCCGAAAGGAAAGAAAACAAGGGATCATATTCTTTTTATTATTTCATGAATTTTCAACTATTCATGAATCATTTACTCTTTGTCTCATCCTAGGTTCCTTGCCCTCAACATAGGAATTTATAAGGATGTCTACATAACATTATTCCTTTCTTTGTTATTATCTAACATGTTAGGATATGATACATTTTTCTATTCCATATTTCTAATTTCATGATACTCATTAGATTATCTCAGAATGACTACTTGATCAGAGCAATAAAAAAGATAACAATCTAAGAGTTTCCATACTTACTTTATCGTCAATAGTTGTATACCTAGCCAGGGTATATAAATACTGAGATTAAGTAGTATGCACTTTGTATACTATCACATTCCTTCCTTTTTATATTATCACAAGCATAAGATTTAACATTCTTGGATTTTATCCAGACATCTCTTCTATACCTCATCCTTTTTATAGAGGTAAGAACAATATAACACATCTATAATGTTACTGTAGAATATAAGTCCTCATAGGACCATTCAAAGAAAACTCAATCAATTACTTTCTCAATTTAACCCAGGAAACCATAAAAAGACATATTAGAATGACATTATTTTGTCTGACCTGTTTTATTTCACAGTTATCTGCTACCTCAGGTTGATTCTTTTCATAGAACCTTGCCTGGGACGTTTGTCCACGTCCTCAAATGATAAAGCTAGACCACTGCTTATGAGAGTCCTGCTGACTCTGCCTCAGGGGTTGATTCACCATAGCATCTCAGGCTGAGAAATTTCTTGCCAGATGTCCTACCTGTCTACATTGGTAGAAAATGATGGGCTTTAGATGTGGTCTAGATGGTTCTTTACCCTTTCCAAGTAGCCATTGCCTTGGTCCACTAGGCTCTGGTTGTATTGGTGGTACCAAAAACTTTTTCTTTTTAGAACTACTAGGCCTATGTTCCTGAGTTTGGTTAGGCCTTTCTCAATTCTTCCCTTAATTTCTTTCTCTAGACAATACCTTCTGATATGTCCAGGCTTCCTACACTTGTGACAGATCTTAATTTCTGGTTGTATCCTATTCCTTCCATTACTATATATTGATTCAACAGGCTGAGGTTGAGCACATATTCGGTCTAAATCCAGAATTTCATCATTGGGGGCTGGTAATCTGGGTTGCATTGCTAATACCCAGTCCACTATACGCATCACAATTGTCCTAAATTTCCCAATAATGATATCAAAGGAATGATTTCCTATCACAATTAGATCATTTTGGGGATTCTCAGGCAGTCGTTCTTCTCTCACATGATCCCATACACCTCTTCTTAGTGCAGCATTGCTTCGTTCTGTAGCAATTTCCTCATGTGACCCAGCCATCTTCAAGTTCTTCTTCTCCTATATGAGCAGAAGACACTATCAGATACACTAGAAGACAGTAGAACAAACTCTACTACCTTAATCCTATGTCTCTGTAGACTCAGCGAACCTGGAGCTCTGATACCACTTAATTGTGACATCCAACTTACAAAAATAGGATTTACTTCAATGGAAGCATTCATTAACAGTGGAATTACTGAAAATCACTAAAAATTAAAACTTTTTACAAAGAGATCCAAACATAGGAAAATTCTTGCATCAGGAACCAATGTAATACATTTACAACCTGGTTCATAAGTACATGCCTTGTACCATCTCTTCTCGAGGATTAAAAACATTAACTGCCGTGTTAACACTATATACAGGCAGTATAAAAACCTCGAGGCATCAAGCCAAAATCTCAGATCGATTATCAAAAGCATTAACTACTAACTCCGAGAACCTGAGAGTACAGAGACGACACATATGACTACTATCTATATGACTTGACAGAAAATATCTCCACCTGAGATCTCACTACTGTCCCTGCTGTTGTTGTCTTTCCTCTGTTGTAGGGATTTCTATTTCTTGTCTGCGTCCACCTAAAAATGTTGGATCCCACGGGGGTGAGACAATTGAAAATTGCCCCAGCAAGAGATATAACTCTCCGCCAAAACATTATTATTGCAGTTATTAAAATAAAACTGAGCAGGGAAAATCTTATATATTTAACAGCAGATGGATCACTATATGAACAAGTAAAGTAATCTCCTTTCCTAAGGAGGACATTGCATCTATCCATGGTAGAGTTGTAATTCATTCATCTACTTGCAATGAATGTAAAGAGATATAAATAGCATCTATCAACTAGAGATGCATAAAAGAAATGTAACATCAGCCAGTGAATTTTCATATTCAATCCTTAAGAAAACATGTTATACGGATGATTACATTTTACAATCACTCATTCCCTAAGGAGATGAGGTATACCGCTCATACTCCAACCGACCACTTCGAAGTCAAAATCGGTACCATACAAGGTCAATGGAAGAGCCGTCTTCCAAGACCTCCTACATCTCAGTCAGTACGAGATCACATGCAAGACATCTTGTGTCTCTGCTGCATAGCTTTCCAGGGTATACTAGCAACTTTTCTATAGAGGCAGGGTCAGCTGCTCTCTCTTCGCGATCAAGAGATTTCATGTTTACCTCCATCAATCTGGCATTAATATTATTAGGAGATGTGTACTGCATCTATCCCAATCATCGGGAGATTTGTGATACATCCATCTTGGTACAAACAATGAAGGATTGAGAGGTTTAATGTTTACCTTCCATCAATTCCCCCATTAGGACATAAGGATATGTTCGCCCATCAACCCCCGCATATTAAAAAATATGCGAACTCTAGGTTATGCCGTGGAGCAACTTGTTTCACCATCACTAAAATAATGACGATGATGGATCTATGGTCATGGCTCTACATGATATGATTTCACTTGATTAATTAAGTATATTATCATATTCTTTTAGCATCAAATCAAGTTCTCAAACATAACTTATTCAGACAAATGCTACAAAGAAACATGTACTATTTTCATCAATCATTTCTCAGTCTTCATAAGACATTGGGATCTCAGTCCCTCATTTTAATACTGGAAATTTTCATCCCTCAACCACATCATTACCATGCTTATCAAATCTGGGTATTTAAACCCTTAGTTCATCATTGAACACTGTTACCACTTGTTAGGTAACTATTACCTCTAGGTCCTCAGACTGAGGTATACATGATACTTATTACACAAGCATCTCACGTGGCTCACAAGGCCCATTAAGTGTCTTGTCTCCTTTCACTAGGCAACAACTTATTCATATGACTTATAAAGTCCATGCACATTTTGTTACTTTTACTAAGCAACAACAACATATTGGCACACAAGGCCAATACACATCTTATTACCTCTTACTTAGCACAATAACATATTGGCACATAAGGCCAATGCACATCTTATAAAACAAGAGTAACACCCTTATTCCCTTAATAGGGTTAGGGTTTACTATTCACATCAAATTCTAGTTTCTCATATCCAATTTCACATTGTTTAGGGTTTCACGTTCATATGGTCAATCCAATCCTAATATATTGCTCCACTCCTCTTGGAGCATCATTTGATATCACAAGTATTCACTCATGCCTCTTACTCTCATCATATATCATTAAGGATTATCAATAAAAGGTATGAGATCATCTCTCATCCTTACCATGGTATGATTATATCATACTCCTTATCTTGACTTAACCCCTTTTTCAAGATATATATTAGCCTATACTTATCAAAGTATATCAACCCTAAAATACTAAATGTGATATCTTGTCAATTCTTGATGTTTCATTTTCTTTATTACTTTTAACTTACTTGAGCTTATCAACTTATCTTATATTAAGGTATTTCCCCATCTTAATACTTTCATCCTATAACCTATCACTTTTATCATAAAGTGCATAGGTCACACATAAGAATTGTCCAACTATCTTCAATGATATGGACTCATTTCGGGTTAAGGCATTGCTTACTATAAGGTTGCCTATAATGAATCACTTTAGGTATTTCCCTTATCAGTGTAATAGTCACCATTTCATTATTAGGATTAGGGTCTCCCATACCATCACCCTTTATTAGGGTTTAGGGTTTCACATACTATCATCCTTCCTTAGGGTTAGGATTGCATATAGCATCACCCTACATTAGGGTTTCATATCACATTGCCCATAATTAGAGTTTACTATTCATTCCAAATAAGGTTCTCTCATGGCATCTCCCTCAATTAGGGTTTCGCATGGAATCACCCTCAATTAGGGTTTCTCATGGAATCACCCTCAATTAGGGTTTCATGATCTCTTAATTAAGGATCGTTCCCTAATTGCACATTCATTTATGTTGAAAATGTTGAGGCTTAACCACTACATGGTTATCATTCATGTAGGAAGTCCTCTCTCTCTCATCCTCTATAAGATGATACTTATTTCGGACTTGATTAGATTAGGTCAACTCAACTTGAATGAAGGTTGACACAATGTATTATATCATTACTTCCATAATCTTTAAAGATTAATCATTCAAAAGATACTAATCACCCTATCTTATTAAGGGTACAATTACTATAATCACCCTTGCTTTACATCATGTAATGATCAATTAAACAATTGGCCTTTAATCACCTTAAGTGTCCATATGGTTTTGGTTAATTACTTTCAAACAGTCTTGGTCACTTAGACCCCAAACGGTCTTGACCAACCAGACCTCAAACGGTCTTACTTGAAATACCTCCAAACGGTCTAAGACCGTTTAGACCTCCAAACGGTCTTGATCAAACATTTTGAAACTATTTAGCAAAGTTTTTGCTTGAAACCATTTAGTACAAAGATACTTGGTATTGTTTGAGTCTCAATTGGTTTGGGATCGTTTGGTCCCAAACGGTCTTGAGATCGTTTGGTCCAAACCTCCTCAAAACCGATTGGACCAAAAATGGTCTCAACCACTCATATTGATTTAGGGTTTCTAAGATTGATTCCCTCATCAATTGAATCCATGTAATTTCTCCTCAATTGAACCTAAGCACCATACTTCAATTGAGCTTAATGAATCATTTTTCAATTTATTAAACTTTTAATTGACCATCAATTAGGGTTTGGATCATTAGATTGATCAACAATTGAACTATTGATTACATTACCATTTGCTATCTATGGACCTTCAAATTCTCATCCATACTCAACCCTAGACATCCAAACGGTTTTGGTTGACCTCCAAACGGTCTTGAGACCATTTGGATGATCTCCAAATGGTCTTGAGACCGTTTGGGTTAATCAACCCAAAGATTTAATTCACTCAATTGCAAATTCAGCACTTAACCCGATTAGGGTTTCTTAATTGGATGATTGTCCATATATTGATTCAATCAATTGGAACCATTAGATCCTCATCCAACATGTACTAGGGTCCTATCCTCAAATTGTCAACCCATCCAAAAGGTCAACCTTTCTAAATGGTTTGGGATTCAAAACTCTAAACGGTTTGCAACCCGTTTAGTCTCCAAACCGTTTGGTGAAACCATTTGGACTAAGGTCTTAAAACCGTATGCAAGGGAATCTTGTTGGAATATGTGCCTAAGATGATGTCATCATTATCTACCTTCGTTCATTCAAAAGCTACTGCCGTTTTCATGGTAATTACAGCAATGAATCAAGGGAATTTCAAATAGAACAAAACGTTCAACAAATAATGGAGATTTGAATGCAATAATAATATTTAAGGGTTTGAGTTATATAACCCGCCTCCAGTTGAGCTCCAAAGCTTCAATCTCACGTCAACAATGGTGGATTTAACTCCTTTCACTATTCCAAGGCTCGTCCTCAAGCTTTGAGTGAAAAGGAGTGGTTAGAATTGAAGATGGGATCGAGATAAGAAGTCATGCATTGATTTTCAATTTCCACCATGGAATCAAGGTGAAAGAAGGTCAAGAAGCTTACCAACAGGTTGGGGGTCGTCCTCCTGTTTCTCCTAGCTCCCTTGGTCATTTTTTCAAGCAAGAGGTGAAAGTGGATTCGAAATTACCCCTTCACCTCATCGATAAAGGAGCATATATATGAATTTTATTAAAAATTCATTTAAGAGAGAGAAAGTAGGAATTATCTCCTCAATTTCCTTGCCACTTGCCCCCTTATCTTCCTTAGGGACGAGTCTATCCTCTTTGCCTCTTATTCCTCTCAATTATCCATGATTTAAAGAAAAGCAAATTAAGCACCTTAACCCTTATAATACTAATATCCATAAGTGAGTGGATATTTCTTTTTCTTATTATAATGTGAGAGAGTTATCCACTTCCTTTGGATATTTTCGTGCCTTTACAAGGCACATGGTCGTCCATTCTCTTGAAAATTCATCCCTCTCCTTTTGGTTAAAGGGATCTTCAATTAATATATTTACTTTTGCATTAAATTGAATTAGGGTTTCAATTAGGTTAAATCTTGATTATTTTAATATCAAGATTCTCTCTCCTTCAAAGGGATACAAATGAGATGCCCCTATAATTTTATTTGCTCTTACATGATTCCAAGAAACATTAGGGACTATTTTGAAGTGGTAATTTTCATATTGAACCTTAGGTTTTTGGGTAAATTGCACATTATACCAAAATTGGGTTTTAATGCTCATACATTGCTTTATCAACTCTTTCTTGGTACTCAGGCTTTCTCAAGCCATACATATGCATAATATTCATTCTCATGATGCTTCAACACATGAGAAACATTTAACCATGTAACATTTGCAAGTTAACCCTTCAACTTGGGTAATTTGCACTTTAGTCCAAAATAAGCAAACATTGCTTCAACATTATTCAAACAAGACCAAAATTGAAACATAGGTTCCTCTTGGGCCTTAATTACTTTTAACAAGATAAAATTAAGGATCTAATTAACTTTCTTAAGAAAAACTCCCAGGGTTAAGGCATAACCCAGGTCAGGGATGTTACATGTAACATGCATTTATGAATGTTGATAGGTACTTGAGTAGCGAATATTGACACGTGTTGCTTGTCTCGATTTGGTCTTGGCGGGGGCAGGAGGCGACACTAGCACTACTATAGAAAATGCTTTTTATAATGTGTAAAACACAACAGTTCTACTGATTGAGTTGTAGTTAGCATATGCATTACAACAACTCTATTTGTGCGTTGTTTATTGTATATATATACAACACAAGTTATATACAACATATCAAACTCATTGTAGTACATGTCATACTACACCAGGTGTTAAACTGTTGTAATAGACTATAATTATACAACATACTCAAACCCGTTGTAAAAGACCATAATTATGCACCATGCTCTATCATGTTGTAGTAATCATGTATGATAACTTGTTGTAATAAACCATAATTACACAACATAATCAACCGGTTGTAATATACCATAATCACACAACATGCTTTCACCTATTTTAGTAGTTACAAGTTGTAATAGACCACATTCAAACAACAGATGTATACACAACTTGTGGTATATGTACAACAAAGAATGCATGTGGACCATATAAAGAAATTGGTTCAGCAGTTTGAGTTGTGCTTTACTTTTGTGTGGTCTCAAGTTTGAAACTGATGTCTAGGTGTATTTTCCTTTTTTCGGCAACATGTTGTATAAAACAACACTATTAGAATGGGTGTGTTCAGTGGATTACAACATACATTGGCTGTTGTATAAAACATATATCTTACAACATGTGAAACACTTGTTGTATAAAGAACCCCCCATAAGACCACACCATCTAATACAACCATTGAAACTTGTTGTAAAATGGAAAATTGATTATTTAGTAGTGTGGGTAATGAATAAATTATGAGAATATTAGATGTGTAGTGTAATAATAATGGTTACTTGTCAAGAAAAAACAATAGATCGAGATAAGGTACATTGGTTAGTAGTGAATTGGGTACTAGTTGTTCAATCTCACTAATTCTGGTTATATACTAACGTACAGATTAGACACTCATGCCAAAGAATGTTTATTAGACATTACAAAAATATGGATACATGAGTCATCACAATCTAGTTATGGATCATAAATGGTTTCTCGTGGCAGCGAATTCTTGTTAGTTGTAAAGTTCAATCTGATTATTCATGTTAGATACTAGTTGGTCGATCTCATGAATGCAGATTAAATATCAAAGTCTAGACTAGACACTTGAGACAAAGAACACTTATTAGATGTTAGGTAAAAATGGGTACACGAGCCATTACAACCTATTATGGATCATTGATGGTACTTGTAGCACCCCACTTTTTGAATACACAAATATCACTGAGCGGAAGCACTTTCCTCAATAGGGGTGTCACATAAATGATAATATTTGCAATTTGAATAAATGAAACACTTGCATTGATTGAAATCCAATTCATACATAGATAAAGAATAGGAAAACTACATCAAAATTCATCTAATCTACTTTGATGATAAGACTATGCATAATATACATGATATCTAAGATTTGGATCATCTTGGTAAATGAACCCCACTAGGTCTTTTCTTCTTGAAGATTCCTCAAGATATTCCTTGCATGTCAAAAACTTCTTCCTCCTCAGCTTGCTCCTTACCTGTGGGCGTTGCGCCCCTAGCCATGCATAAAACCAATGGTAAGTGGAATTGAACATGTTATAATTTAAAGAAAGTATGTAAACTGAAAATAAACTTTGCACATTAAACATTGAAAAAGGGACACAATCACTTTTAAATTAATTCTTTTATCTTGACTTATATAAGAATCCCCAGGTTTTGCACCAAAGTGCCTCTTATCTTATGCACCGAAGTGCCCCTTGGATTGCACCGAAGTGCCTCTTGGGTTGCACCAAAGTGCCTCTTCTCTTATGCACTGAAGTACTTCATAGTTTTGCTTTGAGGAGCCTCTTAGTGAGGATCTTATATGCATTATTTTTTGCATTATCTTTCTCTTGAAAACTCTTAACTTTCTCTTAAATTTCTCTTAAATATTAATGTTGACTTTACATTAAATTCATGAAACTAGGGTTTTTATGCATTAAATCATATTAGAGTAAGCACATTTAAGCACTTCTAAAATTAGAGACAAAACTAGGCCTTGATTATATTTTTATTGCATTCCCTTAATTTTTTGATCAAAATCATATATACTTTTGCTTGGTTTGGACTTACCAAATAATTACTAGAATTTTCAAAAATTAAAACCCTCTGGACCAATCAAATTTCACCACATAGGTGGCTTGCTGGTCCAGGGTGTGCTGGAGCGGGGCCATAGACAAGCCAAACGACTTGTGCCATGTCGATGGCCCGTGCCAGCGTATCTAAGGCAAGGTAAGCGGAAAAAGGAGGAAATAACCCTCACCTCATAACTGAAGATGCATAATTCCATGATGTGTTATCTTCAAACTTTGTTGGTTGCCTCCTTCGTGAGTAGTAGATTAGCATGATCAACACCAGAGTTGACTCTGTGATTTAGTGCCTCTGAGAAAAAAGTGAGATGACTAAAACCTTCATCTTGTACAGATGAAATATCTAACGACCTCAATTGGCTACGAGGTGGATGGAGTAGGGAGGACGGCTAGGGGTTTCTCCAGTGGTAGCAGTAGTTGAAAGAAGAGGGGTATGTGGAGACAGATGATAAAATTATGGATAGAGGAAGGAGTTCAGAGTCAAATGGGGTCTCACAATGATGTTTGGGGTCTCAAAGAAGGGTGGTAAACCCTTAAACCGGTCGGAGCTCTGGAAGGTGGCCAATGAGGGGATCTAAAAATTGGGAAAACTCATGATTCTTCTCGATGCAGGGTCATCTAGGGATCGTTACACTCATATTTTCCTTCCGAACTTAAAGGGCAAGAAATAAAGAAGTGAGGCGGTCAAGATAGGGAGAGTTTGACACAAGAACGACAACTTCACTGTTCACAGACTTTCCCAATCCATCTCAAGCTAGAAGATAACTAAGATCCCTTGTATCAGAATCCTACAGCTAGGATCCCACACACGGACTAAAGGGGTCGGGCCCTAAGTTTCCGAATCATGATATTTCATATTAATCATCTCACTTTAGAAAACCCAATCAATTCATAACTCTCTCTCCTTAATTTTTATTGGTCCCAAATTTTAAAGGAAAGCTTTTAATATTTTAACTATGTGTGGGAAATATTTGGGGCCAAAATGCGAAAGTTAGATACCCTTTTCTTGCCCCTAAGCAAATGCTTTTGATTCCTTTAAGGCATTAATTAACCTTCTTTCTCATCCAATCTTAGCAAGCAACCTTATTTAGGTGTATATTTCTCTTGGGTTCAAGTTAGGGTCGAATTATACCCATTTATTACTATCAACCTACCTTTACTAGAAATTTCCACACAATTTCTTATCAGTCATTTAACTGTAATGTAATGCATTAATACATTTGATAATTTGGGAAATACTTCCCTTTGTGATCTATTGATTCAAAAATTCGAGATAATAACATATTGTCCACTCAAAAGTTATTTCATCCTCCTTTTGTGCCTTTTTGAGTAACTTCTTTGGAGGAGAGAGAAAACGAAAACCAACCTTCATATCTTTAAGTTAATTATAGCACATGATGCGTATATGAAAGAAAAATTTATTTTGAGTCCTATTTAACTCTTATCACTTCATTCTCTTTTAAGAAAAATTATTCATGGCCTTTTTGCATTAAGACCCTCACTACATTTTATTTAATAAAAACTTCATTCTAAGGCTTAAATTATTTCTCAAAATTTTGGGATGTTACAATTCTACCCACCTTAAATAAATTTCATCCTCGAATTTTTTCTTAGGCTACTATCCACCTTAGGGTTTTTCCTACCTCTTCATTTATCGATAATTAATTTTTCAAGGTCCATTTATGTTCACAATTTTACATAAAAGAAATATGTAGCATAAGGCATCTAAATTCATTATGATTATGTGGACATGAGTTAACTATGACTTTACTCCTCATCTTCTCAACTTATACTTAGGGTTAAGAAACTAACTCATAATAGTACCTAGGGTATACCTTTCTAACATTAGGTGTAGATGACAATCTATTTTAGGTATTTTGTAATGCCCATCTTTTTGACATCCCCAGGTAGGTGTTGATCAGGCACATAACCAACAAAAAGAGATCCTATTATGCTACCCTTCACCAACCTAATAGTATACATGTCACGTACCACACATACTATTATGAAGGGGAAAGATGCACAATAAGTCTAATGCTTATGACATCCCTCTACATTCCACACATGGTGTGCACCAACCACTGAGATAAGAGAGGATATGACATTAGCTGAGATTAGGTCAATACTTAAGATCGAAACTAGATATACACCTATCCCTAATATATATCTCTACTCTAGGGTGAAAACTCTTGTTATCTAAGGGTTTGCTACTCTTCCTTGGAGTCCTTTCCTACACCTTAATTTGATATCTTCATTCTAAGTTGATTATGTGAATCATATTTGCCTAGTGGCCATTTACCAAATTGCTCTGATACCACAATATAACATCCCACTTGTTGAATACACAAATATCACTGAGCAAAAGCACTTTCCTCAAGGGTGGTGTCACGTAAATGATAATCTTTGCATTAGACTTATTGTGACACATGGTGATTTTCCACCAAAGTGCCTCTTCTCTTATGCACTTAAGTGCCTCTTGGATTGCACTGAAGTGCCTCTTGGGTTGCACTGAAGTGCCTCTTCTCTTATGAACCGAAGTTCCTCTAAGTTTTTCTCTAAGGAGCCTCTTAGTGAGGATCTTATATAACTTATCTTTTACATTATCTTCCTCTTAAAAATTCTTAAATTTCTCTTAAATCTTAATGTTGACTTTACTCTTAATGGGCATGAAGATGATACCATAATATGGACAGTAAAACATTACACTCATCATAAATTCATTGACTTTAAGTAATTGAAATAGATAACACATTCATAACAATTATTTAATTTCAAACATATATATGAAATCAAACAATAACTATGTTCAATTAGCATGGACCACTTACCTTGCACTTGGAGAAGATCTAATTTTCCTTCCTAGGCTCAGTAAACCCTAATCACATCCTTGGGGTTTGAAAACCCTAAACACCCTGTTCATAACATTCAACATATCAATTTGTATTTCACTCATAACCTAAAACCCTAACTTTTGATACATGCCATTCGTTATTCCTAAATTAGATTCAAGATTCTCTTTTTATCCGAAAAGATCAGATTTAATCCATTAAGATCATTTAAACAAGTGATCACCATTAAATTCATGAAACTAGGGTTTTTATGCATTAAATCATATTAAAGTAAGCATATTTAAGCATTTTCTAAAATTAGAGATAGAACTAGCTCTTGATTATATTTTTATTGCATTCGCTTAATTTTTTTGATCAAAATCATATATACTTTTGCTAGGTGTGGACTTACCAATTAATTACTAGAATTTTCACCTAGACCAATCAAATCTCACCACATAGGCGGCTTGCTGGTCCAAGGTGCTCTGGAGCAGGGCCACAGACAAGCCAAACGACTTGTGCCATGTCGACGACCAGTGGCAGTGTGTCTAAGGCGAGGTAAGTGGAAAAAGGAGGAAATAACCCTCACCTCATAACTGAAGATGCGGGGCAGAGGGGTAAATTTGCAATGTGTTATCTTCAACCTTTGTTGGTTGCCTCCTTCATGAGTAGTAGATCAGCACAGTCAACACCGGAGTTGACTCTGTGATTTAGGGCTTCTGAGCAAAAAGCGATATGACTAGAACCTTCAGCTTGTACGAACAAACTATTTGAGAAAAAAGGGATTGTTACACTCAGCTTTTCCTCTTGAACTTAAAGGGCAAGAAATAAAGAAGTGAGGTGGTATGCAGAGGGAGAGTTTGACACTAGAATGTTGACTTCCCTGTTCACGGACTTTCCCAGTCGTTTCAATCTAGGGGACAACCAGGAGCCTTTGGATCTGAATCCTACATCTAGGACCCCACACACAGACTAAAGGGGTCGGGCCCTATGTTTCTAAAAATGATGTAAATCGTGACACTTAATATTAACCCTCTCACTTTAGGAAACCCAATGAATTCATAACTCTCCCTCCTTAATTCTGATTGGTCCCAAATTAAAAAAAAAACTTTTAAATTTAAATCCAAGTGTGGGAAAGATTTGGGGCCAAAATATGAAAGTTAGATACCCTTTTATTGCCCCTTAAGCAACATACTTATTTGATTACTTTAAGGCATTAATTAACCTTCTTCCCCCCCAAACTCGGCAAGCAAACTTATTTAGGTGTATATTTCTCAGGGGTTGAAGTTAGGATCAAATTATGCCCATTGGTTACTCTCAGCCTACCTTTTCTAGAAATTTTCACACGATTCCTTATTAGTCATTTAACTTTAATGTAATGCATTAATACATTAACTAATTTGGGTACAGCCCTTTGTGATCTATTGAGTCAAAAATTTGAGATAGTAACTTATTGTTCGCTCAAAAGTTATTTCTTCCTCCTTTTGTGCCTTTTTGAGTAACTTCTTTGGAGGAGAGAGAAAAGGAAAACCAACATTTATATCTTTAAGTTAATTATAACACATGATGTCTATATGAAAGAAAAATTTATTTCGAGTTCTATTTCACTCTTATCACTTCATTATCTTTTAAGAAATTTTATTCATGGTCTTTTTGTATTAAGACCCTCAACTATATTTATTTAAGAAAAACTTCATTCTAAGGCTTAAATTATTCTCGAAATTTTGGGATGTTACAATGCATGTGGCATTGAATGCTTGTTACTTGTAAAGTTGAATCCAATTATTCATGCCAATGAATGACAGATAAGTTGTGAAATTGAAATATATATAAATAATAATGAAACTTACATGTAATACAAAAAAGTCCTACATGGTAGGGTTTCATGCCAAATGACCAAAGAAAATACCTCTATGCATTCTGACAAATCATTACTTGCTCGATTACAAGTGAACCTTCGACTGAATCCTCTCCATATGATGGTTGCATAAATTTGAAGGCATTACCTCTCCACTTGACTGCTTTTGAATCAACTTTCTGATAATCACGGTTGAGCTGACAGTTTTCAGAGGCATTTTGAAACGTTGATGGAGAGGAGTAGTAGTAGAAGAAGCGATGCCAAGCCGCAAAGAAGAGTAATGTCAGAAGAGGATGTGTAGCAAAATGAGGAAGGAGGATCACCCGTAAAAAATAATACTGAAAAATAAAGTTGGTGAAGTATTGGTATTCTAAAGAGTTTTTTCCCTAAACCCCCCTCCATTTTGCTGAAATTCTAGTATACCCCCTCTCTTTTGAATAATTCCTGCCAAACCCCTCCTCCGTTAACTACTTTCCTCAACTAACGTTTTATGTTCTATTTTTATTTTGTTTATTCTCGACCTCGTCCACTTAGCTTTATTTGTCGATGCCTTCTCTTTAACATAGTTCGTTTATTTGTTTTGCCTCTCCACTTGATATGACGACAACTATTTATTTGAACCAAAGACATTATGAAACTATCGACTGTATGAGTTAGAAAAAATATATCACTTAAACTAATGACCGTATGAAACTAATGACCGTATGAGTTAGAAAAAACATATCACTTTATTTATTTTTTTAATAGTTGATTTGGATTATAAAATTTACTATTTAGAGAAAAAATAGATTGGTTTTGTGTTTGAAACAAGCATACTCTTCTAATGGTACCTAGGGGGCTGGCATAACTAGACCCAACCAAACTCAACTAAATCGAGTCCATGTCTTGAATTTCTCGACCCAAACTAATACGACCCGAGCTCAAAGAACTCGAATTCATTTTGTGGGTCATGTTTGAGATTACATTTGACCACTAACAAAATCTAATCATCATAAAATTATTTAAATATATGTTTCACTATTTAGAATTCCATGGTGTCATCACATAAAATTTTAATATGTATAAATATATCTTTATAAAAAGGAGAGATATGATTGAGCCTGACTCACCCATAGATGACTTGATGGTTTTTTCTTTTATTGTACACAATTTTTTATTATTATAAATGTATTTATATTAAAATTCTAGACTTACATTAAGCAGTTATAACCAACCGAGATTGAATTTGACTCTAGCTAAGTCCAACCATATTTGACCCAATATGACATCATTAACTTTTTTATTATTTTTATTGGCAAAAAATAATTTATTATAAATGAAGATAGATTCAAAACTCAATTTTAGTTGAAGTTATTCTCACTCAACCCAAATGAACCTCACCCGAGTTAAACCTGAAGCAAAACCCAAATAGACTCCTAAATTATAGGTGGGAGGTTCTACGACATGGCTAGGCCGACAGAGGCTGGCTCATGAAAATAAAAAAACAAAGACGAAGAAAAAAAATGATTTTTTGGATCTAGGTTGACCTTGACCCTAAAACACCTCATCAAAAAATTAAAATTTCTTTTTTTGATCTAGTTAGCCTAAGTAAATAATATGGCGCACGTGTGGGTCCACTTATATGTGTCGGTACTTAAGTCGATCAGACTGGTTTGATTAAATGCTCACCCCTTAAAATATGCTAACAAAATTTGAAGTGGTACATAAATCTTTCCAATTTGACCTTGTTAGATACATAGGTGTGAACGTGTCCTATTTTAGGTCAATTTAAGCGAGCATAAAATACTCGATATAAACCAGATCAAAACATAATTTTAGATCATACATATTCGACAGAACCTGAAATATGTATTTGCAGTCCAACCCGGTAAACTCAATGAACCAAAATATCCCCATGTTATATAAAGACAATAAAAATATGGAAATACAAAATCAAACATGTTGATTTTTTGTTTTCTTAATATTGTGTTATAAATCAGGATTTAAACCAATTGTTGCAAATCAAAAGATAATGGTCACGTTTCTTCTTATAAAAATAAAGATATGTTTGTATATATTCAAATTTTATATGTTTACATCATGAAATTGAAAATATCTACACATATAAGACTATTGAGTTTTGCGGGTCGATAATTGTAAATCCGGACATTGACAAGCAAAAAGATTTGAATTCTACAAGTTCAAGTCATTACGAGTCTGATCGGTAAAACACAATAGGCGAACCCACTTTAGTTAGGTCTGGACGGTAAAGTCTTGTTCTGATCTTTGCCATCACTAGATGTGATCAGGAGAGGCGACTCATTTCAAATAAAAGCCAACCTAATTTTTATCTTAATAATATCTTTAGTAACGCAATCAATTTGTACTAGAAAAACTAACCAACCATAATATGTGATATCTAATTCACACATCGTTAGCTTCGTTCATGTC